>JAOQGH010000032.1:6190354-6239147 GCA_025769975.1 Gallinago jamesoni
CTGCAGGGGGGTCGGACTAGATGGCCTTTGGAGGTCCCTTCCGGCCCAGATGATTCTATGATTCTATGATTCTATGCCTAAGGGCTTCATCCTGAATGAAAAGCAGGCATAAAAGGACTGGCAGAGCAGGTCAGCTGCAACACTGAGGCAAGATGTAAGACAAAGAGGATAAGAATGTACCTGAGAGGTGTCAAAGAAGTTCAAGAAAAAAACTGGGCAGGAGAACGTGGATTTAGTCCATGCGTGTGTGCTGCTTTTTCTCCTCACGTGTCAACTTCTCTTACGTCTTCCTATGTCTTGGTAAATACCTTATATTTTATAAAACAGACAAAGAAAAAAACCTTCAGAAACAGTCTTGCCCGGTAGAGTAAGAAAAGCAATAGCACTGCAGTATACATAGGAAATCTCAGCCCGACAGGCCCCTTGTTATTATCAGGAGGGTTACATCAGCACAGACAGTGTGTGAGGTGAATATGCAGCTTTTGCTGATTTTTCGTGTGGTCCATATTGCAGACAGAAATGGTATTTTAAATAAGACACCCAAGAGAAACTCTTCAAGCTTCCTGCTGCTTCATGAGAAACTAATTCATTTATAGGGGTCCACAATCCAAATCACTGAGAAAGTAATTGAAAAACAGATCAGAAGCAGGTCATATTAGAGAAGCAAGGAACAGAGACAAGAGACATTTAGCGTGCCTTTCCTTTTCAAACTCCAGAAATCCAGAAAGCTTCTCACGTTGTGTCTGACAAACAATGTTTTACAGAATGCACTGGCAAAACGCAAAAAACTCTAGAAAGCTATTAGCCCCAGTTTACCTGCAGGAAGCCATTTTCTGCTTCTACATACAGCTTTCCACAGTGAACAAGAAAGTTTCGTATAAATCAAATAGTGAGATCCATTTTACTTTTGTTAAGAAGAGAGATGCTTTTGGGTTCATTGTTACAAACACAAATACATTTGCACAAAGAAGAAACTAAGTAAAAGTTTTCCCTCTGCTGCACAAAATTTTAACTACTTGAAGGTCATTTAAATGTGAGATCTTCTTTAAAATGGCAATTAATTTGGTTTACAACAGAAGAGAGACTTGGTTCCCTACTTGGAAGAGAAGGTTCATAGCTGTACATGTTAATCTTTTCTCCAGAAGGTATCATGCTCCAGCCCAGATTCAGGGGCCAAATTTCAGACACAGGTCTCTCTCTGGGATTCCCTGCCACCAGCCAGCCAGCTCCTGCTCAGCATGCTGTCAGCTGAAGAGCACGGACTGACCTTCCCCACACATAGGTGTGTCGAAGTCTTACAGATTAGAATACCATCCAAATCACTTGGGTTTCTTTGTGAATTTAGCTCAAACTCATCAGATCCATTAACTGAATCAATAGATTTCACTGTTTAACCAAGGAACTCATCCTTCTTGCGTAGCAGAGGCACAGCTACAGAGCCCTCTGTACTCAGAAGGCTCTGTCAGACTTATTTGAAGTCAAATAAGACTTCAAATTTATCCATTGATCTGTTGTTAACAGTAACTACTCAACACAGCATAATGCCACCAAGGCACCCTGCAGGGAGCAGAGCTCCCGAGTGGCAATTAGCTGCAAGATTCAAATCAGCCTGCCTTCAGTGGTAAGACATGACTCAAACAATTATACACACATTTTATCATAGCTTTTCTTTTTAATTATTCCATTTTCAGCCTTTTAGATTCTTAAACTATAGGCTTGTGAATCAGCTGGCATTCAATAACTCCACTAAAGACCATAAAGTCATTCTGCATTTGTACCATTACTGCAAGTTTTTACTGTGCAAAATCATTGCTTCAAGCCTTCTCTTACAGAGATAGTGAACTCACTCTTCGATAAATGATAACAATTAATTAACTCTGCATAAGTTTACCATAAAATCAGGCCAAGAATTCTAAGAATCGTCTGTTCAGATATATCCAGACTAACAAACTAATTTGCTCTGCTCTACCGAGCGACTAATTCACCAGTTAAATTCTGGTTCAGACTAATTTGAGCCAGCAACAAATCTTTCAGCCTTTTGTTTGTATTTCCTTGAGACTTCCATTTGCCTCATCTAAATTCTGGAAAGAGAAAAAACAACACACCACAGCCCTTCCCCCACAAAAACGAACAAACAAACAAACTTTTTTAAAGAAATATAAATTAAGACAGACTAAAAAACTGCAAGAAAAAAAAAGGGTTTTTTCCCAAACTTTGGTATATAGAAACTAAATAGCCCTAGGGTACCGTATTCTGTGGTTTGGGGATTTTTTTACATTATGAAGTAAACCTTCAGTCCTTGATTTCCAAGAGCTTTCTTAATATATACGGTATTAATTCATGCAAATTTAACCATAAAATCTAATTTAATCTTTCTTATTATGCATCATACCAGCATGTTAGCATTTCATTTTCTGAGTGTTTGTTTCAGCTCTTTTTATGTAAAAATCTAGAAAAATCAATATCTCCTCACATTTTTCTAACATTTTTCATACAAAACAATAACACATTTCCTTAGTCTTCAATGAAGTATCTCATTTTTCTCTGTACTTATTTATTGAGCTGAGTTTCACAGAGCAGGCTAAATGTCTGTCACCCATTAAATTATTTCTTCTTCAAAGTCCCAGAAGGTTGTAAGCTAAAGAACAAAAGTCTCCTGTCGTAGCACCATACAGCCTCATCTATTCCGCTGGAACTCGGAGAGAGTACTAGTGTGGAATACACATTACAATTATCAAAACAACAACAAAAAAGATGATTTTGATTGATTATTCCACCACATGTTTCGGACCATCACGTAAATGCATGCATTCATTTTTTTCTATACTCTGCCCAGAAAACTTTTCACCTCTCAAAATAAAGCAGTTGTCATGTTCAATGCTGACACTGGAAATACATTTTGAGAGCGAGACTGCCAGAGAGCAATATGGGATTGTCCTGGTGAGTCCCTTTCCTTCCTGGATTGATTTCTCTCCTCTACTTTTGGAAGGCAGAGCTGTTCCTTGACACTCCCCTCCTCCTGCTACTTACTAGCCCACCAAGGTTGCCACCTTTCTTGCTTAGTTCCCTCTGCTGCATAAACCGTGTGAGAGTTTGCTGCATGTACCGTTCTCACACCAGTCAGACCTACCAGCCCCAGGTCCTGACGCTGCCCACTCCTCTCCTTACAGCTGCTTCAGGACATGCTACAGTCTATTCTGTGCTCATACCTCATTTTTGTGGCTTCAGGTTGTGGTTGTCAGGCTGATTAACCTTGAGACACCTAATGACAGAGCAGTCACAGTCTCCCTGATAACAGATGGGCTTGATACTCTGATACATGACTGCCAACCTGATGCAAAAGTTAATATGTTGCAGCTCTCCCCTTTTCTTTCGCTGTTTTCATGATTTCCCGTCTCTTCTCTCATTTCCTTCCCTCTTCCTTCTCTGCTGGTCCTGGAAACAGTCATATATTTGAATAAGGACATTGTGTTACAGCCTCTTTAGAATATCTGTTGTGACTGCATATTAGAAGTCATAGCAAAAAAAAATTCATCTATCATCCAGAAAAAGCCTTATTGGTTATCCACATTTACCTTTTCAAGAAAAGCCACGTCTGTATTTCATGTGATTCTTTAAATGTGAATTTTCCTGAGGGAACCCAACAATAGCAAAGTCATGAGGAACTGCAGTTGCTGTAGGCTAAATTTCTGCTCTCAATTACTGTGAGGAAATCACTGCTATAGACACAGCCACAGATTCTGACAGATTTTAAAAGTCATCATCACTTTTGGGATCATTTTGGCTGCCTGTTCCATGCTCTGATGCCAATAGCTACATGAGGCAGAAAGCACTGTCCCTGAACTCGCAGTAACTGAAGCAAAATACACAACTTTGGGCAGAGGAAGGTCTCGAGTATCTCTATGGCCCAGAAAACTACCACAGAGAAGAGATGGCTCTGGGTGGGAAGGACAAGGCTGGCAGATTCGCTGCAGCCCTGATGGAGGGAGGCAAGAAGTAGCCCCACAGCAGGCCTGAGTGGGGACCTTGGAGGGGCTGGGCACCACCGCCCACCACAGAGCACCGAGGTGGGAGACACCGCAGCCCTGCTCCTCCAACCCAGAGGAAGCGGAAGAACAGCAGCAGATAGTTTAAATTTTTTAACAACATTGTTTCCAAAATGGTAACAGTATCTAAGGAAAGATAATTTTAAAACAGATTGCAAAAGATTTTACTGAAATAGCCTACTCAAGCATGTCAGAAGTCACACATTTATCCCACATGATCCCAAGTTCTCAGTAATCTTCACATCATTTAATAGTTGTATCATCTTGTTAGATGCTGCTATTGCAGTCCACACCTGAAACTGTACCTGTGTAATACACAGTACCTGTATAGCACCCGTGGTACTCTGTTAAGCTCCAATTCCTACCTATCAATGTGCTATTGAAATCTCCTGTAAAATAGATGATCAGAAGGATGGAGCACCTCCCCTGTGAAGACAGACTGAGAGAGCTGGGGTTGTTCAGCCTGGAGAAGAGAAGGCTACAGGGAGACCTCATTGCAGCCTACCAATATCTGCAGGGAGTCTACAGGAGAGCAGGCTACAGGCACAGGTTGCCCAGAGAAGCTGTGGCTGCCCCATCCCTGGAGGTGTTCAAGACCAGGCTGGATGGGGCTTTGAGCAACCTGCTCTAGAGGGAGGTGTCCTGCCCGTGGCAGGGGGGTTGGAACTTGATGGCCTTTAAGGCCCCTTCCAACTCTAACCATTCTGTGATTCTATGATATTCTTGGAAGTTCTAACACCTGAATAACTTAAGGAGCGTGATTTCTCCTTAGAGTACCTCCATCTGTTTTCATAGCTTCAGAGCTCACCATTAATATCAAAAGCAGGAACTTTTCTCCCCTGTGCAGGCAGTGACACTGACTCCAGTGCTGCAGGTCCCTTTCAGAGGCAGATAAAGCTCTTCCCTGACTCTCTGCTATTTTTTCCACATTTAGCACAGACTGACTTCTACCAGTCAATAATTTTCTGAGGAAACTCAGTCCTTATGCCTTATTTTCAAGACCCCTCCTCTGCTGGGAAAAAAAAAGTGACAAAAGATAAGCATTTACAGAATTTTCTGTTGGGGGATTTATGAGTTTATTCAACAGTTAGCTAAGATTTCTTTCCTGCTGTACACAGCAGAGATCCATAAAGTAGAACATCCATTTAACTTTATCAAGCTCTATTAAGTATATTACATAGAAGGAACTAAATTACATACCATAATATACCATAATAAAGTCAGATGATGAACTGATGAACTGATGGCAAAAGTGAGCCAACAGACTTCACGCAGAAAAAGCATCAGTTCGGTGTATTTTCCAGCTCAGTAGTTTTTTCTCATCTATGGATAACAGTATTGCCATTAAAAGGATGGATAAGATGACAAAATTTTACATCTTCCTTACTTCCACTCAGAGCTCCCACGTGACATATGGCCATTAGCAATTCCTGTACAATATTGACATCCCATGAGGCATAAATTAACATTTCTGTAGCTTCCTGAGCATTTTGTTGGTTTAATAACTGTGATACCAGAAAGGGGGAAACCATCACTGATTTGCTGTGTTAAACTCAGACAAGATACTTAGGCTTTTGCTTCCATTTTCACAACCACAAAAATGACAAAATCCGATTTTCATTTAGGAAAGGCTCTTTCATGGATTACACAGGTGGATAAAGAAATATCAAAACATCTTCATTTCAAATTCCATTTGGATTTCAGTGGGAGAGCTGACTGAGCTATGACAGGGGTGGTGCATTTCTGGGCATGCCCAAAACCAGAAATAAAGCATTTAAGTAGCTTCATTGTAGATTTTCAATATTTTTTTCTGTATCTGTCTAAGAATGACTGACATTTTCTGAACTTGACTACCTGTAACTTAAAGGTTCCCTTCAGTGACATCATGTTCTGAAGTTGGCAGTGAATCTCGCAAGCAACTATGACTGTAGCTATTAAATTAAAAGTTCTGTTAATTAATTATACACAATGTTACCAATAAAATGCTGTCTTCAGCCCTCCTTTGAAATGTACCTGTTCAAACAGTTGTGTGCTGCTTCTTAGCAAACACAGTCAATGCCAAACCCCAGCAAGAAACAGCAAAAGCACACGTTTGGAGGAAAGGATTAAGACGTGGGGAACCACGCCTGCAGAAGGAAATACAGAAGATTAAAGATGAATCTCTCATTTACGTCAGTTACCAGGATCCCAGCCACTCCTTTATTTCACTAGTTCTTAAAATCATTACCTGCTATGATTCCAAACTTCAAAGTCAGCCTGAGGTTTAGATGTCATCAAGTCTCATTTACATCAGCTGTTTTTCTTCTTGCACTAAAACTCACAATTTTCACACAAACATCTCCCAGACTTTTATCACCAATCCCCCATTTCAATCACTGTAGTTTCTGAAGAGGCAAACTCACAGGGCAGCTACAGAACCCCAGCCAGGGCAACAAGAAATAATGACTTGCATCTGTGCTGCTTCAGCTACCCACACACTCCCATTGCAGCGTACTGCAGTCCGTTCTGTTTTGTAAGTACTAAACCACAACAGTAAATCGGTACTTTTCTGAATGACTGACAATTCAAAATGGATGTTATTTCCCTCTGTTCCCTTCCATGAGTTTCTGTAACATACACGCTGGTAGTGTAAATCTTGCTAGAAAAAGATGAGTAGAAAAGTAAGCTCGCTCAGTCTGATACCAAAAGCAATTTTTTTTCAGGCCAGCCATGGTGTTCTGAGAGGTTTTCGTTATCTGGGGATCAAACAAGAATGAAAAGCAATCAAAAACTGCTCTTAAAGTGCCATAAAGTCTTGATTTGTTCAATCACCCCTTTCTCATAGAACTTGCCCACATTACAGATTTAGTGGTTGTGACTTAACACAATTTAACCCTAATCATGGTGCTCTCTCTGTAACCGCATTGCCACGCTGCTTTCTTCTGGACTGACAGCATGTTTCTGGAATCCAAACCACCTCTCCTCATCCATATCCCAGGTCTCTGTGCAAGCTGGCAACAAGTGAAGACATTCCTCCTTGGAGCAAAGAGGTACCATGAAAGAAATGAAATGTCACCAAGTCAGCGTTTCCCAGGATAACGTCAAGGTAGCATAATACCCCGGATACCATAATTGTTCTGATCTAAGGCCAAAGCCAAATCTTTCCTCCAGAATTTAGAAGACTAATGTTTTGCTATATATTGTTCTGTTTATTCAACTTCTCGGTAACGGTGGTCGGAGCACTGCCAGTATTGCAACTGACATTCCTTTTGTATACAAAACCTCATAATCTTCCAGCAAATCTTAGGCAAAAGAGGTGTGTACTTAAGCATGCTCAAAGGTCCTTTTATGAACAAAGGCTAATTTTGAATCTGCAGACAAGGTTTTCGTAGACATTGCTATTTTCACAGAGGAGCAAAGAACAAAAGAACTTCTGAACAGCAAATTAGCAAGCCACTGATTTTTCAAGCTTGCCTCTTCCACCACTACTGTGAAAGTCACACTTCTACTTCAGGGAATGCAGAGCTTACAGCTCCCATAGAAAAGTATATCCAGGGCTTGTAAAATGGAATATATGTAAAAATTACAGCCCAGACAATCTGTCCCTTGCTGTCAGTCAATTAGTTACACTCACCCGTGGAGCCCTCAGAGCCTCTGCGTCAGAGGGTCCTGACCAAAGTTCAAATTTCAACGCTGTTTCTTTAATGCATGGTTCAACCTAACTACTCTTCCCAATGTGGGACTCTCTAACAAGGAATCTTAAAAGCTTAAACCACATCAGAGTCTTCCAGTCTTCTTGTGTGCCTAAATCCACAAGGACTATGAGCCAGAGAGTGTAAGTTCAGGTTTTGTGACGGTTTCTGAAGTGCTGCAATCAACATACACAAGATTCTCAGAAATTTAAGGTACCTGGTACACGCCTGTGCACTCCTCTCCTGGGCGAGGCAGTGGCAGTTGCCACTGGCCCAACACACCCAGGCTGGCAGTCCCCTCCTGCCCCTTCCTTGCCAGGGCCATAGTGTTGCCAGGCAGCTACCTGTCACTGAGCGCGTGGGGAATGGGAGCAGATCCTGCTCTTTGAAAAGACTGGTTTCCCACCGCTGGGAACAGAAATTACCTTCAAAACACCAAAGAGATACCAGGGCAGTCCCAGTCTGCAGAACCTCATTGGAGAAACAGACATCTGTGGAGCTCGATCATGTTGGTCCTTGTTTGTGGTGGAGCAGAGATGACTTTCTGTTCAGTGAGAGAGGCTCTTGCTTATACTTGTTGCTGTGACAACCAGCTGACTTGGTGGTTTATCCCATGGAGGGGTCGCACCTGTGGGCAAGAGTGAACAGGATAGTTGACCCCTAACTGACCAAATAGGGTAATCCATCCCATCTGCAATGCTCAGTATGGGTCAGTATGGACTCAATGAGTCCAGTCTGGAACTTACCCAGGGCCTGCTGGTGACATCTTCCTGGGAAATTGATACGGTTTATATAGAGAGAGTATCTATTCCATTATTTCCTTTTTATTTTATTGTTAATATTTCATTAAAGTAGTTTAGTTTTTCCTGAATTCATAGATCTCTTTATGTCTCTTCTTCCTCTCCATGGAGAGGTGGGGGAGAGCATCTGTCATCTCACCATTGGCCAACCTGGCCAAACTGTGACAATGTCATGGACCAAAACCCCTTGCTCCAGGGAGCAGGTTTTATACAGCAAAACCAAAATTTTAGGGAGCAGAACACTGCAACTGGAGGACAATCACTGTCAGGAGCTCGAACTACTCCAGCAGGGAAAGACCGGGATCTACAACACAATTATATCTCTGTCCTGTCTAAGTATTTACTATTTCAGACTGAAAATGTAGATTTTATGTTCAAAACGGTGGTTACAATGTGAACCAAAAAAAAAAAAAGCACACCTTGATATGGTCAAATATCAACTTGACTGTATTACAACAATCTGCTGGAATGATAACTTTAGGTTTTATCAGCACCGACTATGACAAAATATTCTAAAGCCAACCAAGCAATGCCAAATGACACTTCTGTCTACATGAATCCGACTCCTCTTACGCCACAGCTCTCACATCTACCAGTTTAACATTCGCTTTTTAAATACAGCAAGTTCCCTGCCTCAGGGGGCCATGGAAGCTCGATGTCGCTGATGCTGCTGACAATTTGACCTTAACCTCACTGTTATGAGGGGAGCTGCACTCACAAACTGGAAGAAGTGAGTTCAAAAACCAAACTGTTCAATTGTCAGGCCTTCAAAAGTAACTACGTCCTTGAGCAATCAGCCTGTGGAGCAAGAAGGGAATGCGGCTGGAGAGCAACAGTTACAGCTTTTAGCCTGTGCGTGGTCAAAAATAACGTGGCTACTCCCACTGGCAGTTTTAAGTATAATTTAGTCTGTTCATTTATCCCCTGGGGTGGTTGTTACAGGCCCATCCTCCACAGAGAGCTGTGGGCATTCTGAAACACGTAAACAAGAAAAAGAAAGAGACAGACCTGCTTGTGTTGATGTTAGATCTTTACTGTCCATCCGTATTTGGCATCGCTGCAGACAAGCACAAACCCCGGGTGAGAGTGCAATGGGGGTGGATACCTCTCCTTATCTGTTGTTTCTGAGACCAGCAACTGGCAAGTCTGCTGAAAACAAAACTCCCTCAAAACTGAGGTGTTTCCTGCTGTATCCAGAAACGAAGTAACAGAGAAGGCAGTCACATTACTTACCTCTTCCCATTCAGAATAGTTTTGAAAAAACTAGCAGTGAGACTACAATTTTGTGCATTTTGTGAGCAGTAAGAAAACTACAATGCAGCCCTGCAAATGAGCTTGGGGAAAGACAGACAGAAGGGTTGAGAGCCAGTGCCCAAACCCTGTAGGTGCTCACATGAGACTGACACATGCCTGTGTCTCCCACCAACACCCTTGCGCTGCAAAGATGAGCCACTGGATGTTTTCTCTCCCCCTTCACACCACAGAAGAGGTAGGCCCCTCGAGCAACCAGTGTTCTCTCAGAGGTACCAGAATACAGCCTACAACAAACCACTGCAAGCACCTGTTAGAAAAGCCTCATTCACCTACACACACACACGCACAGATGAATGAATGGGAGGGGCTCAGAAGAAACAGGTGCATGTTCAAAGATTTCCTTAATTTTCATTGATTTTCTTTTTTTTTTTTTTTCCAAATAGGTTTAGGTGAGTCTTCAACCAAAACAGGTTGAAAAACACTGCCCTGTCTTCTCCCCTCGACGAGGCTGGACCCGCCACATCTACAACACTCGGGACAAAGAGCTGTCTCCACTGAATCACTTCCGTTCATCTAGGCATTCATCAAGGTCACTCCTAAGAGGCCATTAATTAACAACCTCCTGACAAATGCAGCACTTGCCTGTGTGAAGAAAGTCTTATGCTTTTTAAAAATGTGACTTAGCAGGCAGCCCTGGGGAAGACAAACTGCTCTCCTAGGAGTTAACAGAGGAGAAAAAAAAAACCTGCCACCTGGGTCAGAGGATGGGCCATTTAATCCAGTGACTGGTTGCCAGCGGCAACGGTCATGAACAAGCATCAGAAACAGAACAAGTACAGAGCTCCCCGCTAGCGCCCAGAAAAAGCAGCGGGGAACAGCGTGACACTGTGTCTGGTTTAAAACCTACCAATGGGCCTATCTGCATGAACTTGCCTTTTTATGTTGTGTGTCATTTATAGTCACAGTCTCCATAGCACCATGTAACAGCAAGTTCCACAATTTAATCATGACATGTGAATTATTATTTTTTTCTTTTCATTTTGTTTCTAAACTTACTACCTGGCAATGTTGCTGGGGAGCCCTGGCAGTAAAAAATTACTCCTCTTCTCCTGGTCATCTCTCAGTTGGTAGTCTTCTCTCATCCCTCCTCTCCACCAGTCATTTTTCTTCTCAGTGGCAGCCCCCGTGTCCTTTTGGTCTGGAAGCAGCAGACAAAGCTTATAATAACACAATAAGGCCACAATGACATCAGGGCTCTACCTACATGTGGACTGAAGCAAACTGTGACAAGTTATCTTTTGTTTAAATGCAGCATTAACTTGAACCACGCGTGCCAGGAGGGCTGCTTGGATCCAACTCCGCAACAGAAAAGCCCAGTATGATAGATCAGACAGAGAGAGACTGCAAATAAATACAGAGTAAGATACATCAGCCTTGAGTGAAGGTGAGACAGTGGGTTCTGAGCCAAAGCAAAACACCATGTAAACAGATTAAATAATTAAGCCATCATTTTGACTTCTTTTTGTTCCCTCTAGCCAGAAGATGTCTTTAATGGGTGTCAGTATACTTCTACTTGCTGTAAATGGCATTATGAGGTGGCTGTTACATTATATCCTTAAGGCTAACAGATGTTTTATACCCAGCTGTACAGGAGAATCACTGCATGCACTCTTCACAAAGCTGCAAGTTAGATTACCTGAAGACAACAGGATCCATAAAATGCTTAAAAACCTTAACATAAAGCAGGAAGATAAAGGCGGGGGGGTGGGGGGTGGGCAAGGGGGACACATGACACCAAAAACCCAGCCTCAATCTCTTCACCAGTCATCTCAACTATGTCTATATCACTGCTAAGGAAAAATTTGGTTGTGTTTAGTAAGGAACAATCTGAGAGAGACTGTTTCAAGTAAAGTCCCCACATATGGGTCTGTGTGCAAGGCAAGCAGTGCTATTGAGATGATGAATACGATGAAAGTATTACAAGTTGTAATTAAACTCTAGCTCACTGAGTTTGTTAGCAGCAGTGGATGGCAACACTGTAAAGTCAGTTCTACTTCTAAGCTGCCATTGTTGAAACACACTAAAAATTATTGGGTTTTTTTTTTTAATGTTCATATTTACTTTGTGGTGACAACACAGTCAGGATCTATAAACTCATCATTTTCTCCATCCATCCTTGTCATCAGAGGACTGTTTTTGGAAAGTAAATATAAAATGTCAGAAGGGCGAGCACAGATAAGATGCTCAAACATAGTTAATGAAGCTTTAGAGGCATCCTCAGAGTAACTGGTTTAATATTTCCACACACAAATCAGCCAGTGTGAAAGAACATAAAATGGGATGAATACTTGGCACCTAATAAGATTTCTAATGGCATTTTCGCTACGTTTCAGAGATGCTATTGTGCCTCTTTGGCCTCATTATGTGTAGTCTGTAGCCTGTTATTCCTGAAGGAGGGTTTGAGAACAGGGAGGGTAAAGGGGAAGTACAATTATACCAAGGTGTGTGGAAATGATTTATACAGGTTGGCTTTTCTTCCTTCAGGTTGCCTCACTGTCATGACACACTTCATAGATTCACGTAAAAGAATGACCAAGTCTTGTACCTCTTGTTCTGCAATACTGCTTCCTATTAAAATTAAGGCTAGAAGTAGCCAAAAAAAGTTTAAAACTATTTAACTGTTCTGTGGATTAAATTCTATTTAGGAGCCCATTTCCCGTGGATATCAATGGAAAATAAATGCTAAATACTGTTGTTGTGGACCTGGGCTGAAACTTTTGTGTACCCAGAATATCACAGCATTTAACCCCTTGAATGTAGAACACCTGCTACGAAACGGCAGAAAAACTTGAGGATGTTTATTTTACTTTTCTTTCTGGTAGGAGATTGATGCTTTTCCTCTGTGCATCAAAAGCTCTCCACAAGTTATACTGGGACATGGACCAGCTGCTCTGCTGTAGGTGATGAGCAGCTAGATCTGACAGAAAGAAATTAAGCACACAGTTCCTCAGACTATAGAAGTCCACAAGAAAAAATGGCCAAAGCTTTCCTATGGTAGCAGACTAGAATAGTCCATGTCTTATGGCACCTTTCCTCTTTCCTGCTCCGAGAGTTTGTCATCACATCATACAATTACCATCTCCGTTACCACAACTGCTTGAAATTTAAAAAAAAATTCAAAACCACATCTTTCCACTCTTTTCTGCTACTTGAGAGTAACGAGTTTTTCCTGCTAATTACACAGTAACTTTCTAAAATATCAGATCCTCCATAGCCTGTTTCTCTACGCAGTGCAGGGCAGTTACACTGGTGCTTGAGAGGTGTGAAAGGATGCCACAGGCTTACTCAAACAGGGTAGGAACTCAGGGACTGCAAGTTAGAAATCTCTGTACAGAAAAATAGTACTGCACAGCAAAATCTGTTCCCTACACTCACAAGTTTTAAATGCATGAGTTTAACAAAAAATTTTTTTCTAATTTCTCACAACTGTGACTGTGGAGTAATAGTGGATATTGTGTATGTTCAGATTGTAGAAGGTAAACGTTCAACATCAGAAAGAAAGGTCATGTTCATAAACCCAGTTTCTATTTCCAATAAATTATGTTGTTCATTATTCCCCACAGCGCTCTCTCATTTTACACTGAAACAAGATTATATTAAAGGATTCTGAAAATATAAAAACAAAAAAATGGAACTGTCTAACCTATGCTTTATGTTGAGGAAAGCAGAGAAAGAAGTCTGGAAAAGTACAAAAAAAAAACCCACGACGCAAATGACAATGAGATCATCTTGAGAACCACCATCGTCTGCATGAGATTATTTGGAACAACAGCACCATCCACTGCCTACATGGCAAACGGCACAGGCACCGCCTGGAGAAAATGACTTTCCTGTTCCTTGTGGGAAATGGGGATTGAACTCTCTCAACTCCATCGACACACAGAGGAACTTGTGCTTGAGCTACAGGCGCTAAAAGACTAGAAACAAGCCTTTCCAATTAGCTCCTTTTGCCCCTATGGTTATTGCAGGAAGTATTTCTTAAAGTCACAACTAGAAAACCCTTTTGTGGTTCCTTTCCTTTCTGAAGGAGGTAGGCGCGTTGCCAGGCAGGGAGGGAACACGGGGTGCCCTCCCTCGGGTACCGGAAGGGCTGCACCCAGCCACACACACACATCACAGTCGTTAATGCCTGGGATTCAAATTGGGCCTCACAGCATATTCCAGCAATCGCATTTTTGATAATAATTAGTGAATTGAAAACTGCACATAATTGAATTGAATCAGTGAATTGAAAATCCGTCCCCACGGCAGCCTTTGTGCAGTGCCACCAGTCATGTCCCTGCAGGCAGGGAGCACACGCAGCCGCTCCAGCAGGCACCAGTTCGGTCCTCTCCACCTTCCAAGGCACTGCTCACACAAACATAGCCCACAGATGGCTACTCATGGTTGTGACTGGAGCCCTCACAACAGTGAGACAGGTAGCCCAGAGACCTCCCTGTGAGGTTTCAACATTTCAGTAGATGCTTTGTTGAACAGGGACAAAAGTAACCCAATGATTAAAAGCTTTACTAGTCCAAGAGACAAAGCCTTTCACTTACAAGTCAAAAATGCAATGTCAATATTAATGAACTACAGGCACTTGACAGGTAAGTTACCTACAAAGCACTTTTTACTCACATTCCAGATACCTATTCCAGGCTCTGGGTTCTTTTCAACAACGTCATTTTTAATATACTCTTTTTGAGGATATTTTTTTTTTTATAAAACTTGAAAGACACAGAAAGTATTCATTTCAGCGGAGAAAGTTACTATTCCTGATGAAAGCAATCCAGAGCAGCTGCACGTTCTGCACCCACCACCTCACCTTGCCTCGAATGGCAAATGGACGAACATAAGAACCTGCCTGCTCTGCCTGTCCTAGGCAGTGGAGCCAGGATTACACAAGAACAGTAATTCATTTCTTCAAAGAGCAGACAAATGTATAGCTATGGTCACAACAATGAAACGGGGAAAAAAAAAAAAAAGGAAATTAATTGAGCTCTGAGAAGGTCCTATTTCTGAGGCACTTGATTTGACTTCTGCCAAAACAAAAATCATCCTCGAAGTCAGCATCTCTATTAGCAGCTTCAGCAGAGGAACAAGTAAAGGACTGATCTAATCTCAATCCTCCACTCTCCAACAAGCTTGAAATGAAAATGCAGTAAGAAGGTTTGTATCCTGTCATTGGCCCAGCAGCCCCACCTCTCCCCAGCCCCATTCCTCTTTGGAGGGGCAGGGGAAGGGGAAGAAAACATCAGCTTTGACCGCTGTCAACGACGCCAAAAATCCCTACTCAGAACACAAAAGCCACCATCCACACTCTTCAGCTTAATGACTCACTCACAAACACACTCGACATACTTTGCTCATCTGGGACTTTTAGAGGTTTTGTTAACTAAATCAAAAAGGAGAACAAATTTATTATTGCTTAGGCTTTTCGTGCATAGTATTGCCTTATTCATGAATTACTGCTTTCGAGACAGATTTAAGTAAATAAATGCCCACAGAAATTTTAGCTGTCATAGAGTTGAAATGGGATGAAGAAACAATATGAACAGCACCACACTGGGTGACCCAGTGATACACACGTACACAAAATCCTGTTCAATTCTTAAAATTAACTCTATGCTTCAGCATGAGTCTCTTTTTTTCTATTTTAGATTTAAAGGCCTCAGCCAGAATATTTTCTCTAAATGGCTGGATTATCTAATAAGAAAATAAGCAGCAGAATTTTGTTTAACGAGCATTTATCAGGAGTCCAAATAGAACAAAATTATATTTTTACATGCATTAACAAAAAATGGAAGAAAAAAATAAAGTAAATAAGCTAGTAAATTCCACTTTTCTCCATCCAATACACTGTATGTAAACACTTTGTGATGAAAACAAATAGATAAAGAGTATCATATTTCTAGTAGTAAAATAGTATCTCCTGAAACACTTTTCTGTGTGAGGGAGAGAAAAAAAGAAGGGAGAGTAGGATCTTCAGGTAAAAGGTAAAACCAACAATATTTGATTTCTTGAAGTTTCTTTAAAATAGTCTCCATAGGCAAGAGGTTTGATTTTACTGCTCATGTTACAATTTGATCTTGACTTCCCAAAGAGGTTGATGGGATTTACCAGCCTCATGAAGTTCAACCAGGCAATCCCAGGCACAAGTACAGGTTGGGTGGAGAATGACTGGAGAGCAGCCCTGAGGAAAGGACTTCAGGGTGGTGGTTGGCAAGAAGCTCAACATGACCCAGCCATTTGCGCTGTGAGCCCAGAAAGCCAACTGTATCCTGGGCTGCATCAAAAGAAGCATGGCCAGCAAGTGATTCTGCCCCTCTACTGCACTCTGGTGAGACCCCACCTAGAGTACTGTGTCCAGCTCTGGAGCCCCCAACATAAGTAGGATGTGGACCTGTTGTAAAAAGTCCAGAGGAGGCCACAAAGATGATCAGAGGGCTGGAGCACCTCTCCTTTAAGGACAGGCTGAGAGAGTTTGGGTTGTTCAGCCCAGAGAAGAGAAGGCTCCATGGAGACCTTACAGCTCCTTACAGTACCTAAAGGGGGCCTGCAGGAGAGATGGGCTCTTGATCAGGGAACGGAGCAATAGGATGAGGGGTAATGGTTTTAAATTGAAAGAGGGGAGATTTAGATTAGATATCAGGAAGAAATTCTTTACTGTGAGGGTGGTGAGACACTGGAACAGGTTGCCCAAAGAAGCTGTGGATGCCTCATCTCTGGAGGTGTTCAAGGCTAGGCTGGATGGGGCTTTGAGCAACCTGATCTGGTGGGAGTTGACACTGCCCATGGCAGGGGGGCTTGAACTTGATGATTTTTAAGGTCCCTTCCAACCTAAGCCATTCTATGATTCTATTTATAAATTCTGACAGTAATTTTTATCATTCAGTTTAAGCCAAAGCATCAGGTTTATAACAATGGTCAAACTTTGCTGGAATAGCTTCACATGTGAACCAACCATCACAGATTCTTCTGCCTTTGGTGAAGGAAACACACCAGAAGCCTTCTATACACACTGAAGGATGTGTTTCAAGTGTCAACAGAAAATACATGATGAATTCTACAAAAGGACCAGTAACAAATCATGAAGATCTGAGGCTATTTTCCTAAGAATTTTAAAGAAACTGACAAACTAAGTATATTGTCTGACCTCCAGAGCAGTAGAAAACAACAAATGCAACACCTTTGCAAACACTGTAGAGGGATCTACTGGGCTGAAGCTACAGAGCAGTAGTTCAGACACCCACACTGAACAAAGGGATAACAAAACATAATCATGAATACCAGGAGTGAGAATGACAAAACATGATACACTGCAGAGGAACCAACACAGCTTTGGGGGAAAGGAAGTCAGTAAGTATAGAAAAAAGGAAGAGAACTAGTTCCAGGTAGATCTAATCCCACGCAGCCCTTTTCACAGCTGTTTTCAGAGCTGCTCACCAGCAATTATCTTGTACATCATGTTACCTTGGCAAATAATAGCTCGCTAAAAAAAAAAAAAGCCAAATAAAACAACAAAAAAAAAACCTTAAAAAAGACTTTCTGCTGTCACAAGATTTGTAGGCAGTGGTGATGCTAAGCTTGCAGTGTGTGCAGCTGGCCACGTTACTCAAGGATGACTAACTGCAAATTAGCACTCCTTGCTAACACATTTTGTAAATACTTGACAAAAGCAAAATTTACAAATGCTTAAAATTAATCCCATGAAAGCAGAAAATTAAATTAAATCTGAACACATAATACAGTTTTTAATTCTACCAAACACGCAAAGATCTAAATAAAAATATTACTGCTTTAATTTTATTACTGTTATGTCACATTATTTGGAAAACATTTGATCATATTCCAAAACACTGCACTGTACCACTCTGACAAGCTGGTAAATACCAGATAGACAAGGTTTGTAACTGGCACAGCAGCAAAACATACAAACAGCTCAGATACATCTAGACTGACTGCATTTAAGTCTTCATGCATAAAGTCTCAAATATATTTTATGTAATTTTTTAAATAGCTAGTCTATCTGAATCTGAATTCTGTCCCAGTCTCCCTCACCGCCAAGTAAAGGTAAAAGAGGAAATGTTATGATTAAGGCACGGTCATGAGACTTACGCAATATGATTTCAGGCACCACCTTTGACTGCACATTCAACCTAAATTTCTTAATTTGGGTCTGTCCCTGCAGAAAGCCATTTGACGAATCCCTTCACTAATACTGTGAGGCTCTTGTAATCCCGGGAACAGTTTATGACAGCAGACACCACTCCAGAGCAACCCTGCTTCAGACCCAGCTTCCTTTCCACAAACTTTCTTCTAACCCTGCACATGTTCCCAGCCTTTCCCTCCACCAGCAACGTCCCTCAGCAGCTGCCTCCATGAGTTAGTTACTGAGGGCATCAGGCTGTATCTGGTTGGATTGTGCCAGCCCAGGCACCCAAAGGATTAGGTCACTCAAAGAGAAGAGTTTCAGTAAAAAGAAGGGCAGGGCAGGATTAAAGCAGCACCATTTACATCAGTTTAAACTCTGGTGGAGATGCAAACCACACCCACAGCCATCCCCACATAGAGCAATAACATGCAGAATTCAGTAAACTGTCCAGGAAGAGCAGAGGAAAGCATTTAACTGTCTCATTTGAAAACAAAATAAAATAAAATCAGTTGCTCTGGTTTTAAGTCTGTAAGTCTTCAATTTGGACAAAAATAAGCAAGGAAGATAAAGACAGGGAAAGTGAGAGTGCATGAGCATGAAAGAGTGAGTGCATGTGTGCAAAAGAATGGAAAACAAATAAGGTTTCAGAGTAGATTAGGTTTTAGTTAACTTATTTACTTATAAAAAGAGCTTTCACATTTTACATTGGAAACCAAGTACTTCTTAGCAAAAGATCATGACAGCAGTAATTCAAATTACAATATAAAAAAATTAAAACTTTACATTTATCAATATGAAAGTTTTAAAGCTCTTAATAATCTGTGAAGAATCAATTTCAACAGGAGTATTAAAATGTACGTGACTAACCGATAAGCTAAGTTTAGAACCGTGGTGTTTAGACCTTATAATGCATGAAACAGAAGTCTCTTTATTCTCCTTCACACACGTCAATTTAATTTTCAAAGCCAGCCATAAAGATGAACTAAAGCAGTGCATTTTAGGCAGCCTATATAACAGACTGGTGCTTCGCTCGCACTGTGCTATGCTCCCTGCTAACCTAATGAGACAGCAGAGCTGCAACCATCCTCTTTTCACCCAAAAAATCATACAGATCGCTGTCTTTCTATCTCTTCTTCACCTGTTTCCATCCCAGAAATCTTCCATTGGTTCCAGGACTGCAGCATTATCTGCTCTACATGGGCAGCGTGCAAACAGCTCTCCTTCCTGCCCCTGGCTTTAGAGGAGAAGAAAAAGACAAAGCAGCACAAAATGAGAAAACTACATCCAACAATTACCAAGAGTTCAATATTTCAGCTATACTGAATGGCAGCATCACCACAGCACCTGGATACTACACTAGACATCAAGATGTATAGTCACAAAACACCACATATACTTAGAATCTTGCATAGCAGTAGGAAAAATACACCAACAGTTTGAAGCAGTGGAATCGTATAAAAGGGAAACTAGATCTTTGCCCATTAAAAACCACATACAACCACATGCAGTTGAGGGGGAAAAATTTTATTGGTGCTTTAGATTTCCAATGATTGCTTGTATGATGTTCCACAATTTCATTCAAATATTACATACAAAGGATATCATCTCTTCATTTGCAGTGCTAGAGTGAGCTTAATATTCAGTGGAAATGTAAGAAATAAAAGCAAAAAATTTTAAAAAAACCCTTCAAATTGTTAGTGAAATAAATGATATTTTTTTTCCTATTTCAGCAAACACTTGCAAAGAACTGGGTTCTGTGCTCAGTACTCATCTTCCATGAAGATGACTGTTGCATACTCACAGAAGGCACTTGAAATTCCTGGGAGCTGGGATGTCAGGAAAAGGAGGGACCAGCTATCACTTGGATAACAACATGCTCATTTTTAGTAAGTGCACTACTAGTATAAATTCAAACAGCCACAAAGCACTAAGGTACAAAAACTTAGCTAGACATGCTATCTGAAGGGCTGCAAAGCTGGAGTACAATAAATCCTTCGTGTCACTGTCACCATTACTCATCATCTCCACCACAGAGGAGCAGGAGTGCTTTCCTGTAGTCCCCAGATGTATCTTTCTGTTAATACAAGAGACCAGTCACCGTGAGTCACCACCACAAAAATGCAAGGAAAAGCAGCAGCCAAGGAGAACTCCAACAGATCATACATTTGTCCTACCCACAGGAAATCCACTTGGATGACTCTCCACTCAGGAATGACGCAAGGAAATTCTCTCTCTCTTATGTTAGAGCTGTATTTATACAGACAGCCTTTCAGAAACACAAGAAGCCTCCAAAAGCTTTACTAGAACTGAGTTATCCATTGCATATTAGAATGCATTCATCTGCAAGTGAGGAAGTCCAAACAAAGCTGCCCAAAGCAGCACCAAAAGCAACCCCCCTGAAAAGTGCCAAGGGCACCTGCCATTGCTTAGAGAAGCCCCAGCCCTGATCCCCGTAATTAACGGGAAGTTCCGCTACTAATTCCGCAGGAAAGCTATATGGGCCCAAATGCCAGTGTCAAAAGCAACTCCACCCAGCCTAATTAAGAGAGCATAGTGTAAGAAATGACAAAAAAAAAATATCATAAAAAGCAGCATATATTCAAAATAAAACAAAATGCCAAAAAAAATTCCTAGGAAAAAAAAATTAATGCATTTTGGCTTCAACTTTGCAGCAACAGCTGGCTCTGGATTTCTTGCTGGCTCTTTCCCTTCCTGCTCCTTCTCAGCCACTCAAAGGAGATTATGATTCAGACTGATTCCACAGTGCAATGCTTTCCACTTCGAAATGATGCAAAAGGTTCCACACTACAATCCAAGATTTAAACTTCAACCTCGTGATAATTGGGGACTCCCAACCTCAGTGTTATTTCTCTGGAGCCAGCACCCCTCTCTGAAGCACCAAAAATTAGAGGGAACCCAGACAAGAAAAAGGAAATGAAGCAGTAGCTAAAAATGGTGTATGAGTAATTGTAATTTCAGAAAACCACATCTGCTTTCCTAGTGAACACTGGAAAGAAACCTTTAGCTTTTCATAGGGAGTGTCCCCCGCTTAAATGACGCTACGTGGTACTTCACAAAACTGCAGATCAACCACCACTGATCTCAGAGTGCACTGTGCTGTTGTGCTGTCCTGCTCTACTCACATCCTCCTCCTTCCATAAAAATAGGCAGTGGAAACAATGACATCTCGATCACCCTTGTTTTCCCTGACAACGGAACAGTAATTTTACCTGAATCATTTGATGCAATGATTTTGCAAAATTCTTTCTGAATTCTTGTCTGATATCCAACAGATCAATTTCACTTCTTGAAACCATGACTCTGATCAAGGTATCATCATCAGTGCCAGCCCCCTAAAGAGAAAAGTTTAAATAATATGAAAATATGAATTTGTTCTGGACAGATGCTATAGCAAAATTACAAATACAACCAACCAGAGTGCAACATGAAAGCACCGAATGCAACATGTGGTGTCTCAAACACTCCAGCACTAAATTTCTGCTCCAAAACAGACAATATTTGGGACAGTCTCACAAGACATTCACACCACAACGTGACGAAAACAGAGGACTGACCACACAAGGTGCTCTAATCCCTGGGGACTGACCACACAAGGTGCTCTAATCCCTGGACTTCTATGAAGCGCCATATGGTCAGACCTCTAATTTCATGTTTCATCTCAGGGGCTTCAACCATGAATACTGACATACATTTATAATAACACAGTTCCAAAATTACACAGCAGTATACCCGATCACCATGATCGGAATCGCATGCAGATCACCCTTTCAATGTAGCCTGAGACTGCAGAATCACAGTCAGTTCTGGAACTGGGCACATAAATCCTAGCAAGGACTAATACAAAGCATGTAATATTGTGCAGCAAGACACAGGCAGAGCAACTCATTCCACAAATTATCCAGCTGTTTATTACCCAGGCAAACTTCATAAACCTTTTCCAGCCACACCAACATGCTCCACTCTTCTGTTCATCTTTATTGCTTTAAGCATTTTAAGTTCCTGTGCTGGCAGGCTGTGCCAGACTAAGGTCCTGACCCCTCCTGCACAGACAAGTCAGATTCCACACAAGCTGAAGCAATACGGATGTTCACACTCTGACCTGCTCATGCACTTCAAGGAAGGACTTGGCAGAGCCCCCACCATCATCTTCAGCCTCCAGCAGCACTTAATCCTTCGACTGGGTGAAATATTCTTGGGTTACATCTAAAAATGCCCTAAACCTGCTCAAAAGTTATGCCATGAGTCCAGTGCTTTCTCAGTAGGATTTGACAGTAAAAACTTGTAAAATCCAGGCTCTGCCCCATCTAATCATGAAAGCAAATGCTGCGCATTGTAGAACTTTGTCATGCCAAACTGATTAATTAGAAGTACAAACTCTCTGCCAAAGTAATAAATGATCTTTCTTATCTGAAGTGCTTAATGATTTTTATTCATATTAAAATGTCATTGGGTATGTCACCATCAGACATTAATCAGGTCCCTTGTAATAGAAATGTAAAAGATTCTAAAACCGACAGGAAAATGTTTTGTATTGTACTCTTTAAAAAATTAAAATTAATAAATAGATAAATAAAGAAAAAGCAATCCTCATACAACTCAGCACTGTGTATAATAATTTGTATTTTCCACTTTATTTTACACTGATGTTTATAAAAGCAGTAAAGCAGCTTTTAAATATTAAGCTATCGTTTCATCTCTTTTCACTAAATCTCATGCTGACACCTCATCAACACAACCATCTGGTGACAAAGATACCTCAGTGCTTCTCAGCAAGGGGAAGTGAGGAATTCTTCAGGGAAGCTGATAACTTGCCTAAAAACAATAGACTACCTACCTTGGGTTTTAATTAACTATAGCCACTGTGAGTTAAAAACACAGCTTCTCCGGCTTATCTGTTCCCATCCGAGAGAAGGCAAAGCCAACAGAAACACAGCTGTGTCGCTGATGGGATTCCCCTGCAGAATTTTTTGTAGCTGTTTAAGCCTCTTTCCTTTTTCTCTGACAAGTTTATTTTCCTTCTAAAAGTGGGCTGGATACTCATCACAACGTGTTTCAAAGCTAACTACACCTTCAGTCTGTAAATACTCATCTCCAAAACAAAGAGCACTAAATCTGCACAACCTACAACTTAGTTTTTGGTCATCTTTACTTCCTCAATATATCCACCACCTAAAGACATTGTAGCCTTTCTTTAGTTGAAGGTGCCCAGTGGATCTAGCCAGGCATTTTCCAATGTAACAAGACCAAGTCCAAAAATCACCGATGAGACTGGTATTTCCTTTAAAAGATTTATGGTCTGACAAGCTTACAGTGAACAGAAGATAAGTAAAGCTTATGAATCCTCTCCCAGATCTGCATTGCCCAAACCTTTGCAGATGCTGAGTGATACAGCATCCTGTTGGCATTTACAGTGAAAGAAGAAATGAAGAACAAGCAAAAGGGAGAAGAGTTGTAGCTGGGGGAGACGGAAAATGATGTACGGAAAACCCATATATACCTTCATGGAATAATACAGAGTCTCAGCAAAATAGGCAGGCACGCTTCGGATACATTTCACTGAAAAAAGGCAAAGGATTAAATTACTGATTGTTTTTCAATACAGAACAATCTTTCACTGTCAAGACAAGGTGTGTGTTACTGGATCATTCTCTCCAGTGTGGACAATTAAGTACACAGCTGGCAGCTACTCTGCTCCTCTGCTAAAACCACACTTTGGGTTCCAGGAGTTCGAATGCAGCATATATTTCTAATAGAAGAGAAACCTTGCTAGTCAAATTCTACTCCCAATTACAAATCTACTATAATATTGTCCTAAATGAGATGCCAGGAATGCAAAAAAAAGGCAGAATTTTGTCTCACTTTCTGATACAGGTGCACGTGACCAAACAGAACGCAGTCCACTACCATTCCCTGTCCCACTTCCCCCAACCCCTCATCTCTTAAAAGAAGAAAAAAGGCCTGTTCTTTAAATATAAAAATAGATCACAGGTGATTAACTTCAAAAAGGAACCATGTTTTCATGCCACTTCCCATAACAAGCTTACAGTTAAGGTGGCCTGAGAATAAATAAAGAGGGCTAGTTCTAGATCTATTAAGACTTAATTACCAACTGCCAAAAGTAGCTTCTCCAAATCACCAGAGGTTTCACGGTCAATGGTCTCTTCAATTTGAAAGCCGGAAATGGTCATGTATTTGTCAAACACTGCAAAACAGAAAGTGTGCTCAGTCAGGTGTCCAGCCAGCATTTCTCCCAGCATACTCCTCAGGACAGGTTAATGCCATCTATATCTCGTTATCTCACATGCGATCATCCACTCATTCTTCCCTCTGTCCAATTTTAAATACCTATTTCCTACCAAATTGCTACTATGCAACATGTTCCTTTACCTGGGAAGGAACAACCTCGTGCATCCGCATATGCTGGGGGTGAACCAGTTGGAGAGCAGCTTTGCAGAAAAGGAGCTGGGGGTCCTGGTGGACCACAAGTTGAACATGAGGCAGCAATGTGCCCCTGCCGGAAAGGTGGCAAATGGTATCCTGGGCTGCATTAGGAGGAGTGTTACCAGCAGGTGGAGGAAAGTGACCCTTTCCCATCTGCTCAGCACTGGTGAGGCCACACCAGGAACGAGGGGTCCAGTTTTGGGCTCCCCAGTACAAAAAGAGTTATGGAGCAACTGAAGCGAGAACAGTGAAGAGCCAACTAAGACGATTAAGGGACTGGAGCAACTCTCCTATGAGGAAAGGTTGAAAGACCTGGGACTGTGTTCAGCCCCGAGAAAAAAAGGCTTAAGGGGGAATTTCATCAATGTGTACGAATACATGAAGGCAGGGTATAAAGAAAATAAAGCCAGGCTCTTTTCAGTGGTGCTCAGTGCCAGGACAAGAGACAATGGGCAGAAGAGGTTCTGTCTGAACACCAGGAAACACTTTTTTTCCTGTGCAGGTGTAGTGGCACAGGTTGTCCAGGGAGGTTGTGGAGTTCTTGGAGATGTGCAAAAGCCGACTTGGACATGGTCCCTGGCAGCCTGCTCTAGGTAGACCTGCTCAAGCAGGGTTGGACAAGATGACCTCCAGAGGCCCCTTCCAACCTCAATCGTTCTGCGACTCTGTGAACACACCCAGTGAAAGGGTGCAGGAAAAAGAGGGAAAGGGAAAAAAAGAAAAGTTTTAGGAAATTACAAGCATTTTTTCCAGGGTGCAGCTATCATTTAGCCTGAATCTAAGCTCTTGTCTATAGTGGGCTACAGCATCAAATGAACTTCACATAAACAATCTGGCCTATCGGCAGTCTGTTCAAGTCTGTGTTCATGAATACCCACAAGACCTGAGTTTTCTATGAAATCTTACATTTCTATCATGCTAAGTAAATGTTGGGTGCATCAAAACAAACTGCAGGATTACTTTAATGCAAATAATTTTAAAAAACTAAACAGTAAATCCACAAATCAAATTACTTATGAAAATCCAAACGAATCCAAATATTCGAAAAGGAAAACAAAAAGATTGGAGAACCAAAGTGAAACTTAGTGGTCATTATTTCAAATGGCCTTAACAGCTTGGTAAACCAGACTTATGAATGGGTAAGGAGCCGGGAGGGAGGAGAAATTACTGTCTCTTTATTAACAGCTATTAAAGTATGAACATATAAAAGGGTTGATCTTTTCAGGGCTGGATCTCCATCAGATTATGATGACTCATAACAGACTCTCAGCATCATCTCTACTGCCGTGACCTCTTTCAAATGGGAAAAAAAAGAGTAAACAGGCATCCAGAAATAAACACCCCAGCTGTCCCTCAGATCTATTGCACCACTCCGTCAAGCAGAAGATTGTCACTACTAGGGGGAAACTGAATTACAGGAAACAAAACTAAGTATATTAAGTAAAGAGGTGATTAAAAATTTCTGGGCTTGACAAATGCGGTACCAGAAACAACTTTTCTACCATTTCTACTGCCAGTTGGCTAACACTGGGACTTCAGGCAGAAGTTTTCAAGCACACATGAACCGCACCACCTACCCCTCCTTAAATGGGAAATGCTTCGGGTTCCCAAGATGGTGATGAACTTTTCTTCATCTGTTCCCCATTTCAGCTCCCCAGCTCTAAACAAAACCTGTCGTAAATTCGAGAGACCAAAACAACAGCATTTGTTATGTGTCCATACACCCTGTTGAAAAGCTCTATTTGTCTCACTCTAAGGAGCATTAAACTTACAAACAAGCTATAGCTAGAGGAGAAAAACATGAAATAAAATTGCGAAGTAGTGAACTGACTTCAGAAAGAAATAAATGATAAATTCTGAAATCAACTGTGAAAGCACTCACATGAGTAATACTGCTTAAGGACCTAAAATTGACTGTGCTCATAGCCCTTTTCATAAGCCTGAAGTTTTCTGAAACTGTGATAATACAGGAGATAAAATCCATTCCCAATACTGCTTCTTCTGCTTTTTTATCCCCCCTTCCCCTTCTTCAAATCAGACTAGCAAAACTTTATTACATGATGACTCCTATCAGTGGGATAACCATGCTAACTTGGCCCAGGAGTAAGTTTTCCAAAAAGGAGGGGAAGATGGATTTAGAAGCTCTGGGAAACAGGATTTGTGGCCTGCTAAAGATTTTAATCATTTAATCGTTTTAGCACATTCAATTGCTCTTCAGGCAAGTCTTTCTTCAATACAGACAATGACAGGGCCATCAGCAGCAATTTAGAAGAGTACTTCTAAAAGTTCGAATAAACAACAGGAGGGGGAAAAAGAGAAAGAAATAATTTCACTTTCTGATTTTTTTGTTTGTGGTGTTTTGTTGTGTTTCTTTTTTTCCTGACACTCAGAAGCTTTTTTCCAAATCCTGTGCTAAACACCATGTAAGGAGAAAGGTTTGTACATATGGTATTTGTATATGGTATTATTTTTCTCTCCTTAGTGAGCAGAAGACAGACAAACAGGTTACTACCTATATTCAGGCAATCAAATATTTCTTAGAAAAATCCCCACAATCAAATCTGTTGCTCTGCAATGCTGTTGGCCACCTGTCTGTCCATACTGGCCATCTGTCTATCCGTACTGTAAAACCTAAATGGGATGTTATGATTTTCCTGCTTATGCTTGTACCACAATCCAACTTGAAACATATCTGTGACTGCTGCGTGCTCTTTTCAATATTAATGGTACAGACTACAAGAGGGATAGGTAGGGGAAAAAAAAGCTATTAAGGCATTGCAAGTATATTTAGTTCAAATAATATATGCTGAGCTCTTCAAATGAATACCAGCACTCTTCATCCAGTACCAAATCTGAAGTCCCAGCACAGCATTTAGAAATGCCAGGAATGCATTTCTTTAGAGACACAGAAGTTGTGAATGGCATTTTACACGAGCTCTGAGTTTTTACCTGCCTTGCCCCTGTGCAATACCCAAAAGGTAAGCCAATTGCATGATTTTGAATCTCTTCCAAAAAGTTAAACTTTCTCCTTCAAGCATTCTCAGAAAAGTCTTGCAAGTTCCCTTCATATTCATGCTATCTTGCAGTATGAACACCCATTCCCCAACTGCTTTGAATTAATGTTTAGTAATCCTAGACCAAAAAAATTAAAAATCACCATTGAGCAAAAAGCTTGCTCTCTAATGTATCAAATCCTTGGCAGAGTAATATATTAGCAAAAGAAACACTGGAAAGCCAAAAATAGTTTTACAGTTGCACTATCATGTACCTCCATTCAGACCATCTGTACCTGGCAATAAGAATTAGAAAATTCTCTGAGTCTGTTCCAGCTATGTTGGATATTGAACGTAAAGAGATCAATAAAGAGAAACGTGACAGAACACTGCTCTGTTTGAGTCCCAGCTCAAGCCAAATGTACACAGCAAACCACACAGACCATTTAGAAACCCAGGACTTTTCCAACATTTAGGTATGGCACCTCCTAAATATAAATGCTCATTTAAACTCAATTAAAGAGGCCAAAAGGAATCTGTCTACCTACCAAGGCCTGTGGTTCATGGGTTTCTTCAATTACATGAGCCCAGTGAAAGACAAGACTGACACAATTTCATAAAACAGTCTAGTTCATGATTCAAACATATATGCCTCACTAATTTTCAGGCTCCAAATTCTATAGGATTAACTTTTACTAGCAGAAGAACAATGCTTTTTGAATTTACATAACAGAAGGCAGGCCTGTGCCAGTAAAACATATTTTGCTAGTCTGTCTCTCCATCTTGCCCTGTTACCAGGAGAATGTTATATTGATCTGGTATTATTCTTCTCCTCCTTGTCAACTTAAACAATCCATATATTTTCTTTCATCTCAACCGACAATTTATGAGACGAAAAGGTCTAGCCCAGACTTATCTGAAATAACCAAGAAGAAACATGCATTAAATGAGTTCTGTAATCAACTCACTGAGATATTGACCACCACTACAACTAACAACAAAGCCAAATGCATCCAGCAAGAGACTGCATTGAGGATGCCCATTAACTGCTGGTATTCCTTCTCCTGTCTAGAGTCCAGTGAAGTCACAGACGATCTTGCAAAGGGCAGTAAGTGAGTCCCTGGAAACTTTAGAGGCAATTCTTTGACTGTCATCTAGTTACAGTAAAGCAGAATATTTGGTATATTTTCTCCTTTTAGTATTTCTCCCTCTGTAGAGGAATTCCTCATCAAATAGCACTAACATTTCACTACAGCATGTATATGACACATGGTATGTAACAACTGAATTCAGTTCAAGTCAGAGATTAAGGAATGAATCATTTGCATGTCTCAGTTTTCCAGCAGCACATCTCAGCATCACAAAGCCTCAGCAATCATAGCCGTCTGTTCCAGTGATCTAATCATTGTTCCATTCAGGCACTTCATTAAGTAACAAGCAATGCTTTACACTGAAACGTGAAAGTACAAAAAAAAAGCAATGTTTCAGGTTTTGACACTTCTTTTGTCCAGACCATATAAAAGCACACAAAAACGTATTTAAGAAAATTTAAGAAAAATACACAGAAAACCTTTACAATTTCTCTTTCATGTTGGAATTCTAGCTCTATATGCTCTTTGCAAGATAACTTATAGAAATGCCCCAAATCCCAAGTCATTCACCCACCTGAGCATCCTGCTCAACAAGACCCTCATCAATTCCACCATCGGGATCTCTATTTGCCTAAAGAGAATTTTTAAAAGATGTTAAACTGAAGAATCAAAAGTTGAATCAAGAAACAACTTATCTGTTATACTGAGCCTGTAAGAGGTACTGCAAGAAGATAACCCCTAATGCATCTTCTCCACAATCACCTTATTTTTCCCTTTTGCTTGCATGCATCTTTATGAAATAAATGCTCTCTTCTCCTATTGCCTTCAAAACCCCATGTAACAGGCACTCTGCTACACCCATCACAGAAGTTTTTCAATTCAGCGATGTGGAAACGACCCATAACAAAGCTCAAGACTGACCCTGCGAGTCAGGGGAAGTGATTCGGTTTCATAAACAATCCTGCCTGCCACCGGGCTTGTTTAGAATCCCAGTTTAGTAAGCAGAAAGTGACAAGGGGACATCAGACAGGAGAACAGAAGCGAAAAGCATACACACATGCCTGTGCACAGAGACACTGACCTGCAGCAGGACCACCAGCATTCGCTGAAAATAGCCTGATGTTTCTCCTGTGATCTTATCCTCCAAGTTGGCCTCATACTCTGCAAAAGAGCAATACCCATCCAATAACTTACAGACTTCCTCACTATTTTGAGGACAAAGCAAGGAAAAGCAAAAAGTTAATTTGACTCACTGCTTGTAGAGTTATTTATCAGAAACAGCTTTAACAATTAGGACATATTCTGCTTTCACTTATAACCTAGCATTATCATAAAGAAAAGATAGCATCTCACACCTAGTATCAGGAGATTATTCAAAATATTTTGAAATGCAAGGTGACAAGCACAGACTCAGCTCTCTAGGGAACTAAAGAACATACAGATCTGTAGTTATGTTAAAATATGGCAGTCTCACAACTGTACAGAAACTGTGGTCCCAGAAAAGTCTAGTACAAATAAATTTCGCCCTTGGAGATTCTAAGTTTTGCCCCAAACTTTATTAAGACATGAGAATTTCTTGTGTGGCAGGAATCTGCATAGAGGTAAAAGAAATGTGTTGAGCTAAACACTGCCTTAAAATAACCAAATCCCACAGAATAAAAGCACAAACTCCTATGGGCAACCAAGAAGCTGCACCTGCTTTAGCGTAAATGCATTTGAACGGAATACTGTGCAAAAGGCAAAAACATAATTTCTGGTTTTTTTTGTGGTACCACTTTTCTAGTTTCCAATTACTAAAAATCTCCTTTCAGCCAAAGGGATTAAAATAATGAGAAATGCATTTGAATCAATTCTAACCATAAAGCACAAAACAGCATAACCTGCAGTCTTAGTCCCAAAATAAAATTTATTTTAGTTTACAATCCAAGCTCTACTTTCTTTCAATACGAATTTCTGCAACACAGCAGAATGAAATCCCACTTATTGAATACATCCATCAGTTCATAGACAGACCTTATTTGAAAGATGAGCTAAGACCATATTAAGAGGACTGACCAGAGACCCTAGAACTTTATTTTATGCAGAACTTTACCTTGCAGATAAACCTGTTTAATATTCTGCACTTCCTCAGGTGTTCTGGAGGCAAGAATTTCAGTCAACACTTTCTCATTGGTTCCTGCTCCCTGCAGGGGTGCAAGTATGTATCAGTTGAATGAATAACAAAAGGAAAACAGAAATTCCCTTTGACAATCAAAACAAAGCATCAGCTTATATACTCAGACCAAATAAAGAAAAATTAATTTCTTCTTTCTGGTATATTGTGTGAGTTTTTGGAAATCATTTTTTCCAAGTATGGTTTTATTGTTTTCAAAACCAACCCAACACAATAAATGCTCACTGCTGCAGGATTTGGATGAGCCCTTCCATGTTCACGCACACCCAGATATGCATATCAGCTCTTCACTATTAGTCAGTGACATCAAGGCAAGTGAATGAATAGAATAACAGTGCTCATCTTAGCTCTAGTTCACGTACTGCCTTTCAGCAACCAGTACACAGATAAACACAGAGCCACCCAGCAATTATCTTCATCCTTCTGTGAATTGTGCTGTGTTAAACCCACCCTCCCTTTCACTGCAAACACATTTCACAACAGAATTGCTAACCCAGATAGTTTAAGCTGCTGCACTCTAATTACAGCAGGCACAACAGGCACTCTTTACTTCACAAGGATAAAATTTACAGAAGTCAAGCCAATATCTTGTTTCCACGAGTCTGATTGTACTTTGCCTGGAAGAATAAACCATTACTCTTATACTTCCAAAGAAGTCCTTTCACAAAAGCAACAGTGAAATACAATACTGTGTACTTTTTGATTCAGCGTGTTATTTTCAGCCTTTCCTGTAAGGAAAATCTGAACACTAGCTGCATACATCTTCACCCTTCTGTGAATTGCGCTGTGTTAAAGCCACCCTCTCTTCCACTGTAAACACACATTTCACAACAGAATTGCGAACCCAGATAGTTTAAGATGCTGCACTAATTACAGCAGGCACAACAGGCACTCTTCACTTTACAACTGCATACAAAGATATTCAAAATACAAATCTGCCAGGTTACATGTAATCATTTTAAAATATAGATTGTTTCACAAATGTGCCTACCCAACAAGTACAGCAGGCAGTTATGTTAGCTCTAATTTAAGTAGCAGCAGTGAAAACTGATAGGACAGTCGGCAGCACAGACGCAATGCTCTTAGTGGAGTTGTTATCTTGCACTGAAGTCTCTGCTATCACATCTTCTTTACTGTTGTTATCCTCTTTAGCTGAACTGCAGACAAGCATCAACATCTTTTCCTGAGCAGACACATTCTCTGAAATCCTATGATCTTGTGTTTAATACTTTTTGTAAGTTACAAGAACAAAACCACTCTTGTTTCACTATCTGTTTTTCCTCCTACACCCATCTGTTCTGTCATTTCCCTGACAGTCTTTGACTCCTAAATCAATAAGAGCAGCTTGGGAATACATTTTTTGCTTTTAGTCAACAAGGCCTTTATCAGTTTCTTTGTCAGGTGCCATCTCCCCTTCCCCCACCGCACATAAAGACATTACAGAAAATTTTCAGGATTACAGTTTCTGTTGTCTGAGATACTATTTGCTGGGTCATGGGTTCATGAGCACTAGATTGCACAGTTGACTAAAACCTACATATTAACCAGTTTGTCATCAAGGTCCTTCGGAGTTTACATGTAAGTGTCACCCGACCAAGTACTGCGTGACACTGGACGAGTTCAATGTCCTCTACTTTAATCAACAGGTTCTGTGATTCCAGGGACATCCAAGTCCTGGATTTCCACAGACGGATGATTATCAGACAAGTGTGACGGAGGGAAAAAAAAAAAGGTTCACATGGAAGAAAAGATACTAAAATATCTACACACACAGACTGTAAATGGTTTACCTGGCCTTCCCAGAAAGGCACTAAATGCATTCAGTTCAATAAAAATGTTAGAAAGGTAACAGTGACAGGGCTATCAACTCTTCCCTCTGTGTTACTGGAGGCAGCTTTTAGAACACATTCAGTAACACAGATAGTACCTATTCATAATTTTGGTGGACACCAGTTTACACAAGTATGCTAGGCCATCAGTTTTGAAGTTGCACTGTAATCCATCAAGGGCAAAACACTCTTTAGCTTAAACAATAGTCAAGAAGAGACATATAAATAACATCACACTTTAATGAAATACGTTGAATTAATTTGCAGCCTATGCATACAGCTCTATAGCTATAAAACCTAGGCCGCTCACAGCAGAAAAATCTAGTGTCTGCTGGATTTCAGCACTGTACTTTAGCAGCAAAAAGAATTTAAAAGCAACCTGCCCATCTACTCATATTTAAATCAGAAGCAACAAGTTTTATGCTATGTAGATTTTATTCTGCATCTACAGCAATCCTGTTCTCTTAAGATTACATATTTTCTCATTAAAATAATTTCACAGAAAACATTATGCAGACTAGATTTCAAAACTACCTCTAATGAGTTATTAGGATGAATAAGAAACCAGGCAAAATCATGGCATTAGCAATAATAGCAGGCGTTAGCATCACATTCCTAATATAAAAAAAAGGCTACTTCTATTAGCATTCCCCTTATCAAAGAGTTCATTCCTAAAAAAACAACAAAAGAGCAACAAACATTTCATATAATGTATTAATTAATTTCCCACACTTCTCTTACCTTGATGGCATGCTTCAGTGCATGAGCATCAAAAATATAAGCTGGTCTCATCAAAGACACCATCAATGTTTCAAATTTGCCAGTAAGTTCTGATTTCAGGTCATCTACAAGATCCTAATGCAGAACAAACAGTGTGTAATGAACAAGGACTAACCATTTTAAATGGATGCAAGCGTGTCTGCAAGCTAGAACACTCCAGAAACACATCAAAGAGCATAAGGGACAGTGCTCCTTTTGTTTTAATTGGTACCTGAACTGAAACAAATGTGACCAAATAAGGCAGAAGAAATGGATACTAGGGCATTCGGAAAACCCAAAACATAATGTGATAGGTTTTTTTAATATAGAAATTCTTTAAACTTAAGTTGTTCACTGCACTTGCTATTAGAAACAAAGATTACTCAGCCACAATATTAAAGGATCCAACAATGCTGGAAGAAAGAAACAGGCTGCCTTTCCTTTAAACTCACTTATGGCTTTATCTACCTATACATTTGGATAGATGCACTAGATAGCCTAATTCCTACACTATTATATTTATATTATAAATATATATTATAATAATATTATAATAAATATATAAATATATATTTTTAATATATTAACATATATTATATAAATTTTTATATATTTTTTTATATATAATACAGTATATTCTTTTCCCTGAATCAATCATAGAATGAATCACAGAATTGTTTGGGTTGGAAGGGACCTTAAAGATCATCTAGTTCCAACCCCCCTCCCATGGGCAGGGACACCTCCCACTAGACCAGGTTGCTCAAAGCCCCATCCAACCTGGCCTTGACCTTCCTGCTATCACCTGACACTCCAGAGCTTGTGATATAATATTGGATAACTCACTCCCATACAGAGAATGAGCTCAGTACTAGAAGCACACTAACTGGAAAGTACAGGAGCTTTTGCACAAAAATCCATCTAAGACATATTGGACCAAAATACAAAAAAGGTAACTTACTTCTTTGTTCTAACCTAAGAGGAATATTCTAATCTAGCCAGCATTTAAGGATATGGCAGGGTGGGGGAGAAGGGAAAACAAAAGAAAACTAGATTTTCTTCAAAGGAACCATTTACAGGGAGCGTGATGAATATGCCTCACAGTTTTAAGTAATCATCATAGGCCACATACAGCTTATTTCTAAAGGTATTTTTCTTCTTCTCACCCTGCCAAATAAGGTTTTAAAGGCAGCTGCAATTTCTTGACGCTGAGCATTGTTTCTGCTGGTAAGAATCTTCAGAATAGTTTCTTCATCAGTCCCTAAAGTTAGAAAGAACAAAGAATTACAAACATACTCTAAAAAGCAAACAGCAATGGCACAAACTCAAAAGGCAATAAAAGATTCTTTGAGAGTAACAGTCTACTGACAAACAGCAGAAGCATTTAAGTAACAAATGTCGCCCTAGCCCAAGCGGAGCCGCCAGGTTTGGTGTTCTGCTGTTGCAAAAATATGACTGGAGGACCTATGTGGTGTTTGTTCTCCATCAGTGCTCTGTTTCAGACACTGCTCAGAGCACCCTGGGCATCAGCTATAACATTCAGTCACAGTCTCCTGTGAACAGAGCCTTTGGGCTCACCAAGGGATTTACTTTAGAATAAACAATCTGACCACTCACAGCAAAACTCAGTCCAGTAACCCCAAACACCCCAGAATACAGAAGTGCGGAGCTATTATTCATTTTATATATGACAGTTTGCAAGGTAGCCCCAAAGCACTGCATCTCACTAGACCTACTGAATTTGCTAATAGGCTGAGGTGCATTACATTTCCCTTCTTCCCTTCCTTCTGCCTCCTCCTGTAGGCAGCTTCAAAGAAAGTACCAAATTAGGATTTGTTCTTACAAGGAAATTTTGGGACAGAAAGCTACAGAATGAGTTTACAGGCCACTTGTTAGTCTACATTCATGCCATGTGCTTGTATTTTTTGTTCACAGTAGCTGCAATGTGCTTACACACTCCCAGACGGAGGGCGATGTCGCACATTTTCCAAGCACACAGCTTCTACTATACTGTCATGACTCTCCACAGTTGTTGCTTGTAAATCCACAGTCTAGCTTACCGTGCAGTAAAACTCTGTGTGCAGAGAAGCCTGTGGAGTATCAATTTTTAATGGGCAATGTGCAAATCACATTGAGCAGCACAGTCAAAACTAGGACACGCCCAGACTCCTGCAGTCCCGGGGTTGTCATTCCACAGCATGTAGACACATGCCCTACCCTTATCAGCTATTAAAAAAAAAAACTAGTTCAGAGAGGATGTTTTCAAACAGCTTTTTGTAAAATACATTATTCTTACCCATTCCCTTCATGGCTTTGCGAAGAGCCTCTGCATCAGCTCTGGCATCAAAAGGAGAAAAGGCTGTCACGGTGCCTCTTGTGTACTAGAGAGGGGGAAAAAAAGGTGGGGAGGGAAAGGGAAAAATCCATGAAATAGAAGATAGAATCTTTCAGGTATCTATAGATGACATCAGACTAAATTTGAATCCACAATCAAAAAGATGATAGCATTATTCTTGCAACTGTCTGACTAAATGGCAGTCTGTGGGTATTTAAACACAGCTCGCACTCAAAAGGTACTACTATGGCTTTACTCAGCAGTACACCCACTAAGTGCAGGTATATTTACATAATGGTAATTGGCAGAATTGGTATTTACAATACTGGAGCCTGAACGCAGGAAAATGATAACAAAATTATAATTTGTTAAAGTAATTTGGGAAATTATTTGCACAAATTGTGTTATGCTAGAAGAACTGCACAAAGATCCAAGACACGTTTGGAAATAAGAACTTCCTCTCCTCAAGAAAAACCTACTGGAGCTCTCAACCAGTATCACACTGATTATTTTCTATCACATTGCAAATGAGACCTACTGAACTTTACAGTGACTTTCAATTTTTCATCATGTTTCTTTTGTCACAAGCAACTTTCTACTCAAGTGACTCAGCTACATTTCTCATAGTAATCTACAGCTAAAAAGAAACAGCAGTTCAAATATAAGGATAAAAGATCGGCCCATCCAAATACAAAAATAATTCCACTAGGTTTCCATGGAACATGGCTTTTCAGGTATTTTCTCTTTGGGTCAAACACAAAAGGATATTCATTGCCCTTACGGAAAAGTCTTGCCCTTATTTAAACATGACAGTTCAAGAACCTACACATGTATAGCACTGCAGTCCATTTATAAACTATAAAAATTATGAAATGGCCAAAAGGGGAAACAGCTGGGTTTTGGGAATAGGGAGGCTTTTCTACCAGGGACATTTCTTGTAAGCGTCATTATGTGAAACTCATAATCACTGCAGGCAGTGCATTTTTCCACTCTCAAGAAAGAGGATGAAAGGAAGTGCCAAAACACCTGCTGAGACTGGCACCAGATTATTTCACAGGCAGCACAGCCATCTGGCCTCTGCGATACAGCCCTTCCCTCAAGTTAGCCATTTCAGCTACACAGTGCTTTGGTTTCAAGTCAATATACTCATCCAAGATAGGTCAGCCAGAAGAGTACAGAGAGAACAGAGCAGGCGAGCACCAACCAGAGCTGCCCTGAAGCGCTGTTGCCTCTCAGGCCACGCGTGTGTTATTGCCATCTCCCTACCCCTCCTGCTGTAAGAGCAGTAATGAGTTAGGTTTACCTCCACTGTATTTTGGCAAATCAGAACATAAAGTATCATGGTGTTTAATAGCAACAACAAACTTTTTTTCCCAGTAGATTTCCAGCATACTTCAGAGGCATGACAATTCCCCTGAAGTAGTCTGCTCTTCCCATTACAAGCAAGTTTTTTTGGCAGTAGTTCAAATTTAGGCACAGCAATATGTACTTTCTGTCATTTTCCTAGCTAATTCCAAAGGCTGTCGTGAAAAAATCTCAAGGATTTGGGACTCAACTTCATAAATCAAATTCAATTTGGTAAAACAGATAAAGACTGAAAAGCCTCCATTTTCCTCCTCCTCCCTTATTACCCCACCAGCCAGCATGGAGTTACTTAAAACTGTACTTCCTGCTGTTTTGTTTCATATCATCTTAACTTAACTAATATCGTAGAACTACCACAATTCTCCTTTGGACATGACTAATGGTCAACAGGTCTCACAAGAAACAGTTATTGATCTTTAAGTTAAGGTTTTCCTCTGCTTATCTTGTTATAAGCAAGTGGAATTCCCCTTCACAACTCCTAAGTCTTGTGACAACATCCCTCTGTGGCTGTTTTAGAAAACTTATGTGTGAGCACTAAATGCTAGATTAAATCTAGCTCTGCATCACCCTTCTCATTTTTGTTAACTAAGAAGAATCTCTTCATAACTCTTTTTTCCAAAGTACAGCATGGAAAGCTTTAGCATACGTGAAGCTTGATGAACAGTTCCTGAAATTCTTCTGGTGCAGCTGTAGTCTAAAAGAGCTTTCTTGACGTCTGGGCACCATTTGCATTCCAGGCATTCCCTTCCCGTGTTTACTGGATTTTGGCTATCTACCTGCCACAGTCACCCTCGATCAGTACTTGAACTGCACCTCCCTTGTAGCCAGAAACATTGCTGCAGCTCTCCTATCCAGTATAATAGAAATCTACATCACCTGGGTACCACAAAGCCAGCAGCTATAATGGCAGAATCTCCTGCTACATCTGCTGCCCGTGACTCTATACTGGTGCTAACAGAGCACAACTGCAGCAGGGGCTGTTAGTGTACAACAAGCTTGGATACAGCTTTGTGGGCCCAGCTCTAACCTACAGTCTAACTGTTCTAAACCACCATCACTGCCTGAACCGGTGAAGGCAACTTTCAGTCATGGAGAATGTGGAATAGGAACTAAGAACCAGACATTCCTAACATAATAATAGACCCAAACAAAAGAATTTCTGACAGAAGCCAGACACTCATTTATCAGAAAACTCAGAATACAGTTTCAACATTAAGTAGAGTTTAAACTTTATTGAAACAAAGTGGTTCTTGCAGATGGATCACAGCATCACAACTGCTATGCCATCCTGACCTAATATGAAAAATGGTGAACTGAAAGACAACTATTTAACATTTATTTTCAAACTTCATGACTATTTACAGTAAATTTACTAAATTTACTATTTAGTATCTATAAGAGCGTTCCTTGCCATTTATGCAAACAGATATAAAATAACACTACAGGCTTATGGGTCCTTTTTATTTTGGTTAGTAAGTTTCCCATCCAGTAGAACCCAAAGCAAATCAATGGAAAGAACACAAACACTCTTTTGGTATAATCCTTTCATAATCTGGAGGGATCTCTTACAAAATAACAACATCCTACATCAAACAGTAAAATAGAAAGAGAAGCACAACCCATCAGACCTCAACAGAAAGTATATAACAACCTTCTAACACCCAAAACCTACCCACATTCTTTTCTTTCTACGTTCCCCAATACACTGACTGTTGTTAAGCAACCATGAGTAGCGCAAGCGCAATTTGTAACTATACATTAGAAATAAACAGCACCTTCCATTTTCTCCAGACACCTAACAATGAGAGCAATGAAACCCCTAGATACACAAAATCAGCAGGAAGAGGAAAACCAGAGGAGAAAAAAAAAAACCAAACGGGGAAGAAAAAAAGAGAGACTTCAAAGCAAAAGATGATCTTGCTTTTGAATTTATGCTCCTCCAAATGAGGAAATTCACGTTCTTGGATATTTTTCTTTATTCTGCTCTAGCAAAAAGTTTGCAGGAGGAGAAGAATATACAATCTCAGGTGAGATGTTTCTAATCAGCACCCCAGAGCTACATTAACTTCTCCCAAGAGACAACTTTGGCTTCACGATTTGATGTCATGTGGCCAAATATCCTGGCAACAGCATTATCTGTAAGATCAACAATAGCCACTTAACAAGGTTCCTTTTAATTTTTCCCACCAAGCACACAAAAAATTTTCCACCCACAAGATCCCTATTAAATACAAAGGATTTGTTTTCATCATACAAAAGACCACACTTGAACTGATTCAGACTTCTTCCTGGCTGGCCTTGCTCTGTACCCACTCACAGCAAGTTCTTACCAGTTAGATTTCCCATAGATGAAGAGCTAACCCCTTTTCTCGATGCTACTCTGCAGCAACAAAAGTAAGGTCTCATCAACTTGCCACCGGAAAGCCCAGTATCTAGTGCAGAAAAGGTGGTATGTGACTTTTTTTTAGGGAGCCATATGTTTACAAGATGGCCCAGGAAAACCGCAGAGTGGTAAGAATGGAAACAGAGAATGTTTTCCAGCACAGAAGTTGACAAACAGAAGGTAAGCTATTTTCAGAAGACAGGAGAGAGCCCAGAAGGTCACATGCTAGAACAAATGAAAGACTGCCTTAAGATTTCTTAACACAAAAATAGACATCTTGCAGAGAAAGCATTGGTAAATTGAAAGCCTTTATGGCCATTGAAGACAACGGAGATCCCAGTTCAAATTGTGCTTTAAAACAAACATCATGTAAGAACCATCTCATGACATCCTTACCAAAATTTCATGGTCAATAGGATGTAGATTGTGAGTGGGTGATATACAGACAGATCTGATACAAATGCACAGCTATAAAGACTCCTCTACAAACACCTCTCTAAGTTTAGTAATGCTTCAGATTGTCCACTTAAATGGAAGGAGTAAGCTCTGGTCAGCAGACTGTATTCACATCTGCCCCACTAAATTTAAACTCCTGACAAAAAATGGAATTACACAACATCTGTGTTGAACTCTGAGTCAGTACACAAGGCAATACCAAAGATAGGGAGGAGAGAAGGGGAAAAAAAAGGAAAGAGAAGGGGTGGGAGAGAGGAAGAAGAGCAAGCAAGAACAATGTAGGAACCAACGCGGGGACTCTTCACAAAAACACTCAAAGAACCTGTCCTCACACATAACTTCACAACGCCAAAGAGCTGCTTAGGACTTGAAAAAACGTTTGTACCCTGGAATGTGAGACATAAGTCTCTGAAGGACCATTGGAGTTGGTGATACTACTCCTGTGCTCCAAGTCACATATGCACATTGGCAGAACAGCAACTCCTGATATAGCGCACAGCAGCCACACCTTCACCAGCAGCAAGCAATCCTTCCCTGGCAGCTTACAAATGGATACACCAAATGCTCCCAACTTCACATTCTGGGAATAAAGTGGCAGCAGGAAACCAAAACAGAGCAGCCCACAGCATGCAAGCAGAAAATATTCTTGTTGCTTTCCTTCCAGATTTCTGAATTAGCAAACACAGGGTAGCATTTCCAAGGCAGGTAGTTCATCAAGCAGGAACAGATCATACCATGTTGTGCCTGTGCATTAACAAAAAATCACTGCACATGCAGATGTGTGAGAAAAGGCAGCTTGTTAGGACAGCAGCGTTGCTCCAAAGAAAGCAGATGAACACAGGCGTAGAGAGACCAGCCTGCACAGCATATTACAGTATGCTGTACCTTTCTCACAAAATGAATGAACCTTTTTGTCCTGGACATGGAACACACAAGATCTTTCAGGTCTTTAGGGGGAAAAAAATAAATAATCTTCCCATAACTGAGAAAATACTTTAGTAACCAAGACTCCAAAGATAACTTATGTTTTTCAAAGGTTTTATTCTTCAGTGATATACCTAGACTAAAATGGACTTCAGCACACTATGCTGTGCAGCCTTTTTGAACTCTGAACCTTTAACTGTACATATAAAAAATCACTATCAATTGATGCTTGACATTTCATGACTGATAGGCTTTTTCATTATTTACGCTTACTTCATGGCACAACAAAATTTAGAACAGACACCTGCCATGAGGAGCAGAGCTTACTCTTCAACTTCTTTCTAATTTTTATAAAATGAATTACAGCCTACAAAACTTTAACACTCCCAGTCTTTCATGACCACATAATCACACAAGGAATACTACTGAAATGGAAAGCAGCCCTCTGAACGTGGAAATTGGAGGACAAGACCTACCTAATACAAGCCCTCATTGTTCCAATGACTTCAGCCTGCCAACACTTAGTAATTCGGCCCCAAGTGTTACTTCAGGCAGCAGAAAACTCTACTACGTGAAGACTGGTTTGCACTAGTGAAGAATGAAATATTCCTTTAACAAGGATCAAGAATGGAAGTTTGTGTCTCTATGGAATAGTCAAGAGAATTGCAAATTTCCATGCTTTTACTAAAAAGAAACTACCCTCAAGCCTACCGTAATAAAAGGCAGATCAGTCTGGTCAGATGCCCTGCACTGGCATGGGTAGGGGTCCCCATATCCCTAAAATGCATCCTACAAACCAGGATTGATGTTTATAGAAAGAAAAATCCCCTTTTTATTCATAAAAAAAAAACCAACCCACCACAAAAAAAAACCAACCAACCAAAACTTCAAGAATTTAGTGGAATACTATTAAATGTTTATTGTTTTTAAAGTAAAGAACACTTTCTTTCTTTTAAAACTAAATCCAGACAGAATATGGGTAAATATTCACAGGAGTGTTAAACCCCAACTAATCATTCCACTTATCAAGTTAAAATTACTGTGCAGTTACCCCGACCTTTGTGAAGGTACTCATACAACTTGATGGCTTTCACTTTCTACAGCAGTATAAAACCCCTCTAAGTATGCCGTTAAACTCTTATTTTACTTTCCAGAGTGTATGCATTTGATGCAACTACAGAAACAAACACCGGATCCACCCTGTTTTCCAGGTCTTCATCTGGGCTCAAACAGAACAGCAGCAACACAAGGGCTGCAAAGGGGGGAGAAACTACCAGATGAAGTACAGTGCAATAGCTGCAAGGCTGCCACAAAAATTAAGTTAGAAACGGGAAAGCTGGGGACGGGAGTACTGAGCCCAAGCTTCCACAGGACATGGCCACGGCAATATGGTTTTTTTTTTACTCCTTCCTCCTCCAATGGAAGAAGCCTCCACCCAGGCACAATATAAACACACGATACCGAAAACTTGGCCGAATTAGTGGAAACTGGCAGGAAAAAAAATAAATATCAAAATAAGTTGTGCCTGACGCGGCCCTCACATGATTAGCTGCTTTCCCCGTCCCCCTCCCCAGGCTTGGGGATGGGTTAATTTAAGGCAGACCGAAAATAATTCAGTGAGAAGTAAAAGTAAGGAAACGGGTAAGAAGAGAATGCTCCGGGACCGGCCGCGGCCGGCAAGGGGCGAGCCCGCCGAGGGGCCGCGGCGGCCGTTCGCCCTCCTCACCTTCGCCATCTCTGGGATCCTCCGGGCCGGGTCCGAATCCGAGTCTGCAAAGAGAGATGCGACAGTCAGCACCCCTCCCGTCCTGCCACCCTCCTTTGCCTCGCCTCGCCTTACCCCCCGGCGCCCCTCACCGCAAGCCGGTCCGCTGAGCCGCCGCCGCCCAGAGCTACGGGGAGCGCTGAGTAAGGCAGGAGGGAAGGGGCCCCACTCCGGTCCCGCCGCCGCTTGCCTCAGCCGGGGGCCGGGCCAGGCCCCACCCCGGGCGGGCAGCCAGCCCCGGCCGCCTCCCTCCGGCCGCCTGCCGTGCCACCCCGCAGGGCCCACGGCGCGCGGAGGGGACTTGGCGGTCCGGCGGGGGAAGGCACTGCTCGGTCCGAGCTCCCCCTCGCTGGGGTACTGGAGGGGCAACCGCTTGGCTCAAGCCACCTCCTCCTCATGAAATCAGTTTTAAAAAATTAAAAAAAAAAAAATCAATTCCCATTAATCTGAAGAGGATCATAACCCTTCACTAATGGGGAAGGCTGTACTGAATTTTGAAGCAGTCATCTTAGAATCATAAAATAGTTAGAGTTGGAAGGGACCTTAGAGATCATCTAGTTCCAAGCCCCCTGCCATGGGCAGGGACACCTCCCACTAGACCAGGTTGCTCAAAGCCCCATCCATCCTGGCCTTGAACACCTCCAGGGATGGGGCATCCACAGCTTCTCTGGGCAACCTGTGCCTGTGATTCACCACTCTCACAGGAAAGAATTTCTTCCTGATATCAAATCTAAATTTTCCCTCTTTCAGTTTAAAATCATTACCCCTTGTCCTATCGTTCCACTCCCTGATCAAGAGTCCCTCCCTATCTCTCCTGCAGGCTCCCTTTAGGTACTGGAAGGGACCATAAGGTCTCCCTGGAGTGTTTTCTTCTCCAGGCTGAACAACCCAAACTCTCTCAGCCTGTCCTTATAGGAGAGGTGCTCCAGCCCTCTGATCATCTTTGTGGCCTCCTCTGGACTCACTTCAACAGGTCCCCATCCTACTTATGTTGGAGGCCCCAGAGCTGGACACAGTACTCCAGGTGGGGTTCTCAGGAGAGCAGAGCAGAAGGTCAGGATCACCTCCCTCCCCCCCTGCTGGCCATGCTTCTTTTGATGCAGCCCAGGATGCAGTTGGCTTTCTGGGCTGCCAGTGCACATGGCTGGGTCATGTTGAGCTTCTTGCCAACCACCACCCTGAAGTTCTTTCCTCAGGGCTGCTCTCAATCATTTTACTAGCTGATCTAGGTTAGCTTCTAAGTAAACTAGGTTAGCAAAACAAGCACAACATTGGAAACGAATGTCACTTCTAGACCATAGGTACAGTAAGCATTTTGGATGATGACACTTTTTACTTCTCAGCATCTTACAGCGGGACAATTTCACTGCCCCAGGTATAAAGAAGATATACCCAGTTTAGGAGAGCAATGAGGATGCAGTCTGCGTGGTTATTCAAAGAGCATTTTTGATCTAAAGATGAAGACTTGCTCCCTCACCCATACAAATGCATTCCAGATGTGTGTCAGATGAAAGAAGGAAAAGAGTCTGCAAAACAAATGGAATTTAGTGTCTTTGCCAAAGTAAGACATGAACATAATCTCACTACATTAGCATTTTAACATGTAACGGTCAGCTCTGTCTTAAAGTGAGTTGTTTTTATCTCAGAAAACAGCATCAGAAATGCAGATTGTGATGTAAATTTCAATGTTTTGTCTGTCATTTCTTTTTGCCCCAGAAGTGCACATGCAGTTCAGCAAAAAAAAACAAGAGATCCACCCAGCTGGCTTCCTTCACAGGACTGAGCACCAAATAATTTACTAAAATGGCCTGATTTACTTATGAAAGTCTAATTTGAATCTAATCCATTGAAGCAGCATTCCACACACGCTCAAAGATGCATGAAGGGAACAGCGAGCTGCTCATTAATACATATGTGGAAAGGCACATATGGATTAGATGTAGAATAACGATATTTAAGAAGATATTATGGGTTATGAAGTGGTTTAAAAAAATAGTAGTTGACATTCAAATGGGTCACTTTAGTTTAAGCACCACCTAGCTTACACACACACACACCCCTCTTTCTGCAAAAGTAAGTCATCTTCTCCTTACATGTTATATCCAAAGCAGATATACAGCCATGCTGTAACCATGTTTCAAGCTTAACCCTCTAGACAGTGCACACAGGTATACACAAAGAAGTGCAGCAAGGTCTAAATCTGCCATCTTTAACACACTCCAAAATTCTGTTGATCAGGTTGAGGCACAGACACAGCAGTAGCTGTGCACCAAGTGCCAAATGACACAGGTGTGAGCACAGCCAAATGGAATTCAAACCTCGTTAGTGACTCACATGTGATAAGGAAAAGTTACTGGGTAACATGAAAATTTAAAAAATGCTTTGTTAGTTTCATGTGAACAATGAATAAGTTGTCTAGAAATTAATGAAGCTGTTGTCCTCATCACTTTGAAATATGTTAATACAATCTCTCTACTATAGCGAATGGCATACACAAAGATTGATACAATAACTTTACTGATACAAATGCATCTATTAAACTTCACGAATAAAACAAATCCTTAAATAACTTGGAAAAAGGTGTGTATTTGTCTAACAAATTATTTAGCACTTGGCATCTGACCACCTGGAACGGAACTGCACTCCCTCAGAAAGACAGCATTCCTCCCTCCCCTCCCCTCCCCTCCCTTCTGCAGCAAGCCCCTCCCAGCGCTGCAAGACAAGCTTTGAATCCTGGGCTTCCTGAAGTGCCGAGTATAGCTTACACCAGGCAATGAGACATACAATTTCTGCTAACTTAATAAAAATGTTCCAAGTGGGTCATGTACGTGAAGAGGCAGGGAGGGGAAAGCTTGTTTTCTCCCCACTTCTTCCACTATCTTCTGATTTATGAGAATAGATTTTTCTGGATTGCAGGATTTTTATTTCCTATGCCATATTTAGTATCCTTACTCATTTATAGGAACTCTCAAATGTAAGGAAATTATCAAACAGATGTCTTTAATTCCACTTTCCCCTTTAAACTTTGTTTTGGAGATTGTGGATTTGAAATCAAATTAACGCTTGCCTTTTTTTCTGCAGTAAGTGTCTCCGGATACACTTTGCTTCCCAATTCTAGTGGAGGAAGAATACTTTTTTCTATTTCAAGGTATTCGAAATGGTTTTCCACTCACCTGCCTTTGAGCATCTTACACACAATAGCTTGTTATTCTAATCTATGTGCACAGTCTTACCCTCAGCCAAACATGAGGTAATGTTCAGTCAATCAAAGGTAACCTCTGGTGAAGGACAGAGAAAAGAATCTTGGATGCAAGAACACAGAATATTTTCCTGCTCTGCAGAAGGTCTGAAATACATAGAATCATAGAAACAGTTAGGTTGGAAAAGACCCCTCAGGTCATAGAGTACACCATTAACCTAGCACTGCCAAGACCACCACTAAACCACGTCCCTCAGCATCATACCTAGACATCTTCTAAATACCACCAGGGATGGTGACTCAACCACTTCCCTGGGCAGCCTGTTCCAATGCTTGATAATGCTTCCAGTGAAGAATTTTTTCTTCATATCCAATCTAAATCTCCCCTGGCTCAACTTGAGGCTGTTTCCTCTTGTCCTGTTGCCTGGTAATTAAGAGAAGAAACCAACCCCCACCTCACTACACCCTCCTTTCAGGTAGTTATAGAGAGGGATAAGGTCTCCCCTCAGCCTCCTTTTCTCCAGGCTAAACAATCCCATCTCCCTCAGCCACTCCTCATAAGACTTATTCTCCAGACCCCTCACCAGCTTCTTTGCCCTTCTCTGGATCCGCTCTAGTACTTCAATATCTTTCTTGTAGTGAATGGCCCAAAACTGAACACAGTATTCAAAGTGTGGCCCCATCAGTGCCGAGAACAAAGGGACAATCACTTCCCTAGTCCTGCTGGCCATCCTGTTCCTGATACAGGCCAGGATGCTGCTGGCCTTCTTAGCCACCTGGGCACACTGCTGGCTCACGTTCAGCTGGCAGTCAACCAACACCCCCAGGTCCTTTTCTGCCAGGCAGCTCTCCAGCCATTCTTGCCCGAGCCTGTAGCGCTGCCTGGGGTTGTTGTGGCCCAAGTGCAGGACCTAGCACTTGGCCCTGTTGAACTTTATCCCATCGGTCTTGACCTATCAATCCAGCCTGTCCAGATCCCTATGTACAACCATTCTATCCTCAAGCAGATCAACACTCCCACCCAACTTAATGTTGTCTGCAAACTTACTGAGGGTGCACTTGATCCCCTCATCCAGATCCTTGATAACAATATTCAACGAAAGAGGCACCAATACTGAGCCCTGGGGAACACTGCTTTTGACCAGCCACCAACTGGATTTAACTCCATTCACCACAACGCTAGTGATGATGAACTGCAACAGTATGAAAAAGTTAAACATAGGAGAAGAGAACAATCTTGCCAACAATTGAACTTAGGAGTAAAATCTACTCTAGTAAATCTAAACTGTCATAAATACTTGTTTAAGCAAGTAAGTATTTGCATAACTTCATGAAGCAAAGAGGCCTGGGGAAGCAGGGGAAATGTTAGAGTAAAATCAGGTGAAAGATTTGCCAGTCCATTTGGCAAGAGCAGATGTTTGGAAAAAAAAATATCTCCAAATCATCACTGAATTTCAGTCTTTGCATTGATTTGAATGCAAAGGGAAGAGGCAGAAATAGCTATGCAAACAAATCCATAATGAACCCGAAGATACAAACATATAACAGGAGGGAAACACATATTGCACTGACTGCCTTCAGTGGAAACAATTTCAGTTGAGCTAAAGCAGTTACAGATGGTGGGACCTTCATGGTCATCACGGGCGAGAATTTAACATGACAGCAGCTCTAGTATTCAATAGTTTTCACCCACAGGCCACAAATAAGCCTTCTAGGTTTAGGATAACTTTTTTTTTTTTTAATGAAAACAAATTCTTACACAAGGAAAAAACCCACATTAGGTGAAAGCAGTCTTTCTCCCTTTCAAGCCTCTCTCTGCTCTTTGCATCTTCAAACACTACACTAGCAGAATCATACCAGTCTGCTTCCCAGTCTGCTGCTGCTGGCACAGTGCACTTCCAGTCCTTCCTTCAGAGCTGCAAACATCTGGAACAATAAAAAGCAATAAAATACGATGAGAAACAGAGTGGCAGTGCCTTAAAGATGTATTTAGCTCTGGCACACGTTGTGACCTTGCAATCAGGCCCCTGTCAGTTCCCAATCTGCTTCAAGGCACATGTTTTGTCCATAAAGAGTGAAATTCCAGTGTAGGCCTCAAAATCACACATTCAGAGGACTGAGGCTGAACATGCCTTGATTAAGCAACCAGGAAGTGTCCAGCAGCCAGAAAGCCAAGGTAACCTCAGAAGCAGAGGTAACATTAGCAACCTTGCACCTCTTCAAGAGGCAAAAATGGGATTGCATCCATTTGGGGATACACTCCAAGGTCAGTTTTTTGCTCTGGAGATACATTGGCTAGTGCTGCTGTGTCTGAGCTTACCACTTCCCTCACCTAAGTAAGCTGCTGAAAGGGGATTTTAAAAACTACACATTAATCCAAAACTGCATCATGACAAAAAAAAAGAGATGATTAATTCACATTAGGGCTTGCCCACTGTATGTTTCTGTTCTGATAAGGTGAGGACCTGGCAGACACATGGCAAGCCTGAAACCCTACTTTATGGGACTTCACAGAATCTTCCTGCAGAGGAGGTGACAAGAGAGAAGAAAGGAAGATTATAATGGGGACTTATCTTCATTTACTTTTAGGAGAACATGGGTTTTGCTGCCTCCCAAAGTGTTCCAAAACCAGCCTTTTCTTCTTGAAAGTTATTGCTCTGTATATTGTTTTCCTTAAAAAAAAAAACAAAATCCAAAACCTCAGCAGAACCTGCACCTCTTCTTGGCCTAGGTTCAAGAGCCTGTAGGCAGGATTGCACGTTACATAGGACAAAACTAGTATGCACATGCTGCTCAAAGAAACATGATCTCAGTAAACTTTCTCACTTCCGTATGAAATTCAGATATGTTAGTAGATCTAGGCATATTTATTTACAATAAATAAGCAAACAAATTTTCCTTGAGCACTGACCGAAGTATAAACTCTAAAACTGCCATCACACCACATGTACACAACAGTCATTACAGTAGTAGAAGTGAGGCAAAGATTTCCCACAAGAATCATCAGATATGTGAAATAATTAATTTCACAGAATCACAGAATCACAGAATTGTGGTGGTTGGAAGGGACCTCAGAGATCATCGAGTCCAACCACAA
>JAOQGH010000032.1:6239247-6250477 GCA_025769975.1 Gallinago jamesoni
CACCAAGTTTCTCCAGAAGAATCCTGTGGGACACTGTATCAAAGGCCTTGCTAAAGTCTAGGTAAATAACATCCACAATTTGATATGGGGTTTCTAATAAGGGGCTAGAAAAATGTTTCCAAAATCTGGCTGTAGCATTAAAATGCATCTGCATATTTTTCCAGAAACAATGTAAAGGTCTCAGAGGATGAAAAGTTAGCAAAAAACAGCTAATTTCAAAAGTACACCATCTTGCAGTTGGTGTCAAGAGCAAGTTGCTATATCATAGGAAAACCCATAATTTAAATTTAAAAATAATAAATAAATAGAAAGATGGATGGTTTGCTGTATCAAGACAATCTTCCAGTGGGTGTTCTCATCTCCTGCCCAAAAGCACCATTCATCATTTTGTTACTAATAATATTTCTGAGCTATTACATGACACTACATAGCTACCTTTAAGGGCATCACCGAAGACAAAAAAGAGCAAAGCCCATATTAAAAGAAAGTTTGTTTCTGCTAAGTATCCAATAGCTGCTGAAAATGGAAAGGTCCTTCAATTTATCTAACAGAGTTGGAGCACAGTAATCATATTAGAGCCCTTTTCACATGATATAAAAAGTCCAAGGACAGTTAGTGTCCTAGTTAAATTATTTTCCCTTTAAAAAAAAAATCCCATTGCAAAATATTTTAAAAGCAGATTGTAGAGGCACTGAAGTGCAATAGGCTTAACCAAGGGAGATTTTCAGGCTTGGGAAATTTCATGGAGCAGACAGTTTCCTTATGAAATTATAACCAAAGACCAATTTTAAATGCTTTTCAACACTTTATTCTCTCTTTGGAAGTGAAACAGTCAACATTGCTTGATGAACTAGAACTCAGAAGCAAAGGTGAGCAAGGAAAAAAAAAAGAGAAAAAAAAAAAGAGCTATTTGAAGTTGATGCTTTGATTAATACTGACAGAGAAGAAATCCATTCTGTTCCAGACTGGATGCCAGTGGATGGCAATTTCTCAGTGTCTCGTTTGCTGTCCTTGCATAAAAGCGGAGGGAAACAGTTCAGCTGTAGGCACACATGAAGAGAGCTTTGTGCTGCACATTGGGTGGAAGGTACAAAGCAGACGCTAAGCAGTAACGCTATTAAAATAAGGGAGAAGAGGGAAGGATGATACTGTTTTACAGGCAGGGTAAAAAGTTCAAATTTTAATACTAAAAAAAAGTTTATAAAATTCTTTCCATGCTGCACGTGCCAGCATCAGGGGGGCTGCTGAAAGCTAAACTAAGAGTACAAAGTAGAAGATGATTGGGGTTTTTTTTAAAGCACTTTGAGACCTGCTTTAGAGACTAGATAATTGGCTTATATTCCAGCAAAAGCAGCTTCCTCTAAGTGATTCATTACTTCTAATCCACAAGCCATTACAGAGCAATGCTCTGTCAGATTCTTGATTTCTCTTGGGATACCAGTACAATGTGAAGAGGTTAATAGGAGTTAAGAGCATTCATACCAGTTACAGCATCAGGCAGCTGAATTCATCTTACTGAAAAAATATTTTGTTTTCTTTTAGTCCGAGGAGGTGCAGGTTTCTTTGAAATTGTCTTTGGAGAAAGAGACATCACAAGGATGTCATCAATGCAATAATCTTAATTCAAGCAAAGATAAATCACTTGAGCCAGATTCCATTTCTTGTCTCAACCCCTGGATGTTTACCTTGATTACTAGGACAGTTCTGCAGCACTATGCTAAGGCAGGATTTGATCTCTAGGCTGCCTAATTCTTCCTGAGAAACAGAATTTCCATCCCTGATGACTTCCTCTTCTGGGGCAAAGGGAGAGAAAAGGAGTTGGGTGTTTATATTATACTTCTGTATTTTTAGCTGTTCTGCACTACAATTTTCCTTGAGCAGATCACTTGGGTTTTGTGCTCTACACACTTCCACACAGTGATGGTGTATGAGGGGACTGCCCATCAATAATAGCAGAACACTTGTTTTATCCCCCAATTCAGGAACTTGAAACATTGTGTGAAGAATTTAAGAGCCATCACAAACGTTTGAGATGGCACTAAGTAATTATCAAGAGTCACCAATGCAAGCTCAGAAGGATATTTCCCTTACTCAGTTAGGCCATTAGTTCTACTTAGGAAAGAGGAGCAGAAAGGAAAATAATTCTATTCTGTTAGCTTAATGGAAATTTCAAAAAAAAACGAGGGAAAAAATTAAAAATCACCCATGAGTGGTTGCCTCCCTCTCTGGGAGGAAGAGAAATAAGAATCAATTTACCTGAAGTGAACTGGCATAATGTCACTAAACAAGTTTGGTCTTTGCATTTATTATTCCCAAATACTCTTAACTGAGGTCTTGTAACAAGACCTCTTTCTCATCAAGGGACCTACCATAAGCATCCTCAAGAGAATCTTGAGATACAGGAACGCTATTATCTTCATTTTCAAATGGAGAATAAAGGTAAGCTGAGGCTCAGTGGTTTCCCCAAGGTCACAGCCTGTGACTGGTAACTGAGCCCAGGTTTCAAGTCACAAGCTACTGACTTTGCACTGCTCTGTTCTTTCTCTCTTTACTTTGCTGAAGGGCCTCAGTGTCACCGAAAACTGCCTCCTTGGTTTACGTATTCACTGATGAAGAAGAAAAGAATCCATAAATTATTCTAAAGGTGCCGGGATAAGAGGCACCCTCCCACTTCTGCATCCTGCTCAGCTGTTCTCACCTCAAACAGTACAAGTCTTGACTCTCATATGTAAGAGCAGAATTAGGCCCACAAAATTTTAGTTTCATTAGGAAGAAGTAAGTCTGGAGGCAAAACTTATGCCTAAAAAATGCCTAAAAAAAAAGACTTGTTTTCAACCTTTCATTAAGTTTCTAAAACACATTGATCTTAATCTTCCAAGCCACTACTCATCAAAACCCCGAATAACAGACTGCTTCAACTGCAGACCGTGTGCAGCTTGCACCACCACCTAGATAACCCAACAGTTTTATGAAGAGGCATTAGTGTTTTACAGAGCTTTAGTAATTTGGAGCTTTAGTAATTTTTCTGGAATTTAACTTACGTCCATTCTTTCTTTCCATAACTGTTCATATATTCCCTGACATTGGATGTTTAGTGCTCCTGTAAACACAAGAAATATTTTTAGCACTTAGCTCAAGACCTTAAAGCCCCTTTTCTGGTTTCTACAGTAGATTTTGACACCCAAACTAGGACAAATCTACCTAAACTGCCAGTACATAAGTCAAGTCTGGTTTAATTGCTCCTAATAAGTCATTGCCACTCCACACCCAAACTCAGACACTCTAGATTAAAAGTGCCCCATGTCTTTCTTTAAGTTTGAAACTTTAAAAGGTAAGCAAGTAACTCAAACGTTTATGCAAGGATAAAGCCACACAAATCTAGTGCTGTATAGGACAAGATTCCATAAACCTTATCTCACTTGCTCTCATACAAGTTGAAAGGCCTGCCACAGTCTCAAGAAAAAAAATTAAAGATACTTTTAAATAGCATTTCTTAGCATTCTTGTGTTTCCACCTTGATCATTACCAAGCACAAGGGGTATTTTCCGCCACGAATTGCTGGCCCTACTGTTCAAAAATAGGACTAGGTTTTGAGTAGTATGATATGCATTTCTTTTGTAATTCTCTGGATCATATTGTCAATCCCTTTCTCTATATCAACAAATGCTGGGTATTTGGCATTTTTTTGTTTTCTTTGCTTTAATGAAAGGTGAGATTTACAGATGATAATATGATTCAAGGTGTCCAAGTCTTCGCAAAGTACCGCAGCAAACATAATGGACTTCTGATAAATTTGTATGTATAGTTCACATGGTCAGTAGTTCACACTTGTCATCCCCGTTGCGTTTCTAAGAGCTGGTTGCACGACACAATATTTCTGTTCTTCCTAAATTAGCTGTTTGTCTGAAAATGAAGAATAAAATTGGGAGAAATTCCTGTGGTCACATTCCTCTAAAAAGACTCAGTGCCTCTGCATCTGAGAGACTTTAGGTGAGGTTTTTCACAGAAACACAGAATTGTCAGAGGTGGAAGGGACTTCTAGAGATCATCTAGTCCAACTACCTTAATTTGCATTTTCAAGCATGAAAAGATTAATATAGCACATCAAGAACTTCCAGTAACAGTAACCACAGTAGAGCTTTAGAAACAGACTAGGGTCGAGGAACAAAGTAACAAATTACATGCTGATGCAAACTGCAGTTCTATTTACTTAAAGGAGTTACCCCACTCCTGGCAAGAACATATAACGTACTATTATTCAGGTAAAGTATTCTTAAGGGAAAACCTAGTTTTCTTGATCATATTGACAGCTTTTTGTAATGCCCAGAGCAGAACAATGACTTGGAAGTCAGGGGCTGTGAATCCTTTTCAATATCCTCTATTAGGCTACAATGAAAACCCCAAGTCTCTATTTCCACGAGTGGTATAGTTAAAATAATATTTATTCTTCATAAAAGCACCTTGATGAAAATCTACACAAGAACTAGTAACAAGAACTAAATCCTAAACTATGGATTAGCATTGTTTTCACAGTGTTCCTGTAGCTACTGCCATGTATTCTGATCCCTTACCAGACCAAAAACCAGACTGGTTTTTGGCATTCAGATACAACAGAATGAGGACATTCGCAAGAGGAACCACAGACGGCCTTATGTTAAATGCCATTCCCTCCACTCCTCCTTGTATATCTTGAGCTCTTCATTTTGTTGCATCTATTTCCAGTCAGTGGTTTGAATGATTTCTTGTGGACTGCCTACAACACTGCTTGCTTGTCCATGTCCCAGGTAATCAAAACCCTACAAATAAAATTGCTATTTCATTTCAGGTCTGGAGGTCATTGCTCAAAAAAGCAAACACCCAGATACATGCGTGGAGCAAGGAAGGAATGAGATGCTACAACCGAGCCAGACAAATCACCTTCTCAGAATGAGAAATAAGAAATACCCAAGCCTCACTATCCCCTTGCATATTTGCCTGCACTTGTAGCAGCAGATCAGTGAAACTGAAATTAAAGAGCACTAAAGTTTTGCCACACATGTATTCTAAACACGTCAAATCTTGCTTCTATATACCTGCACACCTCCTACCTCTGGACTGGGAAGACAGAGGAAAAGAGCAGATATTCCTACCCTGGTCCCTCCAACACACTTTTAAAATCCTCAGGCCTTGTATTCCCACTGGCAGAGGCAAGACCTGCAGCAGCAGCCTGTGAGCTGTGGAAAAAGCTGGTGCATTCACATCTGTGCAATGGCACTAGGTGAATAAGCACACTTAAATTTTGCATCCAAACTACCAAAAACGAGCAGATGCATTTATTCTTTTAATACCTAACTTATTTGCTTTCTGGTGTTATACTATTCGCTGAAGACAGCTGCAGACATAAATTACCTTTTTTCCTTCAGCCAAAATAAATAAATATTTATGGCTAATTAGGGCTTCCCTTTCTCTGTTGTGAGTGTTCACCTAGCTGAACTGCTGCAATAAGAGGCAACACAGTGAGGCCACGCGAGCAGTCATACCTCCCAGAAATGAGTAGCAGCCACTGTGCCTCTAACCACAGGAGGAAACCAGTAAACACACAAGCTTCCTAGCAACACCAGCCTCCATCTGCACAGTCATTAGAGCAAGTGACACGCTTCCTGTCCCACATTGTGGCTCTGTGGGTCAGAGCTTCAGAGACAACTTTGCCACTCGCTGCACAGGATGTCAGAACAAAATTCCATGGGCTTATGGCAAGAGGATAAAGAAACAGTCCTTTTGGATCCAGAGGCCAGAAATCCATATTGGTTGTGCCTGACTAGCTTTGGAGCCCTAGCATATATAATCTGCATTAAATCAGTGGTGAATGTCACCATCTGAATGTGTACTGGTGGTATTTCATGGTATAATTCACATACTGCTGCACAGACACAAACCTCCTGCTCAGACCTGCACCCAGGTGCAACACACAGCACAATTCATACATATCTTTGCTTCAAAATTATTTTGAAATCAAAGGAACCCACAAAAACTACTTTATGACAAATACCTCCTAGTGTTAGTAGCTACAGAGCCAAGGGCTTGGGTTTTGAACAAGGATTCCATTAAGATGTACATCCCAGTGTAGCAGCACTGCTATACAGCAATTCAAAACCAAGTTACCACAAGTTATTCTGTAATATATACAGTATATTCTCTAATATATACAGTAACAGAGAAGGACACATTCATTTTGTCAGACCCACATTCCAGTCTCAGCCACTGTAGGAATTTTAGTTAAACCACGTTAAACCACTCTTAGCAGCAAATTATTCAAAAATAACTATGGGGAAGTGAAAACATGAATAATGTAAAAGCTGACTTGCTGAAATCCCTTACCATATTTCAAACACAAAGTGACACCAGTGATTTTGGAAGCAGCATAAACCTTATAGAAAACGGGACATCTAGTGGCACTGCACAGGAATTACAATACGGAGGAGAGACAGTGTCTCCTTAAACCCTCTTCCACGAAGACTATGACAAAATAAAGGAATAACAGTGACAGCACATAAGACACCAAAATCCTGACACATGGCGAAATTTTATTCCAGGAGTTCATTCAACAATTTCCCTTTCTAAATAAATCAAAAAAAAATACCACTAAGTGATCAGGCAAGCATTCCAGTTGATGGGGTTTTCTTATGACACACTTGCTCTTTCCTTTCTTTTTGCCCCCAAATAGAGTCAAAAAGTTTACATGATGCCATCCCACTGCATCTAAATTCACTCCTCAAAATGCCATAGTTTTGCCAAATTAAAGCAGAGAGCTCTGGCATGAGGAAAAAGAATGGCTTCATTTACCTACAATATCCTGTAGACATCCTAGTATTTGATCCCAGAATATTTTTGTATATTCAGCATTCCCAGCAGCTCTAGGCAGATCCCCTGCTAGCTCTGCTCTTTTCAATATGAAAATGTGACCAAGTTTCTGTATGTAAAATGTTCCATACTGATAGATAATCTCATGCCATGAGTTTGTCTTTAACACAGGAAAGCTAATTTCTGAGCTGGAAAGGGGTCCAATACAGATGCAGTAGGGTCAATGGACAAAAAAATAAAAGGTCCTGAGGTTTTCAATTTTTTTGTCATCAGTCCTTAATAAGACTTTGAATTTAAGTTTGGATTTTATGTTACGTATTGAGGAAATGGATTTCATACCTGAGAAACTGCACAGTAGCAAATCCCGCAGTAGTGATGAACAAATAGGGAGAAAACAGTAAAGCCTGTAGATCAGTCAGGTTACTTCAGTACAGACTGCAAACAAAACCACCACAATTCATAAAAGCGTTTCATTTTTCCCTCTGCACTAGCACTGAATAGAGTTTCAGTACTTTCTCACATTCAAATAACTTCCTTCAAAAGAAAGCCGAAGTGGGAAGGATTTTCACAACAGTGAGCTGTCTGTACAGTTGAGTCAGATTCCAGTCAAGCAAAGCTTTTTTAATGTGATATTCGTAAAAGACATCAAGCAAAACGGCTTTAAAACAGTGAACAAGAAATCCAGTCATGCATTGGCTATGCTCAAAGGACTGGTCAAACCTGGAGATACCGGATTAAAAAAGACAATTTAAATTTAATTTCTCTTTAAAATAACATTGCATAGTTCCAGGATTATGCATTTCCTTTAAAAGTAAAGTTATGCAAAAAAATGCAAAAAGTACTTCTACAGAAGCTCCCAGGTAGTATTTCGTTTCTCAGAGCTGCAGGCTGAGACAGGCAAACAGATCAGCTTGTTACACATCTGCTCACATCAAACAGCTCTGCACTGTCACAAGCATTTGTTGATGCTTGAAGACTTTTCCTGTCTAAAACGTTGTCACCTTCAGGTTTTCCATAGAGCCTGCCATTACTTGTGGTACTGGCAGCAGAAAAGGAAGGTTGAAAAGAAAATTTGTCTGGGGGCTTAGTGCTATCAGTAAAAGCCACCAACCTGCTATCAAAGGGGCGGCCTGTTGTGGATTCATTAGGCAAGTTTCAATGCATCTCCTAGTAACTGGCCAGCCAGGTGGCAAAACAAGCCTGCATCACTGTAAACACCCTTTCCCCCCAAGCAGTTTCACCTGCCTTTTACACAGCAACAGGACAAGGGGAAAAAATGCTGCATTTTCCCTGAATGCCAAACTGCAAGCTTTGTTTACCTGGTATTATAACAGACTTTTTGGCAGTCTTTTGGGTTTCTGACCAGCATTTAAGCAGCAGACAACAGTCCACCCAAGTATAGCTCTGAGCCCATTCCAATTTTGCTCCAGGGACCCAAGATTTCAGCTTCAGCCACCTCAAGCCACTGCCTTGAGGCAAGTGGGTCACCTCAGCCTACACTCAGGTTTGGAAGGCACATGAGCCTCCCACTGCTGATGCCTACCGGTGGGTCATGTTGTGTCCCTGCCAATAACTGACCTTCTGCATGCTCAGAGGCAGTTTATGCCTCAGTTTCCCCACCTGAGGAATTAGGGTAGCAGCCAGGAGAGGATAAGTAGTGCACACACAAACCAGGTGCAGCACATTTCCCTCCCAGTTTTTTTAGCCATATACAAGGTGATGGAATTCAGCTGAGGTTGAATGAATGATGTGAATACAGGGCTGGTGTAGAGCAGTGATGATTCATCTTTTCCTCCATGCTTATTTTTTTGCACAATAATGCATTGCAGACCTCTAATTCCTGTGCTAGACATCCATAATCCTCTGACAGCTGAAGATCCTCCAGGAATTTCATAAGTGAATCAGGGCAACAGACACAGACAGGTCAGTTAAGGCAGACTTCAGTAAATCAGAGTTACAAAATTTAAAGACTTCTAACTAAACTGTGCATTTTAAAACAGAAGAGGTTTACATCACTTCAACTACTGACAAGTTACCATAAATCACTCTTTAATGAGATCATTTCATTAGGGGCTTATGAAAAGACCATAAAGATAAACTCTCTTTTTCCCAGTTTTAAAGTAAAAGAGGACACATCACCCTAAGGTGAGACGCACGTCCCACCGGCATGAGGGTGCTAAACTGTGCTCACAGACAGATAGAAAACCCCTGCACAGACACTAAACCCCCTACAGAAGTGCTGGGGACTGTATTAACAGACTCCTCCGTATCTGACCCATGAGCTCACTTGGGGTGCCCCTGTTATATACAGGGGTATTGAGGGCCCCCCTTCCCATTCGTGGCATGAGGTGGCTCACTTCTCTTTGAAGGTGAAGATGAAGGCAGCAAGATTCATGCACAGCCCCAGGGTCCATCTCATGTCCAGATTTGACAAAGCATGAGAAGTGTCATTATCTAAGGCTTTGTAAAATCTCACTATTTTCCTGGAAATTATTTGGCTGAAGAAGACAGAAAAAAAACTCCACAAACACATTTCCCTTCCCTCTATAGAGGTACTTCACTATACAGGGCCTCTGTTCTTTCTCACACATCAGAAACCAAGTATAGCAAAATACATAAATGCACCATCTGCTTTTCCTGCATCTCCTTTTCACTGAGCCCCTCCATCTCCCCACATCCTTACCTGCTTCTCCTGATAGACACCTACCAAGGGGCTCCAGAGGCATCACTACTGCCCAGGTCAGCAGGCAAGACTTAGGACACCCCTCCTCAGCCCTAACCTCTCTCCAGAAAACCCACCCAGGTGCCCATCCCACTCCTCTTAACCTCTCTGTTTCCACCCCTCTGCAAGTAAACCAGCCAGCTTCCCTCTCTTCTGGCAACACCTGTATTTCATCCTGGTCCCCTCCACCTCCTGCCCTCCCGTCACTCCTCACAAGGCTCCCTCGGGCTAGCAGCATCCCTAGGTTAGCCCTGGGCTGTCCCAAAGAGTCAGCAAGCCACCAATACTGTCATAATACAAAGGTCTGAGCTGGGTTTTGGGAGGCTTTTATCAATTTCAGCAAGGGAATGTAGAGCTTTCATCAGACGCCTCATGTTACGTGGCATTCATGTCATGTAGAAAGGGCCAGTTTGAGTACATCAATCACCCCAAAGAAAGAGAAAACAAAAGAGGAAAAGTATACACAGCGCCAAACAGAATAGATAAAACTGTCTTCAGCAATCAATCAAGGCTCTGGCAAAACCTGTTCTACCAAAGATAGATAGATGATCTTTTGCGAAAGAACTGATACCTCTGAAAACTTCATTACCATTCATTTAGACAAAGAGTTGCCCCTTGACAGCCTCCTTAATGCATCATAAATTTTAATAAGGCGTTAACCAACCAGCAACTCACAGACTCTGATGAGCTTTAGAAAAACAATTCTCTGTGGCTCCTTTTTACCTCCTGTCCTGATATTGCTGAAAAACTCTCCTGCTAATCACAGGCGGGAGAAAGAACAGCATGTCTGTGCAGGCTCCAGGTCTGGTTTTCAGTTTAGATCCATTATGTGCTTTCTAATAACCGCTTGTCTCGCATCAGCTTATACAAAGTCACTTAAACAATCCAAATGGCTTTCTTGAATCATTAACTGGGTACCCAAAACAGTATTAAAAGGGACAGTATTAAGGTCAGTAGCAATGGATAATTTTTTTCTACAGGTACTTGGTAGGATGAGGAACTAAGGAAAAAACTCTACGTCATTCTGTGCATCTTAGGTCAATACACAGGTATTGCAACAAAATCATAGAATTAATTTTTAGCATTATATTTCTCTCTCTTTTTTCTTTTTTTTTTTGGTGTATTGCGTGTTACAGATCACTTTGTGCAAAAGTTTTGATATAGCTAACACGCTTTTAAATTTTCTACAAATATTAGTACTATACCAATTTTAAAAGCAGGACTTGTACTGTATTATCAGGCACATTGATTGTTAAATTCTGGTATCCTGATAACACTGACAAAGAAACAGCTCATGGTAACATTAATATGTATGAAGAATACCCAGGCACATGAAGGCTCACTTCATTTGGAAGGACAGCACAATAAAACCTCAGTTCAAAAGGAAAAATGTATATGTAAGAGTGTGAGTAACAGAAATGTCTCACCTTAGTCTAGAGTTTCCCTTAGTTTCAGCCTCCACCACTGCCTTACGCTAACAGTTCCTGTTTCACAAACGGAATCACGGAATCACAGAATCACAGAATTGTCAGAGTTGGAAGGGACCTCTAGAGATCATCTAGTACAACTCCCCTGCTGAAGCAGGAACGTTTAGAGCACATCACTCAGGACTGCATCCAGGTGGGTCTTGAAAATCTCCAGAGAAGGGGACTCTACAACCTCCCTGGG
>JAOQGH010000032.1:6253598-6280423 GCA_025769975.1 Gallinago jamesoni
CCACACTGTTCCTGATACAAGCCAGGATGCTATTGGCCTTCTTGGCCACCTGGGCACACTGCTGGCTCATGTTAAGCTGGCTGTCCTCCTAACTCTCCTCACTGATTAAACAAAATGATGCATGTCTTTCATTGTGAAGTTGAACACTGGGAATTTAGGAACTTCACAGAAGAGCTCTCGACAGTGGGTCAGGCACTCTTTGCTGAAGAAGTGGCCTGTCCTCCTCTCTGAGAAAAAGGACATGGGGCTATTGGCAGCATCAATCTCCATCAGATACAACATCAGCACAGAAGAGCTGGACCTCCATTCACCTTTTTGCCCTGTGACCTCCACAGCTCTGCCCTAAAATCCATATCAAGAAACGGAAATTCATTTGAATGGTGCAGATGGTTGATGCCCCTTGTGTGTGTGAAGTCAAATGACTCCTCTGGTTGTCTTTTCAAATTACACTGCAGGTGACAGCACTGAAATATTGAGATTACTTTCAAGGAGGTCTCGTCTTATTTATGTTGGAAGTTCAAGGTGTTTATTCCTACATTGCAGGTATTTGTGAAATTAGGATATTAGAGACGCAGTACTAGTACCAAAACAAGACAAAGCAAAGACCTGATAATCCTCCAATTGCTAAATGTTTAACTAAGTAACCCCCCAAAAACTTTTCTATTGCATTGCGTGTGTGTAAAATGCATATATGTCAGAGGACAATCATCTATTAGTTTCCATTTTCCAAATAAAGGTAATAGCCTGTGACCTGTCATTTAAAAAGGTGTCTTCTGCGTTGGAAAACGCTAAATTTAAAAATGCCTCAATCGTGTCAAATTTAGATCTCCGTGTGCCAAAGTAAAGCCAGCATAATCTCTTCTGCAAGGTGGGCCCGAGGGGAGTTTTATAATACTTTGTTACAGAGTAAAAGCTGCAGGGCAAGCTCACCTTCCAATTTCCTCTGAATTTTACTCTGCAAAAGGAGCCACTCGAGATAGCGCAGGGGACCAGAGGGCGGTCAGGACGGAGCGCTTCAGCGGGGCAAGCGGACGGAGGAGGAGCGGCGGAGCCCGGCCGGTCGGTGCCTTCCCGGGAAACACGGTAAAGCGGCGCCAGCCCCCCGCGGGGCGCCCCCGTCCCGTCCCTCCCTCTCGCCGCCGGGAGAAGCGGCGGACTCACCTGCGGGGCTTTCCGAGGCGGCGGTAACGGGCGGCTCACACCTCTCGGTACGCAGCCCAGGGCTGCCGCGGCGGCGGGCGGCGGCGCGGGGGTCCGGCGGAAGCGCTGCCGGCCGAGCCCCGCAGCTGCCGGAGGAGCAGGCAGAGCAGCAGCAGCAGCAGGAGCAGCAGCAGCAGGAAGAGAGCCAGGTAGAGGAGCAGGTTGAGTTCCCACTCCATGCCGCCCGCGGCGCGGCACGACTCGGCTGCCCGCGGACCGCCCGGTGCCGCTCCTCTCGCCTCCCGGAGCCTCCTCCCCTGCGGCAGGGCGGCCGGCGGGCGGAGAGGGGCACCGGCTCGGGAGCCTGCAGAGCCAGTCCTGCCTTCATCTCCCGCCTCTGCCGCACGTCGGGCCGGGCAGCAGGATAGCACCATGGCCGCCCTGCAGCTTCTGAGCCCGTGGTCTGAGCTGGGGCGCCTCGGCCGTGCTCCGTTGGGCACACGTCCCCTCTTACAGCAACCTTGCTCTGAGACGACCGATCGCCACCAAGAGAAGCTCGCTGGGGTGACCTGCTTCGAAACTGAGCCTCCTACCCACAGTGGAGTGCCCATATGGTGGTACCCGCCGGCAGCATCCATCCTCCATACCTTCCCACCCTGCATTTCACACACCTCCACCAGCACAGCCCAACCAGCTCAGAACTTTGTCATCATCAGAAAACGTCTCACCCCTTGAAGGCACTTGAGAACCTTGGCCAGAAGTGAAAACACTTCCCAGATATTGCCATGGGAAGAGAAAAGTTCCTCACAGTTTTGGCCGCTTGATTCAGTTTTTGATGAACGAAATGATGGTGGCAGACCCGTCATGATTTCTGCTTTGTAGGTGATGAAAAAACTTACTTTAAGAATAGGAGATGCCCTTTATTGTACTATATCGCTAATATCTGGCTGTCCCTTGGGTAACAAAGTCACAACCCTTAGAGCCGAGGGCCACACCAGGGCGAGACCTGGCATGACTGGGTGGTTCCCACACTCGCTTTCAGAAACGCTCGGCTCAGTGCAAGAGGCAGGTCAGCCTAACAGGCAGGTTACCGAGGAGCACTATTGTAGTAGGGGCTCAATGGCCCCCTCAAGACAGCGGCACCAACTGGAAAAAAAAAAAAATCAGACATATTTTACAGTCTCAAACTACTGCACCTAATCTCCCTCTACTTCTCCCTGCTCCCAAAAGGCCCCTAGCACACTGAGGCTGCAGGAGAAGAGGTGAGGCCAAGGAGGTGAAGGGTGCTGCTACCCTCAGGGAAAACCCTACGTGCACTTTTTGTGTACCATCTGTCCATTTGCCCACATGATTCATCTCAGCTCAAGTCACATCCCCAATGCCTCCATGGATTTATATGCATTGGAAGTGAAATTTCACAGAGTGAACATAAGCACCGCTGCGTACACTGCAAATATTTTCTGGGCCATAGAAAGTGTGTTACTTCCTGAAGAAATACATCCAAAAATGCATAAATTCTACTTCATAAAGCCTCTCAAATTCTTAACATAAGATCAAGTTTGAGCTAAGGAGATAATTATATATTGAGTCACCATTTTACACTGCATCTTCTATCCTTATTGAATTACCTCTAGAATAATACTTCATAATAATGCTCAATAAACAATTTGAAGCAATTTGGGGAAGTGGTGATTCAACTTTTCTTCAAGTAGCAAAACTTCATTCTGACAGCTTCATCAATACTGTAGAAAACATTATCTGGTAGAAGAAGGAAAGGCCAGCATCCATCATTCTCCAGTGCTCACATATCCCAGCTCTGTATTCTCTTGGGCACAATAATTAGCACTCTCCCATTTCGCTTGTATTGCTAGTGAGAAATTGAACTACTCAGAACACGGTTTACTTATCAGCATTTCTTTGCAAAGAATTAAGAACTAGGATCTTTGGGAAAGGTGGCAAGATTAACGCTTGCATTTGATACGCACAGAATACTGATCAGAATCTCCATGAGACAGTCTGCTCTTGTGCAAGACACACTAGTGATACAGTGCCCTGTGAGTGGCTGCTGTACGTGACAGCAGGTACTTAGAACCATGCTTTTAACCTTTAACAGTGACTGCATTTTAAGATACAATTGTAAACGTGAAATTGTATTTAAAATCAGCTGAATCAACAAATATATGCATTGTTTGGGGGGCTTATGACCAAAACAGAATTCTGAAATGTCTTGCAGGTGTACAGAAGAGAAAATCATTCATCTTCTTTTAGTATTGAAATGTTTTATAATCCTGTAACTAAACAATGCAGGGTGCTTCTTACAGTCTAAGCAGGAAAGCATAACATGCAAACTAAATAAGCAGGAATGCTAGAATTTCTCCGCAATCCTTACTTCTCATATGAAAAAGCAGTAAGGCTCTGCAGAATAGTGGCAGCAAAATTACACAGATGCATATGCATAAATTTTCTAAAATATATCTCCTCATTTAAAAGAAACATTTTAGTATCAATATTTACTAGTATCAAAAGAAGTCATCCATATGAATAACAAAAAGAGTTGCCTGGAAAGATTATGACTTTCAGCATTTCAAGTAACCAGGCAGTCAAGATTAATTTCTGGTTTGTAACAGATACTGAGAAGCTGAACAAGGAGAAATAATTGAAAAGAGCTGTTCTGATTTAATGGTTTAACTCGATCATTTATTATTTTTCCCACTTATCCTGGGGCTGATACCACCTCTTCTATAATTGCATCAAGGCACACACAGATGTCTTAGCCATCTAACTAGGATGGTTAGAGCTGATGACACTGTGCATGCACAGATTTTCCTCGCATGTTTGTAACCAAACATATGTATTCATTCAGTTATCACTCTGAGTCATGATGGAGAATCTGGGAATGGGGATGATTCTGGTTGAAGTTGGGCAGGTTCGATTCACTGGCAGCAGAAATCCAGGTAACGGTATCTGAGTGCTCCGTAGATACTTCTTCCACCAGTACACGAGCAGCAGCGCGATCTGGCATTCACGACTAATAGAACCATGGACTGTGAGAAGGGTGGCAGAACACTGAACTGAATTATTCAAAATAATCCAGGTTTCAAAAGAGAAAATTATCCCCCAATTTTATTAAATGTGCTATCATCTCTTATGTATCAGATATGACCTATAAGCTTTTCAGTACTCTGGCTTTCGTCTGCATTGTAGGAATATCAGTATGTGGGATGAGATCACATCTATGTGGAATGAGGAACATTTTCTGTCTTCTCTTCCAATAGAAAAGAAAAGAAAAAAGTTTCCAAATGATATTCCCTTCAGTTTCACACTCCTGAATCTTGTATTAAGCCAGTATTTAACCTGTCTGCCAAGTAATATTGAAGACCAGGATATGAGGAAGTGGGTTTGTTTTTTTTACAAAAATTTTGATTTATTTTTGCCTACTCTATGTGAAAGCAAACTATAGTTTCTGCTTTAACATGAACATTTGTTACTTTTAAAGAGCATTTGAAGATGCTTCCAAAAAGTTTGAAAATCTTAAACAATGCTGAAATCTTAATCCAGACATTGGGTTTGTGTGTTTAGAGCCTTCAACTCTAGTTGTAATAATTTTGGTGAAAACATGACACTTAACTCAGCAACTGTTATCACTTGAATCAATAACAATCATGAATGCAGTTTGTCTGGAGACTGAGAAATTGCAGGATGTGGATACAGCAGACCTCTCAGTATTTAGCAATTGTGCTGAAACTCAAAACCTGAAGATTCATTAACTGCACTCACATGGTGGCAGGACAGCACTTTGGCCATTTCAGTAACTCTTTGGAAGGCTTCAGAGTGAAATAGGCAGCAGCAAAAAAAAAAAGAAATAAGAGTGTAATCTCTTTTTCCCCAACTTTGTTGCTTGTCTAGAATCCAGCCTTGCAAATACTTCCCACTTTCCCAAAAGGATTGCTGAGAACTGGGAACTGCTGAATGCAGCCCTGTCTACAGGATCAGAACTTTTGGCAGAACTCTTGGGTGCAAAAATCTTCTTTCACAAGAAGGATAAAACCCAGGAGATTATGTGATGGCTAAGCATGGGTGGAAACAGCAAGAACATTTTGGGGTTTACTCAGAAATCTAGTCCATTAAAGTTGATCAAATAAGCATTCAGCAAGTAGATGAAAGAGAAGTTATTGTCAACTTGCTTTAAGCTGGTATTTGGATGATTTGCTGACAGTTAAGGGTCCCTTTTTTGGAATAAAATTACTTTACCATATATATTAGGCAACTACTTTCCTAAATTTTAGCTGTGCAAGCTGTGACAACTTCCTTCTATTAAGTAAGGGACAAACACGATTATGGCCGTGCTTCAGATAAAGAGCTTGTTTAAGAGCTTCTCTGGAGCAGAGCCAGAACACCCTGCTCCTCACTGCATCGAGCTGGTACCCAAGCTGTACTCTTCATGCTTTATTTCTGCCGGCCACATCGCTTGCAATGATTACTTACCCTCCCACCCGCGTGGAACTGTATCTGTTTCAAAGCCTCAGAGGCCCTCATAAAAACAAGTAATAAATTATATTATTACATCTATGCAGAGTCTTTCTTCCCAAGTAATCTTATAAGCTGAAATACTGGATACATCATGTTGTGCATAGATGTGTAAATGTGTGTGCCGGAGGCACTGGAGAGCAGGACTTGCAGCTAAACAGCAAAGGCACATTACAGTTAAAGCTACCATGAAAAGAGAAGATCAGTTTTTTATTTATTTTTATCAGGCTATAAAATGTGGTTGCTGGAAGCTTGCTGTCAAGAAGCTGAGATATTGATGAAGTTTGTTTTTTCCTTCAGTCCTCAAATGTGATTTTCCTTCATGGCTCAGTTCAGTAAGATAATCCAACTCAAGTATTTCAGCCTACAGAGCATTCATCTCAAACGAACAAGCACTTCTATGTGGGCACAATAGATCATTAGGCTCTTCTTTCTGACAAGTCCTGCTTTAGCCTAAGTGCCCGTGATTTATTCACTCATTTATTCACTCTGCAGTGTAAAACACTCATTCCTTTGCTTTCTGGTTTCAAACACCCAGAGTATTTTCATTACTTGATAACAACTGTAACTCTCCTTTCACTGTACAAAAATGCAGTAATTGCTCAACTTCTGTTTCATTAACTGATTATATTGACCTTATTTTCCATGTAGCCTGCTTCAGATTTCCAGTGCTGTGATTTTATGCCAGCTTAATTTGTACATGAAATCCTTTACCCTTCCTAGCACACATGCATGCACAAAATCTGCAAAGTAAACTTTGTTCAAAGAAGATGGCATGAATCAAAGGAGACAGCTGATTTCCAGCCCCTGCACATGACTTGGTTTCCCTGGAATCACATACAGATCCTCCTGAAGTTCACCATCAACTCCTCTGAAGCACTAATCACCTTAAACAGGACCAGCATTAGAAGCAAAAATCCACTTCCTCCTCAGCAATAAAGGTTTAGCACTTTCCAGAAATGCTTCTGACAGGACATGTATTAGTGCAAGAAAACCTAATGCAGATGACTGACAACACCCTTGAATGTTCTCGTTTAGTGTCAAAAATGTGACTCCTTTGAAAATACTATTTAATCAAAGCTGTTACAAAACCACTTTTTGGAAAAAATACCCAACAAAACTATTGCTATGATTTACTAAGCAACAAGACCGCAACTCCTCACCAGACCAAACACTCAGTCACTCACTTCTGTCAAGAGCAGTGATGCCAAAGGGCGCGTTGCCACCAGCTCGACAGGATGGAAGCACATGATAGTTTGCCAGGAGAGGAAATTTTCCCACTCGAGTCCCAAGCACAAACGTCAGCGTATGCCCAAGTTGACATTTTTGTAATCGACGGAGAGTAACATAGTTTAGAAGATCCTACAAACAACACAAACCCTTCCAAGGTTGTTGATAGTAACTGAAGAGTTTCATGAAAAATTGTTTCATTTTGAAATGAAAATGACTGCCATGTTTCACAAAACAAAAATGTTTTCATTTTGACTATTCTAATGAGCAATCACAGTAAAAATTCCATTGTCTATAAAGCTTGCAAGATTAGTACATTTTAACCTATGTGAATGATTTGTTGAATAATACATTTATTTCCAGATTACAATCCTCTTTCTCAAGGGACAGGCAATATAAACATTTTTTCAAGCGTATCAAAGTCATTTTAAGTATTACCATTCTCTTGCAAAACCTGCAAATGCAAACAAAATCATGCTAGTGAATGAGAACCAAGAAAAATGGATTAATTTATCATTACCCAGATAAGCAAAATACTAAGTAACACAGTGAAAGCTAAGCTACTCAAGGAAGCCCTATTTTGATCAATATCCAAACTGCTGTATTACTGAGGTGCAGAATGCCCCATTTAAGTGCAAAATTCCATCCCATCACCTCTTCTGTAGAAGCTATCAGAATCAAGGCAAGCTGAAAAATGCTTAAATTCAATTGCTTGCCCATTGTGATGAAACTGAATACAAATACTAATGTTCCACTTCTCTCACTTGGGGCACAAATACAAATGATTCCAAATGGAGCCGATAGTAAGCAATTAGGCAATGAGTCTATGCTCCTCATGCAAATAGAAGAAAAGATCCTGAAATGAGCTTGAAATTCTTGTGAATCAAAGATGTGAAAACAAAGGTCAGATCTTCAAAGTTCATTTCTTCTTTAAAAAGTAGATGGTCTCACTCACCTCTTAAATAATTGCTAATTTATTCATGATAGTGATTGCTAACATTAGACTTCTCTGCTTATCCAGTGAGTTGTACTTTCCTTCCCCTTCCCTCCTCCTACAAAAAAAAACCCTAACAAAAAAACCAACCAACCAACAAACCAACCAACCAATCAAAAAAAACCCCAACTAACCAACAACAACAAAAAAAAACAACAACCAGAGGAACAGAGGAAAAGGTGGAAATAAATAGTAAGGTAAGTTGGAATTTTGCACGTTACTGAAACAGAGGTGGAGACTGTTCATCAAAGAGAAGTAGTGCTTATATCGCTGTCCCTAGCATTGATCAAGCTTGCTTGATCAACCAAGACACAACTTCTGAGAAAGGCTTTCCTGGTTGCACATTTAGCCTCACTGCGCCTGTATGGCCTCTGCCTGCTTTCCAATACATGTTTGGTTTTTCAATGCAAAACCCGATGCTAATGTTTTCAGCAAGCATTGTGTCTTACTACAGTAAGCCGTCAAAGGGCATAGCAAGGCACTACTAGTACACTGCTAAGGCACCACTAAGTCCCACCATCTTTCCTTTGAAATGCTCCAGAAAGGCAAACTGTACCACAACTGCAATTCAAACAGGGATCTCTCCCTGTTGCACATCATTACTGTTAATGATCTGGCCACCTGCCAGACCAAGCATCTAGTGAAACCTCTGCCACCTCACTGATTTTGTGAGGTTTACTGGATGGCCCTTTAAACTGAATTTACAAACAAACAGCACTAAGGAAATAATCATCTAGTTCATTTCTATTCAGCCACCTGAGCTGTGCATGCCATGCAGAGCACTTAGTACTGCTCCTACCACTAAAATGAGTTCCTTTGAGCACACAGAGGACACAGATTCTGAAGAATAAGACATCTCATTAAAATAAAGCACAACTTTGCAGCATAGAACTAACAGCTTATGCTCCTCATGGGTGACTTTAACCATCCCAATATCTGCTCAAAAAGCAACAGGACTGTATTTACCAAGCAAGTTCTGTTCATTGACACATAAAAAGATTTCAGATATCTTTTTATATTATAAAATGACAGAAATATTTCACAATCCTGCTTCCTGCAAATACTATGACTTACAACAAGGGTCAAAATGGGCTCCCAGTAAGTATACAGACAAATACAAAATGGCAGCACAAAAAACAGATAAGAAAAAGTATTCAAAGTGATAAATTTTTGCTTTAGCTTGAGTATGGAAACAACTGTAATGCTTCACCAATGCAACTAAAATGTCTGAAATTTGTAGTGAGTTTCTGTGGAAAACAACATAAAGACTTCAGTGCAAAAAATGAAATGTATCAGTGTGATAGGAAATTAATTATGACATTACATTGGGAAAAAAGTTTAAATTGGACATTCAAAATGCAAAGGTTATGATTACATCCCACTACTTTCAGAAGTCTGCCTTTTTGTTATTCAGCTTACATATTTGCCAAAATATTTTCACAAGTGTTTCCCAAGCTTCATTTTAGACATTGTATGTCTGCTAATAACAAATGAAACAACTCAAAATAAACTTTTTTTCTCTGATTTAGAAACAGCAATTAACAGTTTACCCAACTGCACATGACTCAGAAATTAGCTCTGAGATTAAAATTAGCACCTAGAAAATAATTTCCTACTTATCCAATCTTAAGTGATTGCAAGTATTTGGTACCTAGCTTTTACTTTTCATGTAAAAAGCTGCGCCAACAGGACTTTGGGCTACTAATATGGAGCAAACTTGGTCCCAACGGAAGCATTTTTTCTTAGTGATTGCAAAGCAGCTGGAATTTAACCCCAAGCCTTCAATAATGAATATTATCACTGAATTTAAACAATATAAAAAGCAAAACCAGACAGAATTTCTACCTAAGAGCCGCCAGTTAAACTCCAGTGAAAATACCCAATCAGCCATGTATTTGCAATGAGAGACAACCCTATGGCAAGCGTTATCATATTTGTGGCTAAAGTTGCAAGTGTTAACATTGGTTTGCTCCTTATTGTTGCTTCACACATAGTGCCATTTGGAACAACTATTTGCTTATTTTTGTCCCTATAGCAAGAGGCCCTTTTTGTAATCCCATCGATATTCTTTGACACTGAATATTTGTGATGATATTCATTTATCCTAACCTGAAAAAATAAAACCACAATGGAAAAATCAAGACAGCACTGTCCCCACTTGCACAAAACTTGAAGTTTCTGAAAAGTGACTCAATTTTAGTTTGCACTAGAACTTGTGTTCACAAGGTTTAAGAGAGTGTAACCAAGATATTTCAACAATTTTGTGTGAGAAAAGTCAGAGCGTCTGGGGTTTAACACTGGTGGGCAGATACAGTAATCCATTTTCTCCTTTCAACCAAAACTAAGCAGAACAGCCACTTGTTTTTACTTGGAGACTCGAGTTTTTACTTACAGCCGGCACTTCAGAACATCAGGGAAGGGTGTTCCTCTGACAAATTGGAAGCTTTTGTTGCATTTTGGCCTAAAGCACTAACTGCTTTGCTCAGGCCGCCATGCTGGCTGCTTTCCAGGGGCTGCAGCAGCACGCACACCTTGAAGGCCAGGCACTGGAGACGTCTGAGGCGCACTTTTCCATTTCCAGACGGTTTCCCCAGCACTTTTAGCACCAGCACATCAGGCGCCTCTGAAGACGCGCGGGGAGAACCGCGACGGGCCCGGCTACTACAACAGCCCCGTCCGAGGCCCCGCTCTTCGGTGAAGCAGGCCCTTCTGCCCACCTGTTAAAGACAGTGCTGTTAAGAGAAGGGCTGCACACTATACCGGGAACGGTATCGCCTCAAGAGAGCGACGCCTGCTCTGAGGGAAACCGCCCGCGGGTGTGGCCAGCCCTGAGGGGAGCCGCCCGTGGGCGGGGCCAGCCCTGAGGGGAGCTCGGCGCCTGCGCACTGGCACACCCACGGGCCGAGCGCCGCCGCCGCGTGGTGATGACGTGAGCGCTGCGCGCGGTCGCCGAGCTCTCTCGCGCGTTGCGCCTTGGGGCCTGCCATGAAGGCGACGCCGCTTTCCAACTGCGAACGGCGCTTCCTCCTGCGAGCCATCGAGGAGAGGAAGGTGCGACGCCGCCTTCCCTTTCCCCTTCTCAATCCCCTTCCTCACTCCGGGGAGGGTGGGCGGCTAGCGCGGGTCGCCCCCTGCCGCCGTCCGGGGGTAGGCCGGACGCACACACCCCCTCCCCCGCGGCCCGGTTATGGCGCATTAACGCGGTGTGTCTGTCTCTGGGCTCGCAGCGCCTGGACGGACGGCAGTGCTATGACTACCGGAACGTGCGGATCTCCTTCGGAGCCGATTACGGCTGCTGCATCGTGGAACTGGGGAAGACCAGGTGGGTGCGGGGGGCGAGCAGGCGGCTGGAGGACAGCCTGTCAGGCTGAAAGCCTGCTGCCGTCGCGGGAAACAGATTTTAAGGACTGAAGCCTAAAAGTCGTAGCAATTCAAGGTTAAGACCATGGAGGAGCAGTGGGGAGGGATAGACTTTCTGTTTTGGTTGTCGATTACAAATAATTTACAAAATTATCTTAATTTTTCACCCCTTTATTTGCTGATCTCGCGTTATGTTTTGCCGTCCTCCACAAATCAAACAGCCCTTTTTTGTGTGTGGAAAAGCGTGTATAGGTACTTACATAAACATTTAGTTATAGATTCTTATGTGCTTGAGTCTGTTTTCTTCTTTGCTCTAATTCCTGTATTTGGTTCTCTGAGTTGTTGACCAGACTTTGCATATGTATGACAGGCACTGAATGAGAAACTGTCGGGAGTGAGAAATATAAACTAAAAGCCTAAACGTATGCTTTTTCAAAGTATATATTTTGGTTTTAGTGGTAGGAGTTTTTTTCTCGTTGTGGATTATTTACATTTTTCTTGTTGGGGTTTATTTACCTTTGCAGGGTTCTTGCACAAGTCTCATGTGAACTTGTTCCCCCCAAGCCAAATCGGCCTACGGAAGGTATACTTTTCTTCAATCTTGAGCTCTCACCAATGGCTGCGCCTGGTTTTGAGCCTGGCAGGTATGTAGCTTTCTTAAAAAGACTAAGCAAGGATAATGTAAAGAGCCACTGTCTTGATACGTGTGAGTATAAAGCATGAATCGTATTCAGTCGGGGTTAATTTTGTTTTAACAGGCAGACAGATTTATTGGTGAGACTCAACAGACTAATAGAACGATGCCTGAGAAATTCCAAATGTATAGATACTGAATCTCTTTGCGTTGTCGCTGGTGAAAAGGTATGAAAACCTACTAATTTCAAGTGGTTTTACACTAAAATATACATGTAGTCTGTTTTTAACGTGGTCTCTGTCTTGTTTTGAGACTAGAAATTCTGATTCTAGGTTAATGTAAAGATCCACACATCTGATTTTACAGGTATTTTTACCTTACATGTATATGTAGGCTTTCTGAAGTAGTGGAACTCTGCACAGTTGAATGTTTCTTTGCAGAATAAAGTTTAAATTGTACTTAAGTGTTATGTATTTTGTCACAATTAAATCTAGCACACTGAGTGACTTGAAAGAGACTGGGATCTTTCATCTCCCTAAGCAAAGCCCTGAAGAATAAATGCTGGTTCTTTTTTTTGGTTCTAAAAATGAAGTTGTTTTGAAAAGCAGTAACTTCTGAAGAATTGTGTCACAAATTGCCAAGCAGTTACATATGCTTTTTCTCAGGTTTGGCAAATTCGTCTGGACCTGCACCTATTAAATCACGATGGGAACATTATTGATGCTGCCAGCATAGCAGGAATCGTAGCCCTCTGTCATTTTCGCAGACCAGATGTGTCTGTGCAAGGAGATGAAGTAACTGTGGTAAGTAGTACCAGATACACGTTGTGGCATTGCAGGTAGCTATTTCTTTCTGTCTAAAACGGAGAAGTGTTTGTGCAAGCAGATAAACTCCAAGATACATAAGTTTTAGGGCTTCAAAATGTGAAAGGATAGTAGGGAAGCCTGCTGAATTCAGAGCTTCATCAACCTCAATTCATGGTAATACTAATTGTAAAAGACTACTTTTACGGTTTTACAATTACTAACTGTAAAAGTATTTTACAGTATTTCAACCAAATCACATATAAGGCTGATGAATGTGCTGTATTTACCTATGTAGGTAGTAAACAGTAAGAACTGCACAAGTAGAGTTAAAAAGAATTTTTATAATATTTAGATGACTAAATGTTTGTTAGCTTTTTTCTTTTGTTTTTGATTTCTTTAAATATCTTTGTACAGTACCTGATTTTAAAATTAAATGTGTTTCATAAATAATTGTCTTCTGGGCCAATTCTTTTCACAGTATACTCCTGAGGAACGTGATCCTGTCCCCTTGAGCATCCACCACATGCCTATTTGTGTTAGTTTTGCCTTCTTCCAGCAAGGGTAAGATTTCTAAGTCTTTTGAAAGGAGCAGCTTATTGTCAATTTTGATTTTAAACATAGAAGAGTCCAAGCAGTGTTTATATTGGCAAGCCAATTTCTTAAGACATTTTATCTGAAGTGGGATGCCCTGGGGAGGTTTTTATGTGTTCTGCACAGTATAACTAACCAGCAGCTTTCCGTGGATGGCGTAGAAAACTTTTGGGAGGAGGGTATACTCATTAATACATAAACGAATTAATTTTAAAAATTTTTTTAAGGGTAGTAACTTGCCACAATTTTTTACTGTTGCCTTTAAACTTGAATCTAGGACCTATTTATTGGTGGATCCAAGTGAGCGTGAGGAACGCGTAATGGATGGCGTCCTTGTAATTGCCATGAACAAACATCGTGAAATTTGTACCATGCAATCCAGTGGAGGGATTATGCTGGTAAAAGATCAGGTAAATCTTTGCCTTGACCAGTCTCTTTCTCTTGTATATAAACTGGTTCCTGTGGTGTAATCTTGATAGTGAAAGATCCTTGACATTTGGAAGCTAAGAAATCAGTTGCCTGTGAGATATAATTGGAAAAGATCATGTATTTTTAGTCCTAGTGGAAGCGCATGGTACTGTGCAGCATGTGCTGTAAAAGAGATGTAGAAAAAGAACATCGTTTGGTCAGATACACAGCTTTTTTTTTTTTTGCTTTTTTTTACCTGAGACTTGGCTGAGGGAGTCTCTAAATTAATTCAAACTGCATTGTCATGAGTAGCTAGAGGCTGTTGTATGAACCTGTTGCATTAACTTGTAGTGTATCCAACACTGTATACTAAGGTGCCATATTTTATTTTAAGTGTTTGTGACTCCTGTGATATTTTATGGTTAAAAACATCTTGCTTTCATGATTGTAAACTGCTGTTGTGTGTATAACAGGTTCTGAGATGCAGTAAAATAACAGCTGTTAAGGTTGCAGAGATAACAGAACTAATTCAAAAAGCCTTGGAGAACGACCAGAAAGTTCGGTGAGTTTTTTGGAAAGGAAGGGAAATGGGTATTTTTAAGAAACATACTAAAATGTAATGTCAACCTGTAGTTGGAACAGCAAATTGTTTTCACTAGTGTTTGTTTTAAATAGCAAGTACTTATATATTTGAACTTGAAAAGAGAAAGCATTTTTAAGTGTGAAACATCCTGAAATAATGTCTGTCGCTGAATGACTAGGAAAGAAGGCGGGAAGTTTGGCTTTGCAGAATCTATACCGAATCAGAAGATCACTGCCTTCAAAATGGAAAGTGCTGCTGTTGATACCAACAATGTGGAAGAACAAGCAGAAGAAATCATCACAAAAGCTGACCCTCCTTCAGAAGTGTATCTTTTCTATTATTCAGGGGAAAACCAGGCTTCCCACCCCCTGCGCTAGGAGCTAAACACACATCCAAGGTTCCTCACAGCTTAGGTAGCCTGACAGCCTTCAGAGGAAACATTACCGTCATACAGGTTTTGGTTCAAACTGCTTTTAGGTAACTTAATAGCTAGCATAAAGTACAAAACTGAGATCTGAAGTGACTTAGAGTAACTGGAGAAGTAGTACTCTCTCTCTCAACTCCCCTTTAAGGATGTTCTCCCCTCGGGAGAAGAGGTACAGCTTCAAACCTAACTGGTTTGCTCTCAGAATACAAAGAGTTTACTGGCAAACCAAGATTTTCCTTAACCGCTTCAGTTCTACCACGCCAATATTGCATACTGCTGGGACAGCCCAAATTGGGGAAGGAATAGAGAACTCCTGGGGAGATCTTGAAGAATCTGACAGGGAGGAAGCAGCAGAAGAGGAAGGTGAAAGTGAAGCTACTGCTTTTGAATGTCAGAAAATGGAAACCGAGGATACAAGTACAATGTTGGAAACTAAGAGGGGTAAGTATCTTCATAGCAGAGATGCTTATTAAAGACTTTGTTAAACAGTCCAGAATTCAAATGTGAAAAAAGTCCTTGGCAAGAAAGGAGAACCATTGCAGCCACTTTCCACTTGAGAGTTGTGCCCATTTGCTACTTTCACTTCACCTGGTATCTTGCGTTTTCTTCAAAAAATAACTTGATTCCTGTAGTAGATGGAGGGCTTCAAGTCAAATGCTGGCCATCCTGAATCTTTCTTTAAAGTGTTGTGGTTGTTAGTTATAGAAGTTGTTTGTATAAAACTGACCACCAGTTTGTGGTTTTTTTCAGATGAACCTATTGTAGTGTCTGACAGCGAAGAGGAAGAAGTTGTCATTCTGGAACCACAGGAACTACCGAGGAAAACAAGGTAACCATAGTGCAAAATTAGGTGTATTTTCAGGAAGCACAGGATTTGGGTAAGACCAAGAAAGGCCTCAGTTAATCAAGGGGACTACAAAGATAGCTGAGAGTGAGAAAGTTAACATCTAGATCAGTTTGTTCCCGTCCTAGGAGGCTGGTTATCCCAGCTGTCCTGCAGCTGTCTGAATGGCTATAGACACTTGACTAATCTTTATCGCTCCTCCTTGGAGATGCTGCAGATTCTACATGCTTCCCTGCAGCTAATCTTACATTTGATCTCCAGTCAGTGAGATGTATTGCTGTATCCCTGCACTAGCCATGGCCACCTGCGTTGGTGGGTGTAGGATACTTTCTAGATGCTAAGTTTGAGCTTTGCACTGGGTGTGGTGGATGCTTGCTGCGCTACAGATGATGAGCAGCCTGTGTCCTTTTGAAATAAAACTGCTCAGGATATTTCTTTCATACGAATGTTGTTTGCTCACAGAGCACAGACTAATCTGAAACAAGAAAATGCAAGTAAGAAAGCGTTTAACAAAAGGAGAAAAAAGAAGAGAGCTGCTCGTTAAAGCCCTCACACCTCGTTCAGAAATGCTGTATAATTTGGTTCATCATTACTGAACTTATTTTTGTAGATAATTTTATTTCCTCCCACCCCCTCTCTGGTCCTGCTTTTATGTATATTTTATAAAAATATTATACACAGCTTTAAATAAAAAGAAATTTTGCATGTAAGTGAAATTCTGTGGTTTATATCCAGCTGCAGCAGCAAACTTACTAGTTAAACTTGAGTTGACTCAAGTTCTGGTAAGATGGTAAGAGGCAGTTGTAACAGCCTCTGCTGTTACTGAAGGGAGCTGTGCCCAGTCAGAGCTCAGGTGGTAAAAGGTCAGACCCAGTTTAAAGCCAGGGAAAGCTTCTGTTAATGAAGAGAGCTATTGCCAGACTTTGGAACCATTTCACACATTGGAATGTTCTTCGCAGGGGAAAATGGAGTGTGCTGTGACTTGAAATTTCTTGCCCACTTCACTCCATACCTTACCTTTCACTGAAACCGCTTTGAGTAAAAATCAACAGAAATGCATATATTTAATAAAACTTTTTCTGCAAAACTTTCATAGGGAAGCAACTCGTACTTCAGCAATGGAGTTTCTTAAAAAGTTTAATTAAATATTACATGCAACAGACAGGAATGTTTCTTCAAGTGTATCCAAAGAATCATGCTTGGGATTTGGAGTCGGGCAAAGCAAAGAGACAGAGGTTTCCAAAATACCTGATCCAGCTTTGTTTGCAAACCAAGTCAAACTGAAAACATGCACATATTTACAAGAGCAAAGTAGGACTATTTTACATGTGACCTTAATTTTTCATGAAATATGAACAGAAGTTACTGTTGCAGAAAAAAAAAAAAGTCAACTACTTCCAGCCACGGAAAGCCTTAGTCAAGTTGTCCAAGCCCCCTTCCCCAGGAGCTAAACCAGTGCGTTTTCTTAGTGTCAGTCCTTCCATCCCAGAGTCACTGTCGGGAGTATGAGAATGGGTGAAGATCCAGTTTCTTCTTAGTTCTGCAGTACCAGGAGACCGTAAACCTCTTCAGGGGAAAGACCAGTATTTGTAGTGCTGTTTCTTTTGTCACATTTAACATCTCATAGCCCAGGTTCCTTGGAGGCTTTATTTTGAAAGGCTGTAAGTTTAGACTGGGAAGGCAAAACAGTAGTATGGCATAACCTGGAATATTTTGTTCAAAGCTTAGTAGCAAGAACTGGAATCATCCCATACTGACTGGAAAATGAGAAGATGGGAAAAGACAGTACTGGCAGCAGCAAGAGCTGTTGCTGAGAAAGGAGGAACATGGGTCATAACCGGGCAGAGCTGCCAGCCCAATACTGAAGCATTTTTTCAGGCTGCAGAGGAAGTCATATAAAGTATGTTGAAAGCAAAGCTCAGGGAGCAGGTGAGAATTTTTCCCTGCTATGGGAACAGTAACAACCACCTTCAGTTGAAAACAGAGCAAAGAGGCATCTCATTAAGCAGTAAACTAATTCTATAAACCACTGTAATCCTTTCAGTTAAGTACTGCTGCTTGCTTTATTCTGGGGAAAATAATTCACAATTGCAATCATCCAAAAAATTCCTTTACGTTACTTCATAGTTCTCAGCAGCCTTGGAAAGTTTCCAGCGTCCACCATTAAAGAAGAAGGGGAAGGCAGAACCCAGTTTGTCAGGAGGAATGCTGTGCTCTATAGTCTTCAAAGAATAATTGCCAGTCAGCGTTTTGAGTTGCCCTTGCGAGGTCACAAACTGGTGTCACAGCTGTGGCAAAGGTGTTCCCATATTACCTACAAGCTCCCTTCTCCTGCATTCCCAGTGCCACGCACCAAACATGATACACTCTGGGGGGCTTTTCACCAACTCATTTCAGCTTTTCAGTGGCAACCTACTGAAAAGCTAAATAAAGGCTGTTGGAGAACATCATAGACCAATGAAATACGGTTTCTAGTTAAACATTAGAACACATAGAAAAGTCAAAGTGCATCCCAAAAAGCTCAGGTTGGACAAAAAAGGCAGCTAAGTAGTTGCATTCCTTAGTTTTGACTCGAGAGGGTTTGTAGCTGAGGTGTTTCATGGAGGGCTCAGGCTGCAGAGCAGGGGTGGAGGTAGAACACCCAAGATTTTAATTACTGATTTGAGACATGCGAGTCATCTCGCTCTAACACAATTTTTTCAGCTTGACAGAAGGCTGATTTTTTTTTTAAAATGTATTTTAAATAGCCCACACCATAACAGCTGTTTAACATCTGTGAAGAATTGATACTGCTGCCTGCTGGCTGTCCAGCCACCCAGCGTTAAATCGGCCTCAAGTTGAGGTGGTACAGGTTTTGCCCTTGCCAGAGAGCTTTAGAAAAAAATGCCAGTTCAAGATGGCAGAGCTACCCTTCAGTGGTTTTGAGGTATTGGCAAGACCACCAACATCAGATGTAAAAAAACCTGTTTATTAGCCAAACTGGAAATGACTTTAATTAAACTCACTTCCATGCGTTCACTGCTTCACATGCAAAGAACAGCAGGTACAGGGCAGCATCGCTCCGTTTACGCAGATTGAAGGTAACTGGTGTTAGAACAAGTGGACATTTATGTGCTAGTTTGCTTATGTAACAGTTCCAGAAGTAAGGAAAAAGAAGACCACTTGGTCTACATTTTTGCTGCATGCCGCAGAGGAGCCCTTTCCAAGCAGGAGGGACGTCCAGAACTCTGCATGTAGCCCCTCTACCCCAGGAGACATTTCTCGAGGGCACAGAGCAGTAGTTCAGCCTCCTGCAGTTTACTCCCTCCACCCCCCCGAAGAGGCATGAGGTGAGCAGACTGATGACTACATTTTTTTTAGTGGGTATCGATGGGCTTTTGGGACAGCTAACACATCAGTTAAGAACTCCACAGTTTTAAAAATTAGTATGTTTTACACTTTGACTAGAAAATACCTACAGAGCAAGACCATTTCTACGTACTGGAAGAGAGCAGTCTGAACTGGCATTCTGGATTTTGCCATGGAATTCAGCCTTTAACCTGATGGGAGACCTGGCAGTATGTGAGACAGCAATCAAGGCTTCCAGTAACTGGCACATCCTAAAGAGCTTCACGAGAGCCAATTCCAGGAAGGCCTTCTCCCCATCGCTATATAGTTTCTTCCAGTACTCCAGGCATTAAGCCACATTTTGGATCTATACTAAATCTCAATTTCAACTACACAGTATAAAAATGCTACAAATACTGCTGTGGAGTCCAAGTCATTCTTACTTGGAAGGAGAAAAAGCCTTACACTGCTATAATGCACCGCTAATATTTGTGTTTAGTCTATAATGCGATCAGCAGTCTCGGACTGCACCAGTCTGCATGGTTAATTCTGTGCTTGAAGACAACATTTTTATAAAACCCCAGCTAAATATTCAAGCATGTACAAAAGATTTACAGTAAAACCAAATAAAACTAAATTCATAATTAATCTCATTAAAACCTGCATTAATATTCTGAGTGATCCCATCTAGAGTTCTGAACCATGTTTCAAACTGTACATCATTTTCCTGTAATATACATCTTTTTAAAGGGAAAAAAAAATAATCAGTCTCTTGATTATTACAATAAGTTTAGTGTCTCTGGCGGGTCAATAAGCGATACTCCATGGTACCTAGAGAGGGAGGAAAAAAAAAAGACACAGGATGTCATCTTGCTATAAAGTGCCCTCTGCCATAAAGAACAGCAGACGTACTGCAGCAAAGAACATTGCTCACAAGGCAGGAAACATCTGGGGGCTTGTTGGCTGCCATGCCAACACAGATTATTTTTTAGGAGCATTAGGTACCATCCCCTGACTACCAACTGTAGGAACGTCAAGAAGATTCCTCACCTGGTGGTGAACACAAAGTACTGCTCAACAAAACGTTGTGCAAAAATCTGGGGAGCCTTGTCACTATTTCACATCGGTGGTGGATTTGGTTAGTTGAGTCTGACTGAAGGCCCAGCATGCACCCACCCACTCCCCCCCGTTCAGCAGTTACGTGCTAGGACAACTCATGTGTAACACACCAGCTTATCGTATGTCTCAGCAGATACTCACTTTGTACTCTTGTACTTTTCCCTTATGGACTGTTGTGTGTGCTGTGCTGCTTTGAGGTAGGTCTTGTGTAGGTCCATGAGGCAAGGCTTGATGTCTTCAAGGGTGTAGCCTGTTACTTTGCACAGGGATTCAGGCTGAGGGAAAAAGGAAAGGAGGGACTATTTGAATTTTTCTGTTCACTTACACTGACAGCCACTGGTGAAGTTTTTAGCTTCCTGTTGAAACTCTGTTGTTCTAATAGACTAGCAGAGCATCATTTTCTACAGCACAAAGTATTTTAATGCTCACTGCTCAGGTTTAAGCAGTTCATGTAGATTTACAATAATCCTGATTAATTATTGTATTCTAAGCAAGTATTCCTTGCCTCCAGTGCTTAGGCTTTCTTACCGCCCCCTTCTTCATCACAAGAAAGCTGTTTACAGCTTTGAGGAGAATCACCAGAACAGAGTGCATCAGTAGATACCGAGAAAACGTGTGTGTGTGCATCCCATTTTTCAAATACCACAGGCAACAATCCCAAATTAACAGCCTGGGGGTGCAGAGGGGCTGCAGATTCTTACAGTCCTGGCCTCGGAATTCAAAACCGCATATGAGTAACACTAAAGATGCATAAAGTGCACAAAGGCTCAAGTTTTAGTATGACATACCCAAGTTTGTCCAGTGATGGTATAGCCTGCTAGATGAAATGCTGCAGCAGCAATAACGGATGGCAAGTATTTCAGGTAAGGATCAGCATCAATTAGACTCAGCTCCCCGAGGTACTGCAAGGGAAACAAGAGAAAGGGAATCATCTCCTTCCCAAAGGAAGTAGAAGAGCATTACTAGGACCGTAATTTAAACTTCCAATTCTGCCATCAGTTGGAGGAACAGCTTTTACTAATTTCCACTTACTTTCTCTTTTATTATCTACCATTGTTGTTAAAGTTCGTTAATCTCTGCCCACTGAGTAAGCGTGCATGCTTGAGCCCAACTAAGTGCCTGCCTGAAATAGGGCCAGAGTATCTCAAACGGTGAGTGGCAACAGAAACATTAGTTTCCAGGGGTGTAGCACCACTTCTAGCAGAGTACGCAGCGCAGTGAATGCACTCTCCAGAACTCTCCCCGAGACACACGTTTAAAAATCGGAGGAAGCAGGGAAACCTAGACTGAAGAATCCTTTAGCGTTTCTTTTCTTTTCTACTGGAACTCAGAAATGGAGCTTGTAAAGTGCATTAATAGTAACAGAACTCTCTAGTTACACAGGCCAAGCCAGTAATTCTTACTTACCATTGACAGGCTCTCCACTTTGGCATTTGTCTGCTCATGTAGGAAATACTGAGTGAGGAACTGGTTGATCGTTGGAGCTGCCAAGTCAAATGATAAAACCTTCAAAATTAAGTGCTCCATCCTCAGAACCTGCTTCTTGGTGTAGGTGTCATCTGTGATATAGACAAACTCTGCTACTTCAGGAGGGTAGATTTCTTCAAACTTTCTGCCAGGAGAAAAAGATGTAAGCAAATAATTGAGTAGTAGAAAACCAGATAACCAGCAACATTTAATGAAAGCCAGCATGCTAATTTAAAATCTGACTTGTGAAGTAGCTGAGCACTGTTACCAAATAAGTTTGCCGCACTTGGTTCCATAGCTTTTGAATCAGCAGAATTTGAAATTACAGAGCTACCACAGGCTGATATTTTAGCACTAAACAATTTGGGACTCAGAGGCACTGAAATTCCAGAACAAGTCCCTAAACTAATAATTGGCGCAAGCAAAACTTTCTTCTCATATGCCTTGTGCATATTTTCCTACATACTGTTTATAAGCCTTCTGCTGCTGCAGCTAGAAATAATGGATCCTTGCATTAGTGCAAGCTACAAAGCCAGCCTAGAACCTTGCTTGAGGAGTTCCATACAAACTGCCATGCTTTTAAGTGGATAATGGCTGGCTTTTCTTCTAGTGTGAAGCCTTCCTGAGCCAGCCTGGCTATAGGCAACAGAAGTGTGATAGCTGTAAGATTTCCACCTGTATGAGACTAGCAGGTAGAAATTAAGCCATTTCAACTTACGATGCAAGCAGCATAGCTGCAGTACCCACAAGCTGCAGTTTTCCTCTCAAAACAGACATTGAAGAAAGAAACCTATCAATGTAATTCACGGCTAAGTGCAGGGTTTCATTCTGTAATTTGTATTCTTCTCCAACTTCCACCAGCCAGTCCACAAGAATAGCCCGCATGCTGTTTGTGATATCAGGTTGCTTCTTCATGTAACCCATTTTAGGCTTGCATTTCACCTGTAGGTTTAGATGATAGATAAGACTGAGTTTGGACTAAGTGCCAGGAGGGAAGCAACTGCTTAAACTCTGTTTACCATAGTTTAAACAGACCAGAAGTAAACAATGGTCTAGAATCAGTAAGCTGTATTTCCATAATCTTGCTTTCCAGCTTCTGCTCAGTGCATGGCACAATCAGTTTTATTACAAGAAATCAGTATTGTGTTCACAGCAGCATCTTATTTCTTTATTTCTAGCAAGACTTTAGTCACTGTAGTAGTAACTAATGGTTAAGTGCATTTCTCAAACCCAAATTTCTCCCCCATAAGCTATATGCAAAGAAGAAAAGAGACAGCAGCTCACCTCCATTTCCCTAAGGTACGTATGGATGTCACTAATATAGTCTGGCACGTTATTAACATTTGTTTTTTTCTCTTCTGTTTCTGAGGTTATTGAAATATCCATAACACTTGGAGAATCTAAGAAGAAAATAATAGCCATATTAAAACAGGCACAGTCAGACCACTCCCTTGCAGCACACGAACTATCCTGTTCTGTAGCAGGTCGATGGTGGCTCCCCAGGGCTGCTGGGTCTCTTGCCTCCTGGGCAGGCAGAGGGGGCAGACTATCACTCAACTAGATGGGAGCTGGAGGAGGGTCTAGGGAAGCCAAAATATTGTTGCAACAGGGAAGCTTCCCATTCCCTCTTCTCTTCCCTCTAAGAATAAAGGGATGGGATTATGTAGGACTCAGTGCATCCTGCATTAACTTATTATATATAAGTGAACACTGTAAGCTTGGCTATTGCAGCCTAAAACAGAATTGGAGAACCAGAGATTTTTAGAGAATGCAAAAATGGACCATGGTGAAGTCAGCCCTCAGATACTTATGCATGTGTTACAGGAAACAGATCCAACAGCTCCCATTTCTTACATACTAGGAAGAGCTCAAAACACTTGCACCAGTACAGGGTATTACCTGGGAGAAGAGTCTATTAAGCCTCAGGTTCCACCTGAGTAAAGTCCCCTTCTTACTCTATAGCAGCAGACAGTGTGAGACCCTAAGGGCTGCTCTTCCTGTCTGTAATCTGGTTTTTCTTGTGAAGTACCAATCATATAACAGTTTGGGTTGGAAGGGACCTTAAGAGGCCATCTAGTCCACTCCCCCTTCAATGAACATGGACGCCTCCAACTGGATCAGGCAGGCTCAAAGCCCTGTCCAACCCGACCTTGAATGTTTCCAGGCATGGCCCATCTACCTCGTCTCTGGGCAACCTGTGCCAGTGTTTCACCATTCTCAGAGTAAAAAAACATCTTCTTTACACCTGTACAAAACTAACTTCCTTTATTTTAAAACCATTATTCCTTATTAAGATTAAAAGCACAAAAATGCGTACAAAGAGCAGAGGACTGCAGAGCAGAGGCTCCAGTTATTAATAGCTCTGCTGGATTTAAAACCTGTTGTATCGTAAAAGCAAGCTCAAAGGAACCCAATCGGTTTCGGCAATAAGAAGGGTATCCTCCGAGCCGAACCAGACCAGCCTACAACCCAAATAGCTTCAGGATTCTCCTGCCCTCCTCCAGTTTGCTCTAGAAATCATTCCCTCGCTAGCTCCTCAACACAACCCTGCTCACCCCGCGCTTTCTGGGGACAGGGCCGCGCAGCAGGATGGGGCGGGACGGGCCCAGCGGAGCACACCCAGAGCCCGGGGCAGCGGGTGTTGGGGAGCCTCGGAGAGGTCTCACCTACCGAAACTCAGATCCATAGCATTGCCCAGGGGGGCCAGGGGCCGCCGCTCCCCCAAGGCGCAGACGGCCGCCTTTAGCCCCAGTGCCGCCGCTGCATTCTCATCCTCATCCTCCTCCTCCACCTCCCTTTGGGTGGCCAGGCCACCCCTCCGCCACCGCCGCTCCCCGTCCGGCTCGTCCACATGGATGGTGAAGGCCTGCTGTCCGCCGACCGGCCGCCCCGCCGCGCCATGGCCCTCACCGCCGCCCCGCGCCGCCGCCTGTGGGGAAAAGCGGCCGGTCAGCCCGTCCCAGCGTCTGTCAGCCGCCGCTGACAGCTCCCGCCGACCCAAGATGGCGGCACCTCCCCCCTTTTCCCCTCACCTCACCTGCGGCGGGAGTCCGGCCCGCTGCTGGCCACTCCGCAGCAGCCCCAGCGCCACGCGGGTGGCGGCAGCGGGCGGCGGCGCTGCTTTGCCGCCCGGCGGGACATTCTCCTGGTTCTCCTGCTCCGCCAACATGGTGGTGGTAGCGGCGACGGGAGGAGGAGGCGGGCGGGAGTCGCGCCGGCGGCGGCCGCCGAGTCTCGCGCCGCTCTCGCAGTTCAAGCAGCCCGCGACTATTGAATCGGCCAATGGGAGGGCGCGGCGCGTCACGCGGGCTACGGGCGGCGGCAGGGGCCAAAGCGGGCGGGGCCTGAGGGGAGGGGGCGGGGCCTAGCGGGCGGGAGGCCGCAGGGGCGGGGCCAACTCCCGAACGCCGCGTTCCGGCGTTCCGGGTGGGGTTGGGAAAGGAAGGAGCCTGACACAGCGGGAGCGCGGAGCAGGTTTAATGCCACACACCCTCCAACCAAGAATTAATGAGGTCCTGAGGGGGAACCTCATTGCCCTCTAAAGCTTCCTGAAAGGAGGTTGTGGAGAGGTGGGTGTTGGCCTCTTCTCCCAAGGGAATAATGGCAGGACCAGAAAAAGCGGTATGAAGTTGTGACAGGGGAGATTTGGATTGGATATTAAGAAGAATTACTTTACTGAGAGGGTGCTCAGGCACTGGAACAGCCTGCCCAGGGAGGTGGTGGAGTCACCATCCCTGGAGGTGTTTAAGAAACGTGTGGACATGGCACTTCAGGGCATGCTCTAGTGCTTGGGATTGTTGGATTGTGTCTTTGATTTTGTTTTGGGGATTTTTTTGTGGTTGGACTCGATGACCTCAAAGGTCCCTTCCAACCACGAAGATTCAGTGATTCTGTAACACATAGTTCTAAAAGCAGCTGCCTTTATAGTCTAAAATCCACTGCCATTCAGCACATGAATTTCTCCTGAATTTGGTTTATCCTCATACTTCCTTACAGGGGGAGAACAGACCACTGCACCTACTCTTCAACAGCACCAAAACCATTTTTTTTTTTTTTTTGCAAAATGGAGATTTGGTATTTACATCTGATTGAGTTTACTTCAGCACTGAAGAACACTGTCCACATAGAAACTCTGCGCGTGTTTCACACACACACACCAGCTTATCCGAAGTTGGCTAATGTATTCAGTTGGATTTAATAAATATGAGTAAAACCTAAGAGACAACAGTACAACGAAAGAGCGAAAGTGTTTCTCTTAAAAAAAAAAGTGTTTCAGACTTGATATTGAACTGCCTTGATTTTAAAATGGAAAAATAATAATAATAAAAAAAAACTCGTCAGGCTGTAGCTTCAAAAAAAGCAATTAGTCCATCTTGATCACAGCCATCCAGAATCTCCAGAAGAAGAGGAACTTTGGTTTTCACATTGGTGCCTTTGAATTTAAATTTATCTATGAAGAGATCTGTGATCATACCTGCAAAGATAAAATCCCAGGAATTATTTGCCTTGTTTTCACTATAAGGTATCTCTACTTTAAATTTGTTATTATACACCAACTATTCCAGTTGATTCAAGATTGAGATAAGACTCTTTTTAAACGCCACATTTTAAGCAATAATTTCCCCTTTTAAACAAACCCAAAATGGTGTTATAACTGTCCAGATTCCAGCTTCATTCCAAAGTGTGTGGTTTTGCCTTACAAAAAACATGTCTGAAACACTAAGGAGGGAGAAGTGTCACAGGTCGGGCAGCGAGGATCCTGCTGACGCGGTACCTACATCGGCTTATTACAGCTGGTGTCTGGCAGAGGTTCCCTGAGCTGGAGCTGTCCGGGGAACACCAGAGGAGGCTACAGAATTCCCTTCACTAAATTAGATGATTTTCTACGAGCTTCCCTCCCACCCCATGTGCATTTCTCTGTTTTTCTGATGTTTTTCAAAATTTAACTGCCCAGAACTTAATCATTCATTTAACTTGTATACATTCTTAAATGCAATCCTGAACTTGAATATGATCCTCAATTGTGTCTGTAAAGACAAGTGCCATCTGAATATAAAAACCTGTCTATTAAATAGAAAAGTAGAGAAATCACTTGCACGTAATTCTGGTATTTTCAATCTCAGTGATATGCTTGTGATGCCAAATCAACTTTAGAAGTTCTCAGCTGAACAATTCTGGAGAAACTTTGCAGAGTTACTCAAAGTTTGTAGTAGCATACAGACCATTTTCAGGATGTGCAAGGTTTTACTGCCTCACCTTGAACTGCAGATTTTTATGATCAAAACCACCACGGGCCCCCTACCACAAGAAAAACATTGAGGTGCTGGAGCGGGTCCAGAGAAGGGCAACAAAGCTGGTGAGGGGTCTG
>JAOQGH010000032.1:6280523-6424175 GCA_025769975.1 Gallinago jamesoni
TCTTTACTGAAAGGGTTATCAGACATTGGAATGGGCTGCCCAGGGAGGTGGTTGAGGCACCATCCCTGGAGGTATTCGAGACAAGTTGACATGGTGCTCAGGGATATGGATTAGTGTTGGGTGGTGTTTTGTGTGGTGTGGATGTGGTGGTTTTTTTGTGTTTGTTTTTTTTTTTATTTATTGGTTTGACTAGATGATCTTAAATGGTCCCTTCCAACCTAGGTGATTCTGTGATTCTGTAAATATGCAGGCTTGGCTGTATGACCAGACACACATTTATACTTGCATACCTACTGCTGTCCTGAAGCTACCCAAGTGTACCCAGTTATAACATTATTTCAACTCTGCTAATACCGACTTTGTAACTATTTCAGTCACATCCAGCGTGCTCTCTGAACATTAAGTTGCATTTAAATAAAATGTATGATTGATCAACAAACCATAAAGTCTCTCAAGATGTGCAGGTTGTCTCTTGTATTCCTCAAGCAGCTGCTCTGCCTCTTCCAAAATGCTGCGGTATTCTGGCAGCAGGAAGTCCGTATTTCCTTCATGAACTTGCAATTCCTCAAAGACATTTTAAATCATATGAATTAACAGCAGTTAAGTATCAGAAGAGCATAAAGGCAAGAAGAAATTAAGCTTGGGTCTGATGGGAGGAAGTACTTCAGAGACAAGACAATCCCCTTCTAAACTAGCAAGAGTTATTTTCAAAGTGCTTCATTTTCTAGTCTTCTAATGAAATGCCAGGTGTTACTTGTCACTTCATAGCTGAGATTCTCAAAATCCTGGGTATTACAGCTTCCAGCTCTGAGTACTGCCAGAACAGGATCATGCCACAGTCCAAGCCCTACAGTTTCACACCTGATGAAGGCTCAAACCCTTCACCATGTCTTCATTTTTAGAGTAAGTTAAATCCTAAAAAGTGTAGCACATGCTTAAGTCTGAAGGTAAAAGTAAACTCTGGAAGTATCACTCAATTTGTGACAGCAAATAGTTTTAAAGGCCTCTTCTAAAATGCCCCAGTCTACCATCAGACCAGATAATAAAAATACGTGCCCTAGGAGCAGAAATGGAACAGATACCAGTATGACACACGTCTGACTTGAGCTTGGTATCTGACAACATAATCCCCCATAAAAATCCTTCCACTCAAGTTCAGATACTTACTCTCAAAGCATCTATTAAGTGAACCTTCTTGGCCAACAGCTGCTGATACTCTAATTTAGGGTGGATAAGCTTTAATGTGTGCCTCACAGATTCTTCATTTATGTCTGTAGGGAGTAAAAAGAAAAACCCAACAAGCAAATTAATACTACTTATTTATAAGAATATAAAATTAAGTTAAGGACAGAAAAAAAAAGAAGAAATTTTTACCATATGATATGTTGAGATTAATCTTCCTTTTCGTAGCCTCTTTTGAAAGCACATCTTTTAGGATGGATATTGTAGAAATGTTGTCAGACTTAAAACATCCCTCACCTTTTCTGTGAAGGAAGAAAAACTTTAAATGAACTAACTTAAACACACATGCATGCATTAGACTTGTCCCTATGATAAAATAGAAGGCCTGTAAATTAATGCCCAAATGAAGGACAAACCTCTATAGAGGTCCTAATGATGCTTCATGTATCACTTATGCTATTACCTCCTTCCCTATTCCCACTGTAATCTTGTCAGAGAACAGTTTGTTCCAGTAAATCAGACAAAGCAGTATACACAAATCTCAGTTACACACAAACCAGTTATCTTTATTGTACAGCACTAAGGTTATACAAGCAAGATGTCTGACTGCATTCACTCCTCCAAAGTTTTATCGCTGCAATACCTTGAAGCCAAACAGCAAGCTTCAATACCAGAAGGGAGAAAAAACACTCTCCCCCTTCTCCCCCCAAAAATACCACCCAACAACTTTCTACATGATGACTAGACAACACGTATGGTAGACTGGGAGCAGGTTGGAATCTGTATAATTACAGCAATTAGGTGGACATGTATCTTCCTTCAGCAAATTATGTAACTAATTCATTTGAGAACACACTATTGAACACAGAAATAATATTTGCTTAATATAAGTTGTAGAAAATGAAGGTTTTCAGCTTAATGCTTATTCACAACTTTGCTTGCATAAGTATTAAATGCCTTTAAGTTATTTCTGCTCCTCAGTTCAAAAAAAGAAAAAAGGAAGTTAAAAAACAACAGGCATTACAAAATAATTTCACTACATTAGTAACTATGTTCTTTAAATTCTAAAAGCAAGCCACCATCCTAACTATGTATCAAGGCTTTCCTCCCTGGCAATTTTGTTTTTCGGACCAACTTCGAGAAAACCCCTATTCTAATTACAGGTTGCATCATTACTGGACAGTGTTCACCCTGGTAATGTTTGACAAACCTTTTTAGGAAAGATTCCTGTTCTCTTTAAAGATAGTTTTGGTGGGGCTGTGGGTGGAGAGATGAACAGCAGCGTATGTGTGAAACACACTTGCAGTCTGGTCAAGAATGAAAAAGACATAAGCCCCAGCATAGTCATATTGCGTTTTAGTATTTGTATATTACCTGTAAGTACTTTCAAGCTGCGTACCCAGGAAGGTGTTCTGAAAATAAAAGGTGATACTTTCTCCAGCGGGAGTCTTTTCAGGCACTTCAGGCAAGCAAAACACAACCCAGGAGTGAATTTCAGCAAAACTAAACTGGCCTTTGAGCGTCAGTGTATTCATGGGTCTATAACATTATGAAATTTAAAAAAAAGAAAGAAAAAAGAAAAAAAAAAGGTTAGCAGTTATGAAAGAAGGGCACTGGTTATCCATATGGAAAAGGTTTAGTTTGACATGGTGGTTTCCTTTTGATCAACACCCTGTAGAAAGTCAGCTATCTTGCTATGTAGTTACATGTTACAAATTAAATCTGCTTTTCTGTTTTTGAAGACAAAAAGCTATTCATGCATTCAAGTTTTATCTCATGGTAGGCATGTCAGAACTGGTTAAGAAACTAATTGGAAGTTTTTGATGTATCCCTTTGCAAGTTGTTAAACCTGAAATTTATGACAAAAGTAAATAACTGACAACACTGCAAATATGACTAAAAGTCTCAACAGTCTCCCCTGCTGTAAACCACAGACAAAGCATAATGGCAGCTCATTTGCACATTAAATAAAAGCATTTGGTATAATTCCTTCTGTCCTTCAGGGTTTTTTTTGCAGTAAGGAACACAAGATGTTAACTGAGGCAGGGAAAAGTCAAGTAAAAACTGCATAAAATAGTGAGTTCCTAATGGAGGGGTAAGGGGCAAAAGAAGTCTTTGCGCCAAATTAGCTATGGGAAAGAATTACATTAAAAGGGTGGAGAGGAAAATGAGGCTGAAACTGAAAAGACTGCGGTTACTGACAGTAAGAGAGTTTCCTTTCTACCACACCCTCAGCTCTACTAACACATGGGGCTGCACTATAACCCAGGTTATTATAAAAAATAATCTGAAAACAAGGATAAAGAATGGCAAGCAAAGCAGGAACACATTAAATCCATGTTTTCTGTCAGAAAACCCATAAAAAGGAACTACAGGCTCAAAATTGTTGGTTAGCATTTAGAAATGACGTGCTTAAGTTTATAGAGTAAATGTTGTTTCAGCTGGACTTTGTCAGTTTTTCAAGAGAAAAAGGCATTGATTTTTCTTTGCAAATACCTGTCATGGTCAATAGAATGAGTTCTCTGATGAAGTGAAAGGGGTTTAATTTGATATTGATGAACTTGGCAGGTTTTTGGTTGAATTCTTGGAGTTACATATGCTTGGAGTGTCCCATACTGTCCTTCAATCGATCGAACCTGCAGAAATAAAAGCAAAAAAAAAAACACCAAAAAAACAAAAGGAGAAGGATTAATTTACTACAATTTGTGGTATGTCAAAATATATTAAAGAATGTAGTACTTCAAGGATATTTAGTACTACATTTACTCGATAATGCCACTATAAATAGAGCAGATCAAAAATATTTTAAAACTAGATGAAGCAGTATCCCATGAAATGCTGCTACATTAGATGAATGAAATACTAAGAAAATAAAACCTGCTAGCTTACATTCTGATCAGTTAAAATAAAAAGTGTGTAACTTGCTTCTAATTCTTCAGATGCCCCATGTTTTTTTAATTAGGGAAAAAATACATTCCTTAGCAGTTGGCAGCAAAGAATAGACCAAGGAATTTAGAAAAATAAACTGAATTTTAAAATATGTGTTCATCTCTTCATTGCAATCAAAGTTCTTCCTGAGCTATTTTTGGAAAAGTAAGAGGCCAGAATTAAGTTCAAGTCTCAGAATGCCTAATGAGCAGGATGTACAAACACATTGTCCCGGTTTGAGGTGAAACTGAACCAGTTTTGTGTTCTGTAATTTTACATTTTAGTTAGGCCTCCTCTAACTGCTCGTTCTCAGGATGATAAGGCCAATGTTTGTGCCAAATGCCAAGGAATGGCATGCAGAGAGGCCCTTGCTTATACTTATTGCTATAACAACCAAGGGCAGCCAATTTTCATTATTTGCCCCTTAGAGGGTTGGAAACAGAAAAGCGTAGAGGGGTCACACCTGTGGGGAGGAATGGACAGGACAGGTGACACAAACCTGACCAACTGGGATATTCCATCCCATCTGCCCCATGCTCAGTATAAAAGCTGAGAGATCAAAGCATCAGCTCCTCCTCCTCCTTTGGCTTCTACCAGGATGGCCAACATCCGAAGAGGACCCTGTCTGTTCATCTGCCTTTGATGTCAATCCATGTGTTTCTGACTCCAGAGCTGGAATCCAGTTCCCATCCATTGCCGAGTCCAGTCTGGGGCTTCCCCAGTGCCTGCTGGTGATGGGACTGTCATCCTGGGAGCTCGATAGGGTTTTGTATATATTGTATCTATTTCATTATTTTCTTCTTTTTTATTTTAATATTAATTCTTCACTAAAGTAGTTTGTTCTAAACTGCTATCTCTCTCTCCTTATCTCTTCCTCTCCTCTCTTCTGGGAGGGGGGAAGGGCCATCTGTCGGTCCGGTTGCAGTGATTTCGGCCGAAAGCATGATGCACAATCAAGGTACAATACACACTCTCCATGCCTCTGAGGACACAGCAATGCGTCAATCACTTCTCTGCTGAGACCAGTTACACAGACTGCAATAAGAAGTCTGCCACTCACACAGAACTGACAAGAAACAGGAGTGTCCCACCTATAGCACCAACTCAGCTGTGAAAATAGGCAGAGGAGCTACTGAAACAGCTTTACACAAACAAAAGAGCAGATCAGAGTATGGATTTTCTTTACAACCTTGATTATGTCCCCTATTTTATAGGGTCTCAGAACTCAAAAAGCAATGTTTTGCAGGAAGACATCCACTTCAACGTTCTTAATAAAAATAAGTTAATGAAGAAATAAAATCACCAAAACTTAAAAGTTGTATCATCTGCATGCGCACAGATGAAATATAAAAAGAGAATGAACTCCAGGTGGCAAGTGTAAATCACTGGAGATCCTCAATGTATTGCAGCAAGGTGGCAGTAGAAACTGTGCGGAGAGAATCCATCATGTCAGGATCCAAACGCAGGAATGATAATACAGTGTTTTCACTGCACTATGATGACACACAACAGTAAGTTCATAAATGTTTTTAGTGGGAGAGAAAAAAACCCACCCTCTTTTTGTGTATCGTGAATGCATTTTACTCATTTTTCTTGTGCTATTTATTCTTTATTTTCAATAGTAAAGGTGGCCAGGGTCATTTCCGTAAATTGAAACAGAAGAGAACTGAGATATAGGGAGATAAAGTGATCTGCTCAGAATCAATAAGCAAACTAATAGGATTTTAAGAAGGGAAATAAGAGTCTTAGTTCTGCACACTAGGACCATTATTGCAACATCACCAAAAAACAGATAACCACCCCCTACTTCCTCACATTTGATGCATCTTATGCAGGCTTAAATTTCTAATGATAATCTATTGACTGAGATTTTTACATAAATAAACACCTATCACATTAGGAGGCTACAGTGCTAGGTGACTACATAAAGAGAAAACCTAGAGCCTGCGTGCATCTTGAGGGTTTTCCTAATCATGATTTCTTCCATTATTTCCCCTGGTCATAGCCACAAACATGTGAATTTGGTGGACTGTTAAAAATAAACCCCACAAAACATCCACATGCCTTTAGTATAATACGCATGGAATGACCGGATTTGCTTCCCCTCCAAAATACACATCCAGTCTATATTCCCTGGCTACTTCCTTTAAACACTTCTGAGGACAAACAGTGCCAGAGCTTTCTTTCCCACGCCTCTCTCCATTTTACGTCCCACACACTGTCTCCAGAATCAAGTATTTTCACAATCTGTGGTTTCCCCACTGCTTTCATCTCAGGGACACTGAAGAAGGACCCCAGGCTCTCCTCTGATGTAACACATTTTTAGAAGCCTTTAGAAACCTTACAGACAAATATAAAGGAACATAAGCCCTGGACTAGAAGGTTCTCAGGAAACAATCAGCAACTGGAGTGATCATTTGCTCAGGCTGAGCAGTCAGTCCAGGTAGAGATCTCTCCATTCCTAAGCAGATATCTACATAAGCATTAATTGATTATGGAAAATATATTGGAGCATGTTACCTTAAGTTCAAGTCTCGTAGTATTTGCTTGGCATCTGTAAGTCGCAAGAAGAAAGTTGCTATTTGGCTGTAAACAACAAAAAAAGAAACCAGAAAAATAAGACAAAACAGGTCTGTGGATTCATGAAAGTTCTACTGGTCTGTTTTAACTGCAGACATGTACAGTAAAGTCTTTGCTATTTATATACAGCTACCTCACAGAAGTTAAACACAAAAAGTAATCTTTGGTTCCCTTGAGTATTCCAATTAATTTTAATTATCATAGAATTAAAAAAAAAACTTCTCTGTATAAGAAGAAAGCAACTAAAGCATCTTAGACTCTTTAATACCACCATAAAAATTACATAGATATCTATTTTTCATCTGAAGAATGCATCTGTCAGTCTGCCCCGCTCACCTGGAATATTAGTTCAATATCCAAAAACTTAAATAAGACTAGTAAGAAAACACAACAACAAAAAAGCTAAATTAATCATCACGAATGATAAGAAACTTAAAATAAAAAGTTGATTTCTGAAAGCTCCCGGGGAGACAAATGATATGCAAATTCAGTTATTAAAATTAAAATTTTAAGAGGACTGTTACAAGGATAAGGACTTCACAGAAGATTTTCGTAATGCTCAGGTAGTTTCTGGATTTCCCCCCCAGCCAGTATTAAAGTTTATAATTATTATATAAAAAAAATCCACTTAAACATACGCCTGCCCACACAGCAGAATTTTCCTGTTCTGAAGGGATTTTTAGAGACACAGTAAGTAAGGAACAGAATGTTCTTCACCTAAAGTACTTTGAAGTAATTATGTGTGCCACTGGCAAGTCCAGAGAAGAGAGAAATACTGAATGTGTCTTTCACGTTCTGGACCAGACAAGCACAAAAAAAGCAAGAGAGCTGTTGCTTCTGGATCCTTTTGCACGTATTTAGCTTTGCTCTATGACAGGACTTGACACTAACTCCTAATTCTCCAGTATTTCTAACAAATCTGAGCTCTCCAAAATTACCAAATGAGTAGCTTAACTCAATATATTTAAATTTCCAAAATTACAAATATATACATCCAAACTCTATGTTTACTATACAATATTAAGAGATACCATCATGTGATCTCTATAAATATAACCTCTTTTATTTCACTTACCTCAGAATCACAGCTGCTAAAACTAACAACAGCAGAATTTTTATCCACATCCAGCAAGTCTATTGGGACATCACTCTGCAAAACACACGAGGAAGGAAAAATAAAGAGCTGAAGTTCCTGAGCAGTCTCTAACGTATTTGTCCTTTAACTTTCACCAATTATTTTAATAAAAGAGAGACAATGATCCAAGAAGTAAAAGCCTAACAGACACACAGTTTACTATTTAACCCCAGAGTAACATGATGATCTTTCTCTTATTGAGTCCTGAGCTCCTGTGTAGCTGCCTTACAACAACTTCTGTGTAAGATGTGTAACTATGAAAGTATACTTCATTCATATGCATGATGTATATTCATGATTGAAGTATTTGCCTATTTTAATAGGGGGATTACACCATTCAAGAAAACAAGGATGATATTACACAATTATTAATCATCCTTTTACTCACAGTAATGCTTCTGACACAGACCACTGTGTCTGTGACACAGACCATCTATGTGTGTTAAATCTAACACTGTTTAAACATGAGATTAAAGAGTATTAGAATTATTAATTATTTGATTTAGCACTGCTTTATAACTTCAGAGAAGCATCAGGAAACATTGACAAATACTTCCTAAAAATAAAGTTTTTAAAGTTTTACTGTCTTTTCACAGTAGAGGAATAGAAGATACTGCTTTATATTTCTTTAAAGAAAAGCCATAAGTTTTAAACTCTACATTAAATTCAGGTCTAGATTAAACAATTTCATTATTCCTTACTTAGCTATGGAAACACCAGATACTATAGAGCTGCAAATTAGCTGTAGGTTAGCATTGCTCTAACAACGTCCTTAATATAAACAAGATTTATATTAAGAAGTGAAAAATAAAATCCTACAGTACTTTTCTCCCATTTGTTACAGCAATTTCATCTCACAAATTCCCCTCTTCATTTTTCTCCCCATGCATATCCCAGAAAAAGGTAATTCAGTACCACTACTATTCCCGACCACCACAAATAACATTAATTTCAGCTGATGCAGTAGGAGGAATAACTAATTAAGGCCGCTCTAGTTGGCAGGAGTATTAATGACCAATTGCACGCAAATCAGATGCTGTTGCACACTGAAAGCACACAGGTGGCCCACACGATTCTAAAATTAATTTTCCACTACAGAGGTCACTTAACTGGCGAGTGAGAATCTCCACCTCATTTAAGATTTAGTGAGTGCTCTTTAATAAAAAGGGCACATGCAAAAACAAGCACAAAAGTTATATAGAAACCTGCTAGCACAGCAGGCGTTTTGGTCTGTTTTGGTAGTTAGTGTAATGATGCTCAGTAAAGGTTTAAGTTGTATTGGATCCACAACAGGCATTTACAACAGTTACTTCAACATTGCAAGGCTACACGCTCCAATTCTCTCTTAGAACGATTTAGACACTTAAAACCTGGTATACTTAAGATACTATAACTTGGCTTTTTAAACTAGAAAGTCTCTGAACTGTTTTTTTACACATCAAGAGAGCCAACAAGAACAAAATGACACTCACCTGTACCAGGACATTATCTATAGCTGTCTGCACCTCCAAGATGAGGCTGTAACTAGCATCATCCTTATTTAATGTAAACTTATCATTCACACTAAACGTAGGTACTGATGAAACAGCAGTACTGGATTGAGAAGACTGCTGGTATTTTTCACGTTCCTGAAGTACTTTCATCTGTAAGTGTTCCAATTCATTCCTAGAAAAAGGAAACCACATGTAATGTCTTAAAAAAAAACCAACTATTAAAACTGCTCTGTAAATTAAGTAGATTAAGCTTGCAAGGCAAACATGTTTATCTTATGTCAACAGTTTTCCAACCATAAGTGACTGGTGACTCTCCTTTCCACAAACAGAACAAAGATAAACTATATCACATGAAAATGGAGATGCTACTGTACCTTGCCAAAAGAGATCTCTATGAGTTACAGGAAAAGACAACTTTTCTCCTTCAAGAGCACAACGCATTTTGAATTATCTGCTAGTGAATACTTTCCTCCCATCACTTAGAAGCTATAAGCAGCATGGAAGAAGGGAATCTTATCTTACTGATGCTGAGGAAGAAGGCATTAAAACATCATAATGTGAAGGCAAGATAGAAAGAGACTGTGAAATGAGTCCGCTATTCATTACTACTTTGAAAAGGATTAAATCTACTTCTAGATACCTTAACAATAGAGAAAATTCAGTGAGATAGGAAGGAAAGATGACATTTCAGCTTTTAACATTTCAATTCTTCCATTTAAATTTCCTTTCAGTTCAATTACCTTAGGGATGAAATCTTGCTCTGCATTTCTTGACTTAATTTTACTTCTTCACCTGATCCACCTTCTCTATGGACAGGTTCTGTAGTCAGTCCTGTCAGCCAGCCTAAACCAATATATGAAATTTATATTCCTTATGAACTATAAAGAAAAGCCTACACTCAGCTTTTGTATGTGTGGGGTGATGTTTGTTCCAGATGGTGGGTAGAAAGAATAGAGACTTTAAATTAATCCTTTCTTTGGGAGACTAATCTAGACACTGAGCACGATTTTTTTATGGGTTTCATTCTTAGCTTATAGATTAGAAAACATTAGTTATTCTTTTTCATCAAGTACTTCAAGCAGGTAATCCCTCTGCAGCAGCTTTTAACTGAGCCTTTAAGTTTTACCCCACCTCTCTTTCTCTGGCAAAACTTTGAATAATTGGCAGTACTATATTTGAAAACAAAACAAAACTAAACCCTGTGCAATGCGTTTGTAGCAAACTGTATGCTGCACAGTGTGCTTTGAGATTGAATGCTGCCAGTTGAAGTGGAAAAAAACCCACACCTTTTTGTTTACTTAATTACATTTACTTATAAAAACAAATAGTAGTTTATTATATCCTGATACCTCAGGTATGATATGCAGGCTTCAATGGGTGTTTATAGGTCTAGTTACCTCATCTAATGTATGCAAACAGCAAGATAGCATTATTATAAAATACACCATAAAAGCTGACATGTCCGCAATCTTCCGCGTTCCTTAGCCATCTGCTTCAAGTACCAAGGAAGCCTAATAATGGGGCGTGAACTTAAAAAAAAAAAATCCACTTAAGTCCTATGCTACCAGGCTTCTAAAGTAACTTTTAGTACTCTAAGCACTACTTCTCCTCAGTTACCAAAATCTGCCATACTCGGTTTTCTGCACATCCTACCAGAGTTTACCTTTGAAAACCCACAGGAGAACTTGGGCTTTCGCTTTTTTCTTCATTATATGACTCATGGATTTTTATAACATTCACACAGGCACTAAAAGAAGCCACAAAGGACTTTGGTATGATAGGCTGTAACAATACAGTGGCCAAAACAATTCATATGAGGCCTTTTCATCATCCAAAGACTATTTCAAAGAGGTACTTGGACATCATTACTTCTCAATAACTGACTGAGATTTGTATCTTACCAAAATACATGATTTTGAATAGAAGAGGTTTCAGTAGTATAATTTTTTAGCACTGAAGATAACCAAAGATAGAGAATTAAGAATATTTTAGCTCCCAGTAGTTACCACATGCAACATGTTTATCGTGGCCTCTGTGACAGTCAGGCCAATAGCTCAAATCCTACAGAGGGGCTGCTGAGACACCTCACATGGGGAAGCCTTATCAACCCCATTTAAAACCCTATGAAGCTTAAAAGGAAGGAAATCAGTAAAGCGACAGGAAAACAGAAAAGAAGATATGCATGTGTATTGAGATTTTTAATACAAAACATCCCCATGAATAATTCCTTTGGATATAACATATTATTTCATCACAGTTAGGCAGCAGTCCACACCACAATAAAACCAGCCACTGTGTTACACAGCAGAACACATTATGAATATCTTAAAATATACAAACATAGCTTAACATAGGAAACATTTTTTTGAAGTGTAAATATTAAATAGAAGAAATCTTTTCAACAAAACATTATCCTGGTTCCAATCAGAATAAAAATTTTAAGAGATGTGAGCTGCACTAACAACATAGCCTGATTCATTTTTATCACATCACCATACGTATTATTTATTGAGCAAACCATCTGATGCTTACCTGAATATGTGGATGCTAAAATTTCATCATACCCATCTTTTCCTACACAGCCACCCTGGATTGATGAAATGCTCTCTGACAAAGCCTTAAAATAAATACATTCAAGCAGAGGGAAATGTCACTGCACTCATTTTAGACGTTTGGGGGGTTTTGTGGGGGTTTTAAGGGTCATGCTCTTCCTTCTCTCTGCATCACAAAATATCTACTTAGATGCACAATATCTAGACCTACGAAAGAGTAAGCCAGTAATTATGCTCAGTAAAGTCCTGAGAGCTTACATTTATTGTTTTACATGTAGAACACAGACTACATGACATGGGATTGTTTGTTTCACTGAGAGAGAAGTGCTGTATTAGGTTTCACCAAGGAGAGACTTCAGTAGTCAACAAAGCCAGATCTTGAACACACCCTCTACACTATTTTCATTTTTTTCTCAAATCGAAGCTATTTCACTTTCTGGTTCTTGAATATTAAGATGTTGCTTTGAAGTTTATACTGTCACATCACAAAGCTCAAATTACAAAGAAACCCACATTTTAGTAATAATAATCTCACATATATATTAAGCTTTGAAATATAGTTTATTTTTTTTAAAAAAAAACAACACATTTTTTCCAGTAAGGAAGAGTATGATGAATGAATGGGGCTTACATGATCATATCGAAGGCCAGGATCATCTGCACTCTCAAAGTTATAGATTTCTAGCGCTCCATCATCTCGTCCAACAAGTAACTCTTTAACTCCATCTCCCAGAATGTCAAAACTATCAATACATAAGATACCTAATGAAAAAGAAAACAAAATAGTTTACTTCATCTTTATTTGTTTATGACACAATGATACACAGGCCACATTCAATTACACAGACAGAGATTCTTGGTCGGCTTTTAAGGTTTTATTTATGGTATTTCTGGATGAGTCCACTAGAGGGCTGAAGTCTCTCATCTGTGCCTGAGGTTAGGCTCGTGCCAGGGGTTTTATAGCAAACGATTCCAAATCAAAACCCCGACAGTTTCCTTGGTGAACAGCGCTGCACAAAGACCCCTTCTGATGTTGAAACAGTTTACTTTTGAGGGGCTTTACCCTCCCTCGTCAAACATTTACCCAGATGAATTATTTGTCTGTCCCCCCACCATTGCTTCTTCAGCTGGTGAAATTACAAATATTCTTTGTTTCCTATAGTTGACTTAAAGCTGTTAGTAAATGGACCACTGTGAATTCTGGGTAAGGTGACAGAAGGAGGGTTCTGACTTGTGCCAGACCTGAACTAGGTACTGCCACTTGACACCCCAGTGGACAAACCCACTATTAGGTCACGCAGAACCAGCCTGTGAGAACGGTATCATGTTTGGACAGGAAAGAGGGTTAAGGTCCAGAAGGAAAAAAAGTAGTGAGAGAGCTTGTACCAGAATTAATTTGAAAAACGAGATGAAATTTAACTTTTGGGACTCCTTTGTATTTCATGTGAAAAGCAAGGGCATACTAGGAAGTATTTTAAGAAAATAACTTAGTGATAGCTTTTATGAGATGATTAAATTAAAATATATAGATCTATATTCCATTCCTCCTTTACAAAGGAGTATAGGCTAACTGCAGCATCTATTAGAATATAGAATATAAAGAATACTTAAAATAGGTAAAGTGTTGTACTATGCTCTGACCAATTAAGTCTCAATATGGAGCTTAAGTGAAAGCCTTATTCCATTCTTAGACAAAAACCCCTTACAATGAAATTTTTTCTAAGAAAAAAAAAAAGAAAAGAAAAAGTCTTGGAGGGAGGATGGTAACCTCTCCTCTGAAGAAACTTTAAGACCACTAAACATCTGAAAAACCTGGCAGGTATATTTGCACTTAGAAATAGTCACAAAAATGATAAAAATCTCAAGTAATCATATATGAATCAATTTACAAATTCGTAAGACACTGTTTTACAAATGCCACTTTAAAAACACTGTAAAACCAGAAGTATACTAAAGTACTGGAAATAATATGAAAAGAAAACCCAAAGCAAGACAAGCTGATTAGAGTTATTTATAAGAAAATCAGAAGAACGAAGGAGAGCTTACGCACATTAATATCACATACTGACATAATTACAATATGCCTTCAAAATATCTATGAATAAGATTTCCTGATTATTATACTTGTAATAAAGCCTCCAATATGCTGGAAAGCTAAAGAATGAGCAACTGAGACACATACCTCCTCTCTTTTTTTCATTTCCAATTTCCCACTTAGGTATAGCCTTGGAACCAGTAATCTGGATAAGACCAAGTTTACCATCAGAAGTTCCATACACAATTTCTTCTCCAGAATCACCTAAACACACAAACTTAATTTACAATTTATAAAATCAAGTGCTCTAATCTAAAAAAAATTAAAAGTATCGTGTGATTACACCCTACCACCCAAGGGAAAAAGAAAATACTTGACATTAACATTGCATGACAGAGCTGTCATGCTTTAAAAACAAAAAGAAATACAGGAAAACTGCACTCGTTCTGATAGCCATGTTCTTCATGGCTAGCAGTCTTCTGTGTATGAATGCCACCCTGCACTGGAGTCCTGCCTACAAATCATTCATAATCAAATACTTGAAATTCCAGCAAAGATAAGCTATTAAATTGCCTTTACAGAAGAGAAACAGAGAGATTAATTCAGAACACACATGCAATGGTGAACATTGTGCTGAGACTTAAGCAAGTAAGAACTACTTTTCAAAACCAGCTCTGAACGTCACAACCTAACTCAAACTGAATTAAGCACCAGATTAACACACTAAAGAGATTTCTATTAGGTTAGAACAGATTAGCAAGAAGGATGATCAAACTATTTTAAGGTTGATCCTTCCACAGTTTTAGTTTCTGTGTGCTCTATACAATATTCTCATCTGTCCATGGATGGATACAACTAGTGATTCTAATTACGGAAATCCATGTGCAAGAGAAACCCAGACCCAGAACTTTGAAAAGGCCCCCAAAAGTCCAGTTCCTATTTACACAATGAGACCACCTTATATCTCGCTACTCTTGTAAGAGGCTTTTAATAGAATTTATATATAATATACACAACATATATATGTATATAATTTATATATGTGACTATAATTTAGAACTACAAGAGTCATATGCATATGTATAGATTGTGTGTAAGAACTGACTTCACATAGTTTTCTGCCATGTTTTTAACAGCTTAAAAATCAAAGCAAAATGTAATTAACAGATTCAAGCAATAAAATCTTAAAAATATAGTAATATTATTTAGTTATATGTATATTCAAAATCTTGTTACCCCCATTTCCATTGTTTAGAGCAAGAACTGTAGGTGGTCCAGGAACTTCTACTTCATATAGTAAATTGGATCCCTACAGACAAAGAGAACTAACTTGAAAGAGTTTTACTAAAAAACCCAACAAAACAAACAAACCGAAAATACCAAACAAAACCACACCAACCAACCCAAAAACTGACCACAAACGAAACCAGACCAAAACCCCACAAGCATAAGGACAAAATTATTACAGATAACAGGAACAGATATACTTCACTTACACAAACTCCCTATACCTATGGGAGAATCATTTCTAAGCCAAAACAGAGTGAAGTTTATATAATGTGTTGAAATGTGTTATTAGTAAAAATAATCTGCCAATTTGTCTGGCAAATAAATTTGTTAAACCATTTAATATTACTGACGAGTTGTCATGACAATAATTTGTGAGAGCAAGAATTTCCAAACTGATAGACTTAGAAATTTAATGCCCTTATATGAGCACTTTTAGTTAGAAGAGACTACCTACTTCCACTTATGAATTCCAAAGTCTATTTATTTTATTAATCATCATTTTGCAAGTTTACAATCATGATTTTGCTTTAAAAAATAATAAATGTACCAGCATTACAGATGGTAACACTGCCAAGTAAGATACAGTATTTTTATCCTTATGATATTTAAGTTAGGCTGATACGCTGATTCCCTTAAGAATTAGTTCAATTCCATGACATCAATATATAAAACAGAAACAAACTAGTATTTTAACCTGTAAAACTCTGAGGACTCTATCCTGACATGCAAGTACCGGTGTAATACAATTCACTTTATCTACAGGAAGGCAGAGAACGTCATTGATTTTATCTCCTGACAGGTAGTAGTGCTGGTCTTTGCAGTCGCAGTAATGGTTGTAGATATAGCTTGCACAAAGAAAGAGATCAGCTCCTGAAATATGCCTGAGAAAAAGAAAAAACTTCCTGTAGCATTTTCTCAGTATAGTTCCAGTGACAGTCTTTTAGCCCTACTAGACACATACACTACTGATTGCAGATTCCAGGCATCAGTGGGCCCTACAAGCTGGTCCAGCTATTAAAAAAAAGTTTCTTACAAACTAAAGATGTATGATTTCTATAGCTATAAGACAGTTTATATATGGCAGCATCTCGTATCACAATCCAAAAATAAAAAAAATATTAAAAAATCCTGTTCTGCTATAGGAAGGGTATATGGACATGATACACTGTGGCAGTAATCCTGCTCACCTGCATTTGCACTCATGTGAGTGCCTCCAGATCTTTCCCAAACCCCCCTTCACTTTCTAAACTTTACTGTGATTTTCTAAGTTCCTTCCTACACGTCATAGCACAAGCTGAAGCTGGACTAGCACTTACTGATAACTACAGTTTATTTCATAAAACCATAAACTAACAATCTGCTACAGTTATAAAGAAATATAAAAGATACACACATAGCTTTGATGCTTTCAGTGAGGTTAGTTTCAAATGAAAGAAACTGCTTCCCTCTTTTTGTGAAACCTCTAACTTCTGATCCTGTAGCCACAAAAATTTTTTCTTGTGGTGTATTAAGAGCTCCTCCCAGCTCCAATCTTGAAATTTTTTGGCCTGGTAGTGTCTTGAACACTGGCTGTAAACAGAAAAACAATTTTCATCATAACAATATCATATTTGTGGTAATCTTTTAATATAAAGGTCTTTTAATATAAATTTGCTTTACATTTTCTGGCATAAATAAGGATATTATGGATTACATGCACACAAAAATAACCTGAACATTTCTCTTCAAAATCACAAAGCAATGAAGTGTTTTATAAATCAATAAATAAAAAAAAGCTACAAAATATTATACAGTCTTTATTATGTCATTGTTATTCATCCATAGGAAAACTGTAAGCATGCTGGTAGCTGTAACTTTTTTGTTTGTTTCTGGTTTATTAAAACTGCTGCATTCTTATTCCAGAAGACTACATAGATTTCTTTGTATTTTTATGAAGGCCTTATGAGCTGGCTATGAACGTACTTAATGGAAAAAAAATTATAAATTTTTAAGCGGAGCGTAAGTCCCATTATTTCTCATAAAAAGCGGCCAATTTGTCAAAGTCCTCTAAGGTGAATCACTGCAGCTTTCTGTCCAGTCACAGTAACTGAGTATGTGTATAGACTTAAGCCCAAATGAACTGCAAAGCAAAAGCTGTTAAACTGACTTTTTTTTTTGTGATCATACACACTAATATCTGACTCTACAACTGTGGAGGACCATGCGCTTGTCCAGGCATGAAATCAGGATGCCCTCATCACAGCTAAGTATCAGTCCACAGCCCTACCTATACACCTTCCACATGCACCTTATTTCCCATGTCAATAAAAACAGACTTTCAAAGTTCATTAGAAAGAATATTTTAAAAATACAATTTTAAAATGGTACATTTCCACTTACCACAGCTTCCCCTTTTTTTATGCCAAAACATGTAATGACCCCATCCTGATCTCCAACAACCACCTTCAAAAGTATAAACATTGTTACTTTTTTATTGTGGGCATAAATATTTTTTAAATAATGCTTTTCCTATATTAATCATATTTTCCTCCATTTAAATATTTTAAATTCTACAGTAGTTAATTTACATAGCTAGATGTAGAAAAGCTAGATAAACTACTATAGATAGGACGCTAAAGCCTAAGAACAGTAATTAAAGTGACAGCATTTAGAGTCCTTTCTCTGCTTCTACTTGTAAACGCTGGCAGCCATGCGGGGAACACACCAGAAAGGTGTATTTGGGAAGAGTTGTGTTTTCATATCGAGAATTTATCATTAAAACAACGCACTGTTATTTCTATTGCGTTTTCCTATTTAAGTTTCCTTAGCTTGAAGCTATACTGCGAAAAACTGAAAAATATTTAATCTTGGGTGTTAGTAAAATGAAAACAGAGCAATAGGCAAGAACTCCCTTGCGCTTTTCAGCAATGCCTTAAGTTTTGACAATTCCCTACTGGTTCGGAAAGTTTTCCAGAGACAAATTCAGACTTTTTTTTTTTTTTCCACGATTTTCCCGAAGCCTTTCCCTCCGAGACACCGCCCAACGCGACCCGAGAGCCAGCTGGCACGGGGAGGGAAGGCCGGGACACTGCCGGCGGGTCCCACAGCCGCTACCTTCTGCGTGGCCTTTCGCCCGGAGGCGGGGAGCAGCCTCATCGTCTTCTGAGCTGTCACTCCCACCTGTCGGAAGACACGATCGTTAACCGGGCCCGCTAGCCCGCCGGTATGCCCGGGAGAGTGGGAAGGTGTCCCGGCTCGCCTCAGACGGCTCTAGCAGAAGCCGGCCCGGGCCCACCGAGAGGCGCTTCCCGCCCCAACCCCGCCGCCCAGAGCACCGGGACCCTCTTCCCGGCTTCTGGCCCCGCTGACCCAGCCCACTCGCCGCCGGTCCGGCCCGCTCCCACCTGTAAGTAGTCGACGCGGGCCAGGCTGAGCTCCATGGCGCCGGGTGAGCCGAGGCCCCGCCGCTCCCGTTACCGCGGCAACCGACATGGCCGCCATCCGCCTTCCCATTGGCTCGGGCGGAGGGCGAGCCCGCAGGGAGGGGCGCGCCGCCATTGGACGGCGGCGGGGAAGGAGCGGGACAACAGGGAGGGCAGCTGAAGGGGGTATAGTTTATTGTATTAAACAACGAAGCATGGGAGGCGTTATTTAGGACGGGGTAACAAAATACCAGCCCTGCACGGAGGCTGAGTGCTAAAAGACAAACCCCAAAACATTTCTAGCACATAAAGAGGAGCTCTGGACGGAGGTCACGGCTGTTTTCTTTTTTTTTAAAAAAAAGTCTCAAAAGTAAATATATGGATTTAAGAAAGGGTAGGGGTGGGTATGTGTATGTACCTACATGTTGAAACAGTGACACTACAGTTAGAGTCATACTTACCTGATTTTCATTAATTCTTTGCAACCATACCGTTAGTTCTCAGCTTAGACGCGTCATTAGCATTGCTAATAAAGAACAGATTTCAAGTGATCCTCCACTGAGCTCTAGGCCATTTATTGTATTATGAAAAATCCTACTTGGAGCCAGTTGCTGCAAGGAACAGAGTACTATGCTCTATCTGTTATTTTAATTTCTTCTTGCAAATTTAGTGCAAAGAATTCTCAATACGTATCCATAAACCTGTTAAAATATCAGCAATTGACACCATTACCTTTGTAACGCATAAAAGCAAAAAGAAAAAAAAAAAAGATAGTTCTTACTTTTAGACGATTAAAATGAAGAGAGCAATATTTTTGTGGTGAGTTAATAAAATTTCCTAAGACTAAACTCCAGAGAAGCTGTACATAAAGTTATTCAGTGCTAAAAATCTACAATACATTTTTCAAGTATAAGATACTGAAATATTATTGCCAATAAATAGTTGTGCTGTAGTCAAAGCCATGGTTCCTTTGTCGAATCATTCACATCTCAGCATATTAGGGTTTAGTTTCTCACTGAGTTTATGTATTAAAATCGCTAACTCTTCTGTTGCTTGGGACTTATCCTCCAAAAGTTCGTAGCGAAGACTGGAGATATCCTGTTTGATTTCCTTTAATTCACCTGTATTAATCATTGAGAGAAATATGTGTTAGCAAAGGTTAGGGTTCATTCAATACTGTTCTATGAAGTCACATCAGTGCCTATTTCAGATTAATCTCTGAATGTTCACGAGAGCAGGCACAGGAGTGGGGCAGGAGGCTTTATCTCTTCTTTATTCCCAATGGCAATTAAGTGTGTCTCCACCCCTAAATAGCACCGAAGGTATTTTCATGGTCCAATGGACTCTAATGTTGTGCTCCCAAAGATTCAAAAAGTGCTTTATATAGGTTAATGAATTAATCACGGCAACACGCTGAACAGCTGGTAAATATTAGTATCCCCCTTTCAGAGAGAAAAGGCAAAGAGATTTTTTTTCTGCGATGTGCCAAGATCACACAGGAAAAGTGTGGCAGAGCTGGCAGTAAAACTCACAGCTTCTGAGTCTCTCTCCTCTTCCTTACCATTATCCTTTGAATTAGAAAAAGTCAACTAATTTATAATTATGTTAAAATGTGCCGCAAATACAAAAAATGCATTTAAATGAAAACAATTGTCAAGGCGAGGCTCATAACAAGCAACAGCATTTTTTTCCATTATAGAATAATCATTTCAAGAGCAGAAGCTTTTTAAAATATTCAAATACTATTCTCTCAGCAATGTGAGGTATGTAAATTCATACACAGTAGCCACCACAGGAAATTATTTGTCACCTGTGAAACACTACAAAAGAATATGAAATTCCCTAGTGATGCAAAACAGGGAAAAATCCCTAGACTTAAGTTTAAAATAGCTGCAGTATATAAGAATGCACAACTTTTCTATTTAGAATACAGCAGACTTCAAAAATTCTATCTTCAAAGGCTGGATTGGTACTTCAGGTACCAATGAGACGGGCACTGACACGAAGAGCACTACCTTTGCTGTGCAGCTGCAGACTGAGGTTCAGGGGTTCCCCAACTTGCTGTAAGTGGACTTTACGAAAATTGTTGATAAAGCAACAACCATGATGGCCACAAACCATGATTCTTCTGCCCTATCATGCTTATCTAAAGACATATATGCCAATACCACCCCAGGCATTGGAGAACTGGAAAGACTCATACGCCCCTGGGGCTGCTAGTGAGAGAAGAATCTTTTCATCCATCACCAGGCAGATGATTTCTCCCATCACAGAGCAGGAACAGGAGGGAAGCAATGGGGATACGAGAGAGGGGAACGCTGAGGAAGAGACTTTGGGGAATTTCTCTGCTTTTGTCACTCATGAGCTCAGCTCTGCACAGCCACATAGGATGGGGTAACAGTCAATGCACAATGCTGCCTTTTCAAGGTACAGAGTGGGATTTAATCCCCATCTTCTTTTCTGCTCCCGCCTTCTCGCTGTAGGGAGTTACAGGTAAGCAGAGAGTAACTAAAAGCTGTGGTGCCTTCACTGAGAGAGCAGCCTGTGCAGGTCCCTCATGTCACATACCCACACAAAACACCCCCTGCTCCCATGCCAGCAAGAGCTGTTGTGATCCCGAGCCCTTCATCGCTGCACACTAGCTGGAGAGCACACAGCTGCCAGCAGAGCAGCTTGGGTAAGCATTCCCAGTGCGCTGAAACCAATTAAACCAGCCCAGACTTAAACCAAGCAAGTATGTTTTTCTGGTGATGGTCACACAGATTTCTTACTGGCTGAACTGTGATGGTTATAACCTCCAGCCTATGGGAATAAATCCATTGCTGGAGTGTAGGCAATGTTGCCTGTAAGTTAGTGTTTCATTCCTGGAAGGCTGGAGGAAGGAGGAGAGCATTTGTCTTAATCTCATCCCGGTGGGGATGGGATGCGCACCCAGAGCACAATCCCCTCACTGCTACCAGGGAAGTTCCACGTTGTCACCAGGCACCAAGCTCAGATCCATCATTTCTCAATAGACCTCTGGTTGCACACTAAAATAGCAGCTACCTTTGTCATTTTTCTCCCCATGCAGCTAACTCTGTGCAGCTTTGTTTAATGATGCGCAATTTCACGGATTAATATTCCGCATAGCTTTATGAAGGAAGGTCATACAAGTAGTTCATGGTGTGAAGTGGTAAATTGTGTGTTCAGTTGAATGAAACTGAGAGAAAGATGTCCTGCAGCTCTGACTAGGACTCTCAAGTGTGAATACACACTTAGTGACTTCCTCACAAATTTCCTCTGTAACTGTGTGTCATGACTGTGCCCTCATTTTCCACTGTAAATCGAAGTCCATAATATTTCTCAGTTCTACTTCTTTGGTCCTACTTGTCCATTTTTGTTGCCACAGGCATTCTTCCACTACTGTCTGTCTGAGTTCAGTGCATTTGAAGTAGAAATAAACCCTCTTTTTACCTGAAACCTCCATGCACCACTGTAAAACTGATTCCTAACACAATGTGACAAAATTTTTCTCTGAATATTGCAAATGTAGTCTCCTTACCTTCATTAACTTCATCATTTTCTTTGTCCACTTGTGCTTTCAGAACATAACGTTTTATCAGTCTTTTCATTATTTGCTGCGAGATTAAAACAGTTGCATAATCAGGTGAGCATATGTAATTAAACACTATTCACTTTTCTTAACCATCTCCCTCACATCTATGTAAGGGCAAAAATGAACAGCCCCACATCAAGGAGTTGCCTCATACAGGCTTTCTTGGTGGCCTGCTGAGATTTACCATTACAATAAAGCACTTTTCTCATCCAGTTACATGGTATTTACAGAGCACCACAACTTTTTGTAGTTAACAGGACAATACGAAAACATGTCTTAAATTAGGCTTCAAGTAGCTTCAGAATAGGTCTACTCTTTGTTAAACTCAGTTCACGTGTGAAAGGATATGTAATAGATAAATATTTATGTTTTAAAAAGAACGAAAAAAAGTTGAGATTGTACAGTATGACAATACAATGTCATCTGTAAAGGATCCATTAAGATTATACCTCTGTTTTTATACCACAACTACTACAATTCCTGGTAGATACTAATATACTTGTACATACCTAATCTACTTTTAAGATGAGCTACATAAGGTGGATTACATACCTTCAGCACTAGAGGAACGAGAGCTCCTATTTACTTTTTTATATCTGAACTGGAAAGCAGACAGGAAGGTAATATCTGACAGACTCCTCTTACCAGAGAGGAGCATTCCCATCTGTAGGAATGTTGAATGTCACATCTCAGATCATGAGAAGAAAGGAAGGGAAAGTAATGCTAACCTAGTCAGCTCAATGCTTTCACATCCCTTAACCAGAAATCAGTTTCAGATGCTTGCTTTTCACACTGGGACATCAAAGAAAAAAAAAAAAAATCTAAGTGTTGTATGGGGTAGTTTTTTTAACTCTTCAAATAATGGGGCTTGAACAATAACTGTCTTTTCTCCAGAAGCATCCTGGAGTTTGATTTCTACAGGAGGTTTTCTTTATCTGGTGAAGGCAAAATATCCTTGAAACACAAAATTCTGCTAGTACTTTCACACAGTTGTATTGCTCAAAACACTGACCATCAGGCATGTACTTACCTGATAGCGTGTCGGCTGATTGAGAATGCTGTTAAAACTGTGCGATTCAAAAACTCTGGAGTTCGACTGAGTGAAAAGGTTTAACTAGGAAGAAATAAGACAAAATTAAAATATATTATGGAATTTGCGGTTAGAATTCAGCTCAATTCTTTTTTTTTTTGGAGACATCTTGGGGATGTCTCCATCATCACTATATCAGAGTACTATTCCCAAGGAAACTGAGATTGCCTTAACTTATTTGTTGGGGTTTGGTTTGTTGTGTTTTGGTTTTGGGGTTTTTTTTTGGTTTTTTTTTGTTTTGTTTTTTTTTAAACACAATTTTAGCCAACCTGTTCACAGCACAACTTCAAAGCAAATGTGCTCACACAGCTGAGGAAATAATGAATGATGACTTGGAGACAGGGATGAGTGGCTAGAGCAAGGAGAGACTCTCTAAACTTAATAAAATTTAACAAAGAGCTGTTGTGGATCTGCATTTTTAAACATACTTTTAATTACAAATGCATGCTTAAAACCATTTCTGTTTAGTTCGATTTGTTTTTCCAAAGCATCATTTTCAGGAATAGTAATACATTTAGAAAAATGGTCATTGTTCAATTACTCAAAGATCAGAAAGCTACCAGAACCCAAATAATTTAAGAGTTTTGTAGATGTGGCTGAGAAACAGAAAGGGGAAAAAAAGCCACCTTGGACAAGATAGCTTTGTGACCAGTAAGGAAGGTTTGCTACTACCAATTCAGGGACCTAACTCTTCTCTCAGATACACCGTTAAGGGTGAAGTAAAAATGTGTATGAAGGTTCAACCCTAATCTGCATCTGTCATTAAATTTCTATGTGGCCAATTAAAAGTCACTGAATCAATTACAGCTGGCCTCTCTGGTGGGGTAGGGGAACAAACTGAAGTCACCCTGTGCCTATATTGTTATCTAATTCTCACAAGAGTGTTGTGACACTCCATTCTATTAATACATAGAACATTTAGATACTCAAGTTTATAATGTCATGGAAGCGCTGAAGATTATTACCGATCCCGCCTCTTTCCTGTTCTTCTCTGTTAAGAACATTGCCTTTGACAGTAGGAAGTGAATATCATACTGACCACACTTTATCCTTTTCCTGTCTGTCATGAAAGGGAAAGTTTTCTCTCCTTATCCTCCCCTCCCCCCCTTTTTTTTCCACCCAAAACTAAAAATCTTTTTAATGGAGGCTGAAAGCATCTTTATTCAATATTTAGGTTATTCCTTGTGGGAATTATTTGCATCTTTGAATACTCAGTTATTTTTGTTTTAATTGTGTTTTTCCACACAATGGACCTTGTCATCCTAAGGAAATTTATAGCTTTTTTGTTTGTTTGTTTATGCAGTACATTTAGGCAACCTGAAATATAGATCTATGAAAATAAATGCTTAATTAATTACTTAAGAACTATTTTCAGAAGCACAAATTATACCCTAGAACTTAAAGAAAAGCAGAATAGACACACAATTCTTCACTGCAGTTAAAAGACTTCAGCACCTACCCTAGATTTAGAATTGCCCATTCCCATTTCAATATCCTTCTGCAGCCGTCTCCTCCTGCATTTAGAAAAGTTAATGATCCTCATGATGAAATAGAAAAAAGATTTTGGGCTTGGTACGAGACTGAATGGTGGAGGTAATGTTTTTCCATCATCAAAATATGATAACCAAAGTTTAGAACGAGCGAACTTCCACTCAACATCACTGTCATCCTGTGTTAAGATATAAAAACAAGTATGTGCTTTGTTTTGATGAAACGCAAAACTTCTTCCAAATGAAAATTCTTTAAAATATTGATCTTTTCTGGTTTTAAATTAAATATTATTTGCTTGCTAGTAAGATTCCCAGTACTTCTGCAAAAATGCAATCACTTTATCAAGTCTATTTTAATTTAATTTCAGTTTTCTCTTTATGGCAACATCTCATTGAAAATACTTAGTTAAAGCATGTGAACCATTTAAACAAGTGTTATTTTTGCACTGAGTGAAAGCCAACATGTAAACTCTGTGCTATTTGAAGTGTAACTTTTTTTAAAGTCTTTTTTTTTTTTCATTAAAGTGCTCACATGAATTTGGTACTTGCACAAGTGATGAAGTATTAGCTTCAAGGCAGACATGGTTTAAAATAGCAGTACTCACAGCTTTTTACATAACCAGGAAAACTACCTCTGATTTATAATGGAGCACAGAAAGTAGAAGCTTTGTTGCCATGAAGAAATTGTGTTAAAAACTGTCTTAATACATTCCTACTGAAGTATCTAAAAGCTGGACTTGGTTTACTCCAAAGGTGAAAAGTTTATTATAACTAGTTTTCTCCTGATGAATTCCCTGACATTTCCTGGAATTCACTGAAAATACTGGAAATTACATATCCATTTGTACATTATGTCTTAGATATTCTCTTTTTTTCCTCCTAGTGTAAGTGTGCCCCTGCATCTGTATGAATTTAAAATTCTGTGAATAATATTAGAACTCATGGTCTGGAAACTGGCACTACAAATATACAAAATATACTTTTACTTTCATTTCTGCAGCTTGGAATTTTTTAAAATTTTTTTAAAAAAACCCAAGTATCTTATCTACTTTAAATTTTCTGCATTTTTAATTGGAATTGGATACTAAATATTCTAATTAATTATCTTTAAAAATGAAGATAATTTGTCATCATAATGAAATTAAAATAAAATGTATCTCTTTTAACAAGCAATGCAGCCAATAACTTTGTGTGACATTCAAATATTCATCCAACTGAGCCATTCAGCAGATTTGGAGAAATACTGCCACTCTCTTTTCAGGGCATAAGGCAAAGCTCAGTAAACGTAGAATCAAGTTTTAATATTGTACCTGAAGTGGAAAAAAAGCACGTATTACAAACAAAGCATGTAAGCATTGCAAAGTGTGACTCAGTCACAACCATCTTGACGATAAGCACCTGTATCACACTCCATGTACAGAAGCATATCAATGTAATAAAGTATGTCTACGTATCCCTGCTGTGCATGTGTGTCTAACTCCTGCACGTTTAACTAAGCAGTTTTAGGACTGGAACTAAAACCCCAGATTTCCATTAGAGAACACATGAAAATACATTTAATCTGTATCCTAGTGATCCAACAAAGATCAAAGTGCATTACATTAAAGAAACATGCAATAAACATCCTAAGGAAACTGGGAATGAGCCACCCATGTATAAAACATTATGCCCAGCAACTCTGTTTTCTACTTGACAGCAGTCTTCATTGGAATATTACTTAAGATTTTAAAATTTCTAGATGGGTGACATCTCCTTCGATGCATATATGTGGCACATGGTGAACTACTTGTTGAGATCCTGTAAGTTTCTGCAGCTTGGCTGGGTTGTTAGACAAAGTCAGTCCAAGAAACACGGTATTTTTTGTCATCTCCTTTACTGAGGTAATCTCTTCACTGTACTATTTCTTATCAAGATGTGCTCATTGAAATAATTCCTAATAGTACGGTTCTTTTTCAACATCACAAAAGGGAACAACCTGAGAACAGAGCCCACCTCAATTTCTTGATATGAACTGTTGATCATAGCAATCAGCATGTTGAGCAGAACTACCACCATTGTTACATTGTATATGCCATAAAGAACATAACCAATGTTCTCGATGAACTTATGATCATATTTGAGGACAACAGAGGTTACTTCAGACAAGCCAAATATTGACCAAAATAAGGTCTTGAAACTTTCTTCCACTCTGATGGGGAAAAAAAAAAAGAAAAAATTAAAAAAAAAAAAAGGCATTGTTACTAACTACACAAATAAATATATAAATTGTGCTAATTGTGCTAGCAGTGAGAGATAATCAATATCAAGTAATTTGTCTGTGAACCAGGTTTGTAGAGCACTGATCAAAATAACCAACACGCAAGAAAAATTTTTCACAGTATGTTCCATTTCTCCACAATGTTCCACCTATCCATCATAAAGACTGTAGTTGTAACAATACATCCAAAAAACCAGCCCAGGAATTAGAAACATGCAATATTTCCAGGTTTTGAGATGAAGAATAGAAGGATCTCATCATTTTCCATTCTAACTCTGCAGGGGGCAGACCTTCCCTGTCCTAATAAACCTGAATATGGGGCTGATGGGAAGCAAATTGCTGCACTCCTTCCAAGAGCTTCTGATTAACCCTTCTATTAGATGAATATAAAAGACCAGTTGACCTATCTCAGGTTCTGAGTTACCTATTTCTCACCGACTTCAACTATCTTCAGTTTTAATGCTAGGAGACAGCATACAATATCCAAAGACTTCATTACCTCAGTGAAAAACTAAAAGTTTCATATTGGCTTTATACGTAAACGTAAGTTCATACTTACGTTGTAAAGGCTGGGTTTAGTTTAGCTCCAAGATAGTAGGAATACAGTATGAACATTCCAATCATAAATGCAAGAAATACCATAATAAAAAGGACCATAAACTTGAAAATGTCTTTAACAGTCCTTCCAAGTGAAATCTGCAAGGGCCCAAAACTCTCGTTTGCAGGCAGGATATATGCAATCCGGGAAAAGCTAAGAACGACAGCAATTGCATAGAGGCCTTCAGATATTATCTGAGGATCAGATGGGAGCCATTTGTCTCTGGCTGGAAGATATGAAATGTAGAGGTAAATATTAGGAGTTACTCATTTATCACAATGTTTAAAAATAGATCTTGATAGGATTTTTCCATGAACATGTCTGAATTTAGTTGAGACAAATACTTGAAGAGTCTAGCAGTTTGCTACTCTATTCCTTTTCCCCTTTAAGTCACAATTAATGACTGTAAGTTACATTACCTTTTGCTAGGAAAAAAAAACTGTAGTTGAAGAAACATGACATTTTTTTCCACATTTGCATTTTAACCTGAACTAAATAAGTAAATCCTTATTGCTTTTCTTAACACCACTCTATTATATGCTATCTTAATAATCACTATGCTAAAGCCAGAAATTTATTCATATTTCGTGTTCTATTGATGGAAAGTTAACAGTGTTGGATGATGAACAATTTCATTTTTTAATCACGCTAAGCTTTTGCGTTTGTTACAGGTTCAGGATATAACCTAGTTCCCATTGAAATCATGAAGATTTTTGCCATTCACCTCAATGTAAAAGGATCATGGTTTTCATACACAAAATGCACAGAAAAGTGAGTTATATGTGAATTCAGAAATCGTTTATTACACAAATTAATGCACAATCTTAGAAAATAACACTGAATTAAAATGTTTCATATCAAAATACCCTGTGTTTCTAAATATGTATTTACACGTACAAATTTAGACTGATTATAGAGCAATTAACATAAATAACAAAACCAAGTTTGGTGTTGTAATGAAATTCATAAAGCATATTCTAAAATACCACCATCAGCAGCAAATTCAGCCTTTGCTGGTGTTACAAATAGAGATTCATCACACCTTACATCACATTACAACTTCCGCACTGCAACAAGTAATTAGTACATTTATTCCATTTGAGCAGATCTTTACTGGGCCAGCATCCTTCCCTCAGGAGGAAATGCTAATAGATCTTTACCAATACAAGAAACTGTATTAAATAACTGAACCAAACAAAAAACTCTCATCAAAATTTAATGCGTTGTGCACTAAGCCAAGAATAAAATATAGCTTGCAAATGTTTAAAATCAAAAGGGTCAAATTTAGCTCTAGGATAAACAGAATAAAATTACGGACAGCTGCATTTGAACTGATTTTGCCCTCATGCCTATTGTTTGGTTTTAGTATAATTGGCAAACTTGTTTGTCAAATTACTGTCATAACAACTACTGTTTAAATAGCATAGAAACAAAAATATTGAGGCAGAAGTGGTCACACAATGCTATGAACACAAACACATGCAAATATTCATTTTAAGGCTTTGAAACGCTAGTGCATCATAACAGTTTTTCTATCTTCAGATCTGTGTTGCAGAGAAGGTCAACTCACCGTAAGTAAAATATTCTATTTCTGGAGGAAGTGTCACCTCAGAGAGGTCATTCTCCTCAATGTAGTTGTCCACATATTGTTGTGCTTTTGTGGCCTGCAGGAATGCCAGAAGCCTTGCTGTGAAAGCGGCGATGAAAATAGACAGCATCCCAAAATCCAAAACATTCCATAACTGCAAGATATATTCCCTGGGTCCTTCCAGCCACAGCTCTTTGCATTCTGACCACATCATACCTGCAACAAGAAATGAAAAAACATAGCCACATCGGCCAAACTCTTTTCATTTAAACTCTCTGCATTCTCCCATTTAATAAAACCAGGTGATCCCAGTGGAGCAAAAGTTCACTTATTTGCAGTGTCACAGAGTCATCACACACCTTGAGTAAGGTTCTCTTGGTTTCACCAGGGTTGATCAAATGACAAGGTATTAATTGCTATGTGGGGATAAAGCTCAGACACTCAGACATCTCCACACAGGGCACTGTAGTGCCACAGCTTTGCAAAGTATCAAGGCCTAACATCTGAACTTCTAAAGAAGGAAAAATGTTACATGTGGAAGACAAACTCCTCCCCTTTCCTTAACATTTACAGTCATAAAACACTTCTGAATCAAAAGGGTTTTTACAGAGAAGCACAACTACCCAGCGACACAGATGACCAAATATAAATGGCACAATTATACTACCGGTTCTCCATTTTACAGACTAAGATGCTTTTCAGCATAGAAAGTGGAATTTGACTGTGTGTAATTCAGTTTTCTTAATCAAGCTTCTTGTCAGAAACTCATTTATGTGGAACTAATCCAGATCACAGCCTCATCATAACCTAGAGCTGTAGTTGTTGAGAATCAAGACATTTTCTTATTTCTGAAAAATTTCTTAGGGGAAAAAGAAACCCCAAACAACAAAACCAGAAAACCACAACATTGTATTCCTGTTTCCCTGGCTGGGTAATTCAGAGGGGTACTGCTGCCATCCCAACCATATGCACAGCAACCACGCACTCGATCAGCTTGAGACTGGTTGTCTCCGGGTGACTATGTTCTAGAGACCACCAAAATCCCAGTCTTTGCCTTCTGTCAAATACAGAGGCTGCTCCCCACAAGTATGTGCAAGGACTATCAAAAGGCAGCATACAAGGAATCCGCATCCCCCTACCCTAACACAGTTTAAGATAAAGCATTGATTAGACCAGGAGATTCAGATGATTCAAAAGGCAGAATGAGGCACCTTCACGCAGCAGCCACAGAAACACTCCTTTCTTGTCTGCAGCCTGTACAAGCTGAGAACGCTGCATTATCATGTGGCTAACACATCATTTTGCTATGTAAAGCACCTGACTTTGATGAAATGATAGAAGATAGCTTTTTTTTTTTGCCATACAGACTTTCAAACAGCTGATGAAGTATTGTGAAAAAAAAACTGAGTAATGAGAACTGACTCATTAGCCCCTTGACGCTGGTAGAAACTGTGATTTCCCCAAATGCCACCTAGGTAGCAATCCCACATAAGCACCGATGTGCTAGCCCATTAACACTGTGCAGCAGGAACTCCTGACCTTCTGGCACGCACAGCAGCATAGGCTGTCTGATACTGTTTAAGAAAACCACTTCGGTAAAGCATAATTTCTGTGGTATTCTCTTCAGCAAACCTGTGCTTCTTTTACAGTTGCCAGAATTACCAAATAGCATGGCAAATTAGCGAACAAAGTTTAACCCTGTGCTGCAAGAGAGGGCAGCATAGAGAAGCTCTCATGCCCTCACCAGTTCTAATGCACTGTTATCCACCCTAAGGATTTATTCTAACCGCACAGCCTTTGGAGCAAAGGTTCGATCTGGGCATCTCTCCTTTCTTTTAGAATTTATGCCTGCAGAAAAACAGTTGACAAAATAACGAAGGGGCAATATACCTACCAAGAACCCATACCATGATCAGCATTTCTGTCCAGGTGAATTGAGTAGTCTTCACCCTAAAGATCTGCTTAGGGTAATCAGTAACAGTGACATTCGGTAGCGTGGTTATACCTTCAAATCTGTCTGAAGCATTGAACACCAGCAGGCCTAGGAAAATAATGAAGGATGCTGCATGTGCCACAAATTTCATAAATGGGCTTCGAAGAATTCTTCCAAGCTGCAAAGGCAGAATGAAAGCAGTCATTCAGTTTTCTCAAAGAAACAAACTCTTTCATCAAACATTCCAGAAGCATAAATAGGAACTCAGGACAGTCTGAAACCTAATTTTTTAGAGGATGCTGTTCCAAGAGCACTGAACTGTGATGCTTCTCCATTTCAGACAAAAGTCTCCTGTAGGCAGCCTTATGGAATATGTTGTCCTGTTAGCGAGCATTACTGAGCATTCATGTCATTCCATTAACTCTAGATGGCAATGTTTGAGGGGAAACACTCCAAGGAATTACAAACATACAGTGGCTGCCACCAGAGTTTGATCTAATGCCTGCAGATGAGGGGTGGAGGCAAGCCCATGGAAAAATAAAATAAAATATGTCTTCCGTATCAACAAGTGTGTACCACTAGCTTGCCTATGACTATAGCTCTAGGAAAAATTACAGACTCGTCTTCTCATCTCTGGCTACCGAATTGCATCCACGGAATATATATGCAGAGCAAGAAGTCCCGAATAAATAACCTGTGTCTACTAAAAATAATGACTGCTCCATCACAATGGATTAAGAAGGACAAGGTCAGAAATATTACTATTTTCAAACTAATTCAGCTGATCTCATTCATATCTGCACCTGGTAGAAGGACCAAACAGCAAGAACAGAGGTAGTCCGCATGAGAAGAGAGAACCGGCTGCCTCCAGAAGACCACACTGGAACAAGCAAAAGGTCTGTGGCTGTTATGAAACAGAGAGGGAGGTGGTCCCACAGCCTGCAATTTGTGCATAGGCTCAAGCACAGAGACGCACTGAGACTCCCTAGTGATGCTCTTTGGAGACCTCTTGGGGTGAATGGACGGGTAGGTTTACTTGTCCTGTCTGGCCCTTTGGAAGAAGTAATACCTTCAGAATAAACCTCCTTCCTGTGGCCTGAGCAGCACAATACTCATCCCAGCTGTGTACAAGGTTTGACAAGGTAGATGGTAGACAGACTTCATCATCTTAGCTGTGCACACCTCTTAAGGACAAAGGTTTTTTGTCTCCGAGTATAACAGAACAATATACTGCTCCGCACGTAATGTCTGACCTTTAGTCATGTTCATAAACATTTGTAATGCAATAAACTATCACATACATCACCAATAGGATGCAATATTCCAAAACCCCCTGTGTAGAGCTCTGTTAGCAGCAGTATCATATAAGAAGAAAAATCCAAGTTCAGCAGATAGGGAACAGGAAGCAGCTTTCTTATTTCAAGGAACGGTCTTCCTGAAACTGGGGTCAGCCACTATGAACTAAGCAGAGCAGGACACACTAAACAGCATTTACTACGTGTGCAAACAATCTTGGGTTCCCTTCCTGCTCCTGACCTTTACAAAGCATTTTGAAATTACAATATCAAACAACTGATATGAATGTACAGTACTTTTATTTGACATGAGCACTAGGAAAAATGTCAGATGTTTCTGGTACTCGGAATTAAAGCTCAAGGACAAATGGCACTTTCCCATGTTAAACAGCAGCTAAAATATATATTAATATGTTTCTATGATATGGAGCTGCAAGTATGGAATATCTTTACTACAGATATTCATGGAAAGTGACATTTCAGAGAATAATGAGAGTAACAATTACTCTATTATCATAAAGGTTTATCTTTAAAGTAAATATTTAATCCACAGACAACATCAGGTTGCCTTGAAATACGCAGGAGACGAGAAAAATCTTATCCTTTTTGAGATGAACTACAAGAGCAAAATATAAATTAATGAAACTCACTTTTTTCTGCTGTACACTTGTTTAGGAAATAAAATTGAGAGACCATATTAAGCACAGAAGTAATTTTACTTTTTTTTTTTTAATTAATGTAACAGAAATCTTTCCTTTTTTCTGATTTACCAATGATCCATCAATCTGCTTCATTTGCAGACAATTCATATGATACAGACCGTAAGGATTTCAAAGAAACTGCTGTTATTTTCATTGTGAGATCATCAATAAAGCTGGAAGCACCCATCTATTTTCATGCAATTTTAAAGAAGTAAGAGTTCACAGTTACTCTCTTCTACAAATATACCCTACCACATGGTTGGAATACTGCATTTAATGTAATTTCTGCTCTATGGTTCACTTGGTAAACAGACCTCCTAGGGCAGGTGTAACAAATATTTTACTTAAAATTAAGTTCTGCATCACTGAAGTCAACAGATATCCTGCTAATGGTTTATATGGGAACAGCATCAGGTCTTAAGACCTGAGGAAATGGAATACAAAATCTGAGTGGTGGCTTTGAAAAAAATCCATGTTGCTAACAAAAATAAAATTATACAGCAGAGCATGATCTATGGAAATTTAAAAAAAGAAAAAAGCTCTCAGAGAAAAGGGATTTTTTCCTTTCTTTAAACTTCAAACAATTTATTTTCATGTTTCATCACTGCAGTCCTCACTTTACAGTGCAAATAAAACAAATAGCATATTTTGGCTCAAGACTAGAGATTACTAAAAATATCATTAATTAGTTAAAACTTGGATGCAGCAGAATTAGAGGTACAATACTGCATTTTGAATGCCAGAAATTAAAACACAGCTCCCAGAATAGCACAAGATAAGTAATTTATAAAATTCAGTACCCTGCTACATGGTGCAATCCAATAACCAATGGCTAGAAATGGGAGGCCCAATGCCACAACCAGCACAACCAGACACTTGATGGCTATGGTCTGCTCCCGTAATCCTGAGAGATTTTCATACCAGATAGTCAGTAGCTGTTGCTGACAGTTCGGATGGGCCACAAACTGTAAAGAGAAAGAAAGAAACCCCAGAAATACTGTAAGAAGAGTTATATAACTGCTACATACACGATCATGATCACCTTAAATATATGTGTTAATTTAGACCTTAAGAACCACATTTTTTATCCTTTCCTTTAAAATAAAGGTTGATAAATAAAGAAGAAACTGCAGAGCTGATTTAAAGCAGCACTTTGGGGATGAGGTTGCACACACAGACGGCCATTGCTGACAGACACCATTTATGCATTATTAGAAGAGCTTTGCATAACCAGCTGGACCCTGACAGAGTTGAACCTCAGTCCTAACTTCCAACTATTTCTCACCAAATCAAGCTGATCGAAGGTACATGCAGAATTCCTGCAGAGACTGAAAATTCTCATCTGACCATAAATCCACCATTAGCCTCTCTCCTTCGTGCACATGATTTTCACAGACCTCCTCAAACATCACTCCCATTTGATTTGGTTCTTTCACAAAGGCTCCAAATACCTCCTTATCCATCTACACATTTTCAGTCTAAAACTTACTGAGGCAAGAAATAAATAAAGCAAGAATACAGCACAGAATTTTAAACTTCACCAGAACATACAGAGATGAATATTAAATGGATCTCTTCTCTCTTACTGCCATCAATGGTGATAGCCTCTACTTAGATGTACTTGGGACTGCAAAAACAATCAGAAACCACTTACTGCAAAAGAATATTTATGTTTTGTGGAAAATATAATTTAGTATTTAGTAGTACAAGGAAATTCCATTTTGTGAAGCAGATGGAAAGATGACCTTACAGTTTTGATGATGCTCTAAGGACTCTGTTACAGATTTTATTTTGCTGTACAGTTTTGTATTTTCTCCAAGTTCATGCCGTTGATACTATCTCACATGAAAAACATTAAATACTCAAATTTGACAGTTTTCAAAAATAACTTTTCCTTTTGTACTATTTTAAGATTTTAAAGGACCCTGAGGGTACAGACTGTTACCAGTATAGTCTTATGCTATTTTTTGTGTTTTAATGAATTGTTAACAGCTTAACACCACACTGCAGAAGGCTCAAATAACATCTGCATTGTATATTTTAAAAATATAAACATTTCAGGGATTTTTGCACAAGATAATTTTATTTTTAATGAATTATTTTATGAGGTGCTCTTTTTATCTTTGCTGATTACTTTACATTATTATTAATCATTTATTTCTATAGCAAAAGGACTAAAAGGTATTAAACATAATAGAGGAAACTACAAGACTAGATGCGTACAAATATCTGAATAAAAAATATTCAGGCATTTAAATAAGAATGTTATGATTGTCACTAGTCTAAGCATACACAATTACCACTGAATTTCAGTTCATTCAATGTCAGGCCATTTCTGGAATCTCCAATACTACATCCAAAATTTGGTACTTCCTCTCCTTATACCCAGACATAGACAAGTGAAAGACAATTTCTGAATACACTTACCCTCTTTTGACCTAACTTTGGTGCCTTCTGAAGTCAATAGTAAAATTTCAACTGACCTTAACTAAACAGAGCCAAGACATCATCAAGGACTTCTGTGACCAAGTGCTTTAAAATAGGAGGGAGAAAGCCGGAAAAATATCAAGACAAAGAAACAGGGCATCAAGTGATTTTATCAGGATTTAGTCATAAAAAGACAACCATCAAGTGGAAAAATAGTTTTAGGATTAACAATCAACTTCTCCTCAGTTATTACAACACAGACTTGCTCTCCTTTTGTATAAGTTTTGTTTGTTGTTTGCTTCCACTAATAATTCCTTAAGTGTCCCAAAACTGAAATGCAGCAGAGATTGAAATGTTAAGATACTAAACTGGCACATATTAAGGATCTAATACACACTAAAAAACCCCAAAACAACAGTCAGCTTCCATCTATCTCCTATGCAGCAAATACATACTAACATTATTTTCCTAGCTTCAGTAAGATTTCAGTATGTTCACAGGGAGAGGGGATGGCTCCCAAATTAATTATGGAATGATAGAACAAGCTGCTGCCAACAACTGCACTTGTTTAAATATACTTTAAATTTTAATTTACTGAAATCAACTCTTGGTCAATTTTATTGAAGGGTGAACATGTATTCCTCTATTTTTAAAGCAATGTTGTATTTCCTTGGGGTGAAACACTGTGGACAGAGGAGATGGTACCGTGATGCAATCAGGATCATGTTTTGTATCCAGGAGTGTGTAGTCCATGTTGGGTGCTGCTACTGAAGAAATATACGGGGTGGGAGGGAAGAATAATTCCAGAGCTCCCTGTATTCTTTGCCCATTATATTTACATTTGTGGTTAAGTCCATTTCTAAAGTGTTACCATACTCATCACTATTACTATTTATACCATGTCCTGTGAGACTGCCATATCACAAGAGCATGTGGGACATCATTTAAGCATGAGGGTAAACAGCCTAGTTATCACAGCACTTCGAAGAAATCTGGTAATGTATTTGTCCCATTGGTTAACAATAACTAGTAAATGAGGGTAAAGAATGCTAAGTAATTGCACAAAAAGAATTTGAAAATAATACTGATAACTCTGATAATCCATGTTGGATTAAGAGTGAGATCTGACCCAAGTTGCTTGTACTTAAAAAAAAAATAAAAATACTGTAAACTGTGGACATCCATTTTATTATCCTTTGTACTCTGTTGAGATCATAATGTACTATGTACACTGTTGTTTGCCAGGTCTTGCCTGCAAAACTCCATTTATATTCCAAATCTCATTAAAAAGTGCATACAGTAGTACAATAGGGTAGACTTTAAAAAAAAAAAATCAAATTAAGTCATTGGCAATGAAAACAGGGAACCTTAAAAGACTCAGGAGGAGGAATCTGAAGCTGTTGCATGAACTTTAAGAAGGGAAGCAACCTTCATATTTTAATCTACTTTTCTCTAAATCGAAACTCCTCAAGTATTTTGGTGTATGGTTCATTAACACATATTAACACAGTTTGTACCTATAGTGGAATGGCCAACAGAAACACATTAAAAAAAATTAAAAGTCTTTAAGAAACTAATGTCAACTTGAATTATGTTTGTCTTCTTTTTATTAGGCTGTCACCTTTGAAGCTTATGCACTATTTTCTATTTGAAAAAAAAAAAAGACTGGTTTTCTTTTTGGTGTTTGTATGTTCTGATATATGCACCCAGTCCCTTCTTTTGCTAAGATATATTTCATTCTCAACTCAAGACATGAAGAGACAAATCCCACAGCAGATTATTTGCTTTCCTGTCTTTGGCCACATTTAATTATTTCAAATTACAAATAAATTGTTAAAAAGCAGGCTTAAAACTGTAAGGGAGAGAGAAGAAACACCCACATCAATCCTCCAGATACCAGAAGGAATGGGAAGAAACAGCAAAGAAGCTTTAAGGGACCCTGCCTAGAGCTATGAACCAGCCCACGGGCCCTCCTGCATCGCATCCAGAGCTGTGTGCTGATTTATTCCTCCTGGTCTATCAACATTTTGATCTGATGCTAAGAGGAGATCTGCCTGTGCTATAATTTTCTCCAGAAAAGGGAGGAGTTAGTGGATAAGATGCCAATGGTTATGGCAAGTTCTTCTCTGGCAGTCAGTCTATGGGCTCTCGAGAAGATTTTAGCAACTTATTCAACTTTGGCAACTGCACAACATGTACCACATCCAAGGCCTCAGAGCAACTCATGTCACTTCTCTTATCCATAAAAGCTCTGAAATTCTTCCTCCTCTCCAGCTCTGCTGAAATACTGGAATTTATGATTTTTTTGGTTTTATTTCTAGCAACTGCAACCTTTTCTGTTTCCCCTTCCCTTGTATATCTGTCTGCCCTCCAGCTTCATCTCCCCCAAAGCCAGTAGATCCACATCATATTTCACCTACCAATCACATCATCCTACAACCTTGTTCCTTCTGCATTTCTCTGTCCTCCTACTTTCCATGCAGTTTCTTACTTTTTATTACATGTTGATCATATTATCAGATTTATATAATATTATAGGATCTAATTCGAACCTCAGTGAAAAACAACAATGCATGAGGACAGTAACTGGTCACTAAAAAAAAAACCCAATTAACTCCTTTTCTGGACATAATTGACTGTAACACTTCAGAGGCATTCAGTTTCATGTCTGTGAACCAAGTCATCAGTACGTAAATATTCTTCTGTATGACTAAAAATTATTATAATGTTATTTATTCCTAACATCCTAATGACTGAATTCAGACCTAGAAGGAACAGATCCTGACATGCTCGGATACACAAACACACAACGTAAAGAGAATTTTGAATCTTCTTTCTTATCTATCAATTCAAAACATCATTGTTTGAAAATTAAGTCCTGTGATTTTACTCAAACTCGTATTGATTTCACTTGGAAATTCTACTCTGATTTTTATCTCAGCAAGAACTGCAGAACTTCGCCCAGCAACTTTGTCAGCAACTTCTCTGATATTTTGTTGGCAATCTAAAGACAGAGTTAAGATACAATACTAAAAACATGACTGCAGCAGCAATTCAGCATACAGGGCAAGACTACTTGTTCTAACTAGTTTTTCTTGGTTTTTTAATTCCTTTAATCCCTCACTGTTGGGACTGCGGTTTCAGTCTGAACCTTAGCCTCAAAATCATACTGCATTTACAAGATGGACTACTCTTTAATGCAGCGCCCAGGGTATTAAGTGCAAGAGTTTCATTACTAATAGAATTTAAAACTCAATTTCCCTAGCAGTGAAGTCCTGAGCACATTTGCTCACTTGTCATATGCTTTTTCCTGTCTCTCCTTCCTCTGAAAAGGGCATACGGCTCATTAACCATTTCATGGACCTGCAGTTCTGTTTGGCTGTACTGTTTGCAAGAGTGAACTGACCTTAATGTAGCTGACCCAGAAGTGCAGCTAGAAATACTGAAAGCTAAGAAACATAAGCCACATCCTTGTCTGCTTCCTAAGTTATAGAGTTGAAAGCATCTTGTGTGGAGTTCCCACACCTGAATCTGTTCTACAGTCAAAATATCGCTATAATCTGACACAATTAAACTGAACCAGTCCCAGCATCAAGGGACCACCATAGCAGAGACATTTCCTGGCTCAACCCTTGCCACGCCCTCTGTAATGGCTATTTACATCAAACAGCACATGCATGAATATGGTAACATCTGCACCTCTGCACCATCTGTTTATTTCCTTCCACCAGGATTGTTAGCCTTGTAGGTTCTGAACTGGATATGTCACAAATTGGAGCCAAAACCCTGAGTTTATCTGCAATTAATTAATCTTTTGTAAGAGAAGAGAACAAGTTTGCTTTGTGGAATTGTAATTTTTTTTGCACTATTCAGATTTTTGTTATTCTTAACAGACCTGTGTGGCCCTTTGCTCAGCAATGAATTTCATCAGTGACCACGACCTCTTGGAAGAAAACCACAATCTTCAGAAAGCAAACTGAGACAAGAATCTAAGCAAAGGCTTGGTACACATTAAAATGCAACAGCATAAGGAATTCATAAGTTATTTAGATATGGTGACATGCTTATGCAGTTTCATTCTTTCCCTGTTCCATACTTTTTAATGAATTTAATGCTTGTATATCTTTACCTTGAATATGCATTTATCTGCTGTAGATCAATTCTATATTGGAAATAACGATTAGCTGTTTGGAATATGCATTTACAGTTTTTGTTAACCATCTTTTGGGGACATAATAAACACCAACATTTCCCAGTTGTCCTGGCAGGTTGCTTATGCTTTACATGGCAGATTGGCTCAACAAGTGGCCACAGAATATGCTGTTATTTATTCTGAAAGATACAGACTCCTTGTAGAGATGATGAAACTATAATGGCCGTTTAGTTAACCATGTAAATAGGTAGCTGTAAAGAATACATAGGCATTGCTGTATTTCTTGAGTTATCTCACAGAAAGACACAATACTATTTTCTGTGTGACTGTAGTGGGATCTCAAAGAGAACAACACAGCTATATATTGAAAACTGTTTGGATAAATGGATATGTATTATGTCAAATGTGTGATACACAGTTCCATTTTTTAACACATAACATTCATTCACAAAATAAGTGTTTGTTAAAAATTACCTTTGAGAGAGGTATCAAGTGAAAACACGTTGCACTTTACAAAACTCTGATAAATACAGGTGCATAGATGAAGAACTGAAATTAACTGATTAACTAGCCACAAATATATTTCATACATTTTCAGGACCGAATTTTTAACTATTTTTTTAAAGGAACACACATAGTAAATCATGTAGAATCTCTCACTACAACCCACACAGTTGCAGATGAGCTGTTTGGTTTACTGTCATATTTTGAAATAAATAAATAAATAAAATATACTGAATGACAACTTAGATGTTTTCTTTTTTCTTTTCCAGAGTAATAAAAAGACAACATTAAAAAAAAAAAACCCAACAACCTATGTGTTGATAAAAATACTAGTAGAAAGCTGCAAGACTTACCTCCCAGAATTAACTTGCCCAATTAAGTTACTTAGGGTAGAAAACAAAAAAAAAATTGTGAATAGACAAGATCTTTTCATTGGTTGAAACCAACATTTTTACCAACAGAGCCTTCTCTTTTGATTAGATATTATCACGGAGAATGGCAGGAATAAACATCCTGACTTTCACCGAGTTAATTTAGCTCCCCTGAAATGCCTTCTTTTGGATTAATCAGGAGAAGATCTAACCAACTGTGGATAACCCGGCTAGCACAGCTGATTTATGTCAATAAAATATCCTGCCAATTTTCAGCTGTGGAAAGTAGATTAAACTGAACTTCTTCACTGTAGTTCCCTTCTGCCAGCTTCTGCCTTGTGATAATGTTGATTATACACACCGTATCTCAGTAATGCATCTGTGGAATAATAAAATGACCCTGTGTTCCTATCACAATGTCTGAAAGCACTGGCTATGAGGAGTTACCTTTTTGACTTCATACTTAATGGCCAGCTTCACCCGGCTCAGTGATGCTCTGTGTCTCTGTGCTTCAACTGGCTCAGAATTCAAATCCCCATTCAGAATGGCCTCCACTTCTTCCGAGTCTCGGCAGAGATCAAGAACACCAACCACAAAATCCTTGCACTGCATAGACAGCTTCCGATAGTCATTCTGAAACAGAAGTGTTAGAGAAAACAGCCCGTGACAAACATACTTAATAGTCAATGGCATGGAAAAAGAATCTGTACAAGTTGCTAAAAGTTAATAGTGTGTGATTTTTACACAATATGTCACATTTATCAGACCTTACAGAGCTCTTGTACAGCGGAATCATTTCTTCTGTGATGCAAGGGAGCCCCTTGAACAGAAGATGAGGATAGCTGTTTAACAGAGCACAGGAACATTACATAGCAGCAGGTGGGCAGCAAGGGGAAGTTGAAACGACAAATAAGAATTGCGCAAATAAACTAGGACCAGAACTCTTGAAATACTAAACTCACCCTTGCAAAACCTTTGCAGACAATTAATGAAATAATTCTTACAGGGTTGCCTCCCAGGCTGTGAATATATTTCTGCTCTTTCTACAGTGCTGAAATGGCTGCTTACTCTTTACTCTGATGTATATCCTGTTCACTTCCCATTTTCCCTTCACCTCTGCTTCCCAATTACCCTTCGACCACTTCACAACCAACAACGTGTTACAGTGGGTTACAAAGTAACTGCATAGAATAACTGTGGCATGAACTTGGACACCAGCGTTATGGTGTCCAAATACCCCAAATTTCCTATAGAGGCAACACAGAAACCAACTTTTTCAAAGGACAGTTGAAAGGTATTAGGCTTCGAGTCATTCTCTAAGAGACCTTTCCACTGACAACACAGCTGAACTAGAGAGACATTTCTGTAAACCACGACTCTTATTTAAGAGCTTTGTCCACCTTTCCCTTTCTCTCCTTCCCTGTCACAAACCATTCCTCTTCCCAAAATCACCTTTTACCTTAATTTCCCTCGTTTGCTCTCGCTCCATCAGCTTTCCCTTCCCAACAGTTTTGCTTGTTACCTTCTGAAAGTATATAAAGCAAACATGTTTCCTCGGTTATTAAAAACCAACTTCCCCCTCTTCCAATTAAAATTCTTTTCAGAACATAATCTTTTAGCAAAGCATTTCTTCTTTTCCCCACTCGCTGCTTCCATTTTGCAATGTCATTGGCCATTCCTAGACTTGTAGCTTGTTGACTGTAGCTGAGAAGCCTTACTGTGTCATGCAGAAAAAAAGCAACTACTTTTTGCTGGTCCTTACTCTCAGTCTTTCCTCAGCATCCTCCAACCCTTCAACCTTTTGGGACTGTGCCCTCAGTCATGCCCGTGTCCCGTGATCCTTCCCATGCAGCTATTAAACTACTGCACCTAGGGTGTAGTGGTACTGCCTTTCTACGTTCATACCTCACAGGTTTCACGCTCTTCATCCTTCTCCTTTTTGCTGCCTCCCTATAAGCAAACTCATGTTTATCTTCAAGGTACTACCTTTAAACTTCTCAGCTGCTTGTATACGTTGACATCGCAAAGATTTCCATGCATCTAATCTATCTTCTGACAACACAGTTGTGGCTACATTTCAAAATTTAAGATAACTCTGTAAAGCAAGCACATGTGAATCTTCACTTGCACTTTTGTTTACACTTGTCTAGGTCTTCCACCATCTCTGTGACATTAACTATAGGCTTTTATCTGATATCTTCTTCAGTAGAAATCTTGGTCTTCATTGATGTATCCATGTCCTCTCAGGTAGATTTCTAGGACTTCTTTATATCTGAGACCCAGCCTCTTCATTTCTTCATGTGAGCTGTAGTTGGAGGAGGAAACTTGACTGAACCTGCCAGTTTTACCTTGCTGTATCAAGTGTTTCAGTGCCCAACTAAAAATAGCATAGCCTTCTTTTTCAATTCCTCCACAGCTTTTCTTCATTTTTTCCCCTCACTAGGCCATCAAAAGACCAGTCTGAGTCCTCTGTTCTCAATTTTTCGTGTGTTTACTGTTCATTTTCAGACACAGTCTTTAAATCGCCTTTTGGGGGGCTACAGATTTTTCCTTTGTGGTTCCTGCCTTCTCAAAAATGGTTCCTTACTGCTTCTGCGCTCATAATCTTTTCATTTTAGCTCAAATTCTTTTCCCCGAATCCCTCACTTTTTCCCCCTAGCCTAAGTAATTTTTAGCTCCTTGTACCACTAGTTTTGTTAAAATTTTCAAGTTAACATCTATAAAATGGGATAGAGAAACTAACGTGCTCTCAGTAGCTAGAAATTATTTTGGGAAGAGATGCAAAAATAGGCTGCATAGGATAATTGTAAGAATCGGCTATCAACCCCATAGGTCAGATTCAGATATGAATCAAAATGAAACATCACTGGAGACAAATAAATACTATTGGGAATTGTGTTATTATGGAAGACTAACATCCCAGATACAGACTTGGAAATAACCAGTCCTATTCATAGGCTTAAACAGGACCCAGTCATTTCTGTTGGTCATAGACAACAAACTAATTCAGTTGTCAGTGAACCAGCAGGACTTAAGTTTATTTTAGATTTGGGTTTTATAACCAAGGAGAACAGTACAGGGAAGCATGATTCAATTCAGTGAAAGGATTAGCAAATATAAGTATGGCTAAGACTTAGGACTGTTAAAAAGGCAAAGTCTCTTAAGAAAGGTAGGCAAAGGAGTGAAATGTATTTATAAGCACCGAGGTCCGAATGCAGAGAAGGCTTTTAAGTAAAAGATGTAAAAGTGCTTAGACCATACAAAGATAAAAACCTTGCAGAGGAAGACTCCAGAATGGTGGCTAGAATAGCAGTCTTAAAAAAGACAAAGGGGAAAAGTCTTTCTTGACAGTTTAGTCCAGAAAGGAAGTTTCATCATAGAGGTCAAGAACTGTTACTATAAACTGCTATATGTCAGGCTTGAAGAGGATGTTAAACAAAGCACAAAGAGGTAAGAAAACATAAAGAGAAGATGGGGATTTTCTTCAGTGAAGACAAAGTAGAGACTACAGACAACTCTAGTGAAGCCAAAACCAGTATCGTACCTTCAGTTTACTGAAGACCTATGTTCTTTATGCTGTTTATATTGTTTTCACAATAGAATTATTATGTATCTGTGAGAACTTGAGCACTCTCCCTTAAATTTCTAATTTCAAGTAAGAGTTTCTTGCACATTTCACTACAGCTAAAGAAAGGCATGTATTGAGGCTGAGAAAAAAACATGATAATCATCAGGTACAGCATAATGTTAATCCCACAGGAATAAGACTGGTAATTAACTTTTCTTTAACGCTAAGATAGCTGTAAATCCACTATTCGCAGCAGATGGGAGGACACACTAACTGCACTGATTTCCGTAGCAGTACTATATAGCAAAAAGAAAAATTAAATTCTCTCACCTGAATTTGCAGGCACTTGTAACTTTATAAGAAAAAAACGCATTTGTTTTAGGTTTATTTCTATCTATTGTATGCTCAAAGTTGGCATCTTATTAAGGTTTAATAAAGTTTAGTTTAGATGGTTTTGTATTCAAGCACTTTATGACATATCACAACCCAGACTTTGTCCTTGCTTGCATGAGTATTGGCTGCCCAGTTGTGGAGAGCAGCTTCACTTACAAGGTCTTTTCTCATTTCTTTGCTAACTGTGAAGAAAGATGAGGAGAAATAGTGGACTTCTAATACTTAGGAAATAACAATGGTTACTCTTGCTAAAGATTCACTCTGTTTTCATTACCATTTAATTATTTTCTTTTTCCTTAAAATAACACAGAAGTGTAATACCAAGAGTTACATTACAAAGAAGTTACTTCTTAACAACTTCCAATATAAAAGTCAGGAAAATCCATTTCCTTGTGTTTAAGTTATAATCGAGGCTCTCACACATGCAAATAAAGAAGTACAGGCTAGCATTAGGTTCATAAAATGTAAATATTCAAATAAATTTCTGCTACAGTCACAGTAGTGTCACATGAAGACTGCTATTTCAATAGAATACAGCCTGTTTTAATTCTCTGGTCTCTCATGAGTGAAGACTCATCCCCACAAGTGCGTCAGAGCTCCTGACTGATCCTGGCAGAGGGTGCAAAGCTCCTGCCCTCACATCTCACACTGCGTATTAACTGGCATCCCAAAAAATACACCCGACCACTCTGTGAACAGCTCTGCTGGTTCCTGAAGGACAGACTGCTTTGCATGGACTATTCGCCTACTACATTACATTACCGACATTTCTACTGAAAAATGAACAGTGCTACATAATAAAACTTCTTCCTTATAAAAGTTAGGCTTATTGGCAGGTAAGATTAAGCATGTGATGGATTAAATTTTATTCTGTCAAATGTAAGGATTAAATACAGGCTACATTACTGACAAATGCTGTTACGAGGACTGAAAACCAGTATGTGCACTGTTGTATCTGCCTCAGGCTTTGAATCTTATGCTAGGAAAACTTGTCAGATTTTTCTCTGCAGGTCTTTATTTACTTATGTATTAGCACATCAAATTTATGTCAGTCTATTTGACTGTTTTACAGAATTAAACAGACAAACACTAACCACACTGTAACCATGGGACCCAATTCTCAATCAATCTTCTAGCTCTAGGGTGCTGTGTAAATAGCAAAAAACAGAATCTGTGGTCCCAGTCATCCACGTGCACCTCTGCTTACTCTTGAGAAGATACAAATGAAGCCACCAGATCACTCATCTCTCCTGTATCCTAAACAAGGCTACAGGAACTTCCTGCACGGAGATGTTTGAAAAGCCCGGCTACATACTGTGGAAGTTTTGTTAACACGAAGCTAATCTTCAGGGGAAGATCAAACAGAGTAAGATACCAATAGACCTGCTTACACAGTGTGGGGGTTCTTGGTCTGTTTTTTGTCATAATAAAGGGACTCATTTCCTTGATCAACAAAGTGCTTCTTCAATTAATTCACAACCTAACTCAGTTGGTTTTACTAGCTAAATCATCTTAAATGATAGTGCTCTCAAAAAAATTAATGGTTACACAGACATCTTTGTAACATCAAAAATATCAACCTGTATTCTGCATTTCACAGATACTGTAGCTGACAACGATACATAATGGACAACTGATGATGACTGGAATTGCAGAACTATATTTCGCAAGCAGTTTCAGAGGACTCTGGCACACAACAAGAGTTGATCTCAGCCTGTCCAACTGCATATTCAGTTCTCATTCATAACATTAAAGACTACCTTGTGAGTTCATCTAGAATTTTGTCAAAGAACATCTCAATCTGTTCAAAGAATGAAGCATATGAACAAAAAGCTTCAGCTGATTTCACCCATAAGATTTTTAACTGTTCCAAAGAAAATTTATACTGAGTGGTTAGATGCAAACAAAATTATGTATCTGTTTTCTATTATGAGAGCCCCATTCCTGTAAGCAGCACGGACTACGCACAACTGCATAACTAGTTCACAGACATACATTATATGCAATCATAAATCTATGTTGAGTATTACTTATTAAATGGCCATTTTGAGATCACATACACAGACAGTTTGCATATGTAACTACAGAACTGTATATGCAAATCAAGCACATAATTGCATTAATGATTATGGATCTAGGCCCTGTCCTTTTAAAAGTTGGACCTAAACGTAGATCAAGCTTGAACACTCTTTGTTAGTTCAGCTGACATAACACTATGTAAATTTACTTGGAACACTGACAGATTCCGCTTTTAGTTGCACGTCCACATCTTCCGTTAGTTTCAGCAGGAGCTTTTAACAAAAAAGGCAACAGGGATTTATCCTATATAAAGCGGGACTACAATCTTTTTGATCCTTGCTGTGATGGATCCAAATTCTGACATAGTATCAGCTAGCACAATTTCTACTGGGAGAACTGAGCTTGCTTATACACGACAATATTTAGCCAGTATACAGAGACTACCATGTGGCTTTTTACCTACCTTGTCCTATTTTTTTTTACTATGGTGACTCCAAAGGAAAGTTCCATCAGCTGTTCTGACTGCTAAAAATTCTCCCATCACTGCAGTAACAGTTTTTAAATTCTCAGGGAGGAGGGTTAATAACCATTAGCTTCAGTAAGCCACAGCGGCCGCAATGGCCAGCGCCTGCTAAAAATAGAACTAGAAAACATAAAAATTCGGAATATTTGTATTGCAAAGTATTTTGTGGCACTCCTGGGATTGGAAAGCATGATTCTCCAACTATGGTAATGAACATTTTTGTACATTAAGCCAATAACCAGTTCCAGACTGAGCTTCGTCTATGAGGTAGAATGCAGTACACCTCAGAGATCTCTAGCCACTCAGACAGACAACATACCAGTAGAACACCACTCCATAACTTTTTCTAACTTAAAAGGTTTTGTGCTTTTCAACAAAAGGAAAGAATTGAACCAGCCTATTTGATACACTTTGAACACATTTCTGAGCAGGCCCATTGGTTATAAAATCCCTTCTAAATCTCAAAACCGGAGAACAAGCCCAGAGCGAAGCAGAATTCTGGTTTTGCATCTCAGACACAGAACTTCATCAACAATACAACTTTCTAATTATTTCTATTACATATGAAATATCCCAAAAGTCCAACAGGAGAGAATCTGATCAGCTGTTTTAAGACACTGAAATTTGGTGTGATAGCAGTATGGATGGAAGAGTGAAGGGTGGGTTTTTTTTTGCGATTTGGTAGCAGTCTTGAGTGAGATGAAGTAAATAGAAATAACTGAAATCCTTCTGTCAGCCCCTGAAATGGGGACTAGGATCACCAAAGAAGGTAAGAGAAATACTGCAGTTCCTGTGCTGGCCACAGGTATGATGCGCTGCTATAATCGCCACTAAAATGATCTCTTGCTGCTTTGACAGCCAGGCACCGATAATCTCTGCTGCTCCCTCAGCTGGCTTCCAGACCTAAGGAGGAGTCACCAGCATGTTCCAGCAGGATTAGAAAATGCAATAAAGAACCTAAAGGGAGGAAGACAGAGAGTTAAAAAAAATAAAATAAAATAGTGAAGGCAATTAGGCAAGCACTTAGAAGGGAGACAAGAAAAAAGGAAATCTAAAGATGGAAGTGAATAGAAAATAGTAGAGGAAGAAGACAAGTGGATGCAAAGATCCAAAAGGGGAAACAGTTTCAAGAAGAAACTACAGTGAAATAGATGAAGAAGAGCAAAAGGAGCAACAGGAGCTTGGAACAAAGATTTCACAAAGGAGTAGGAAGTAAGGAAGCTTAAGGATGAAAGAAGTAGAGAGAAATAGTCTTTAGGGCCCCAGTTTCCTCATCTATTTTTACTCATTTTCAGTACTTATTTTTGGTTACATGTCTTGTATCTTCCAGGAAAAATGAGGGTTCACTGGTTTCTTTGAATCCTTCCCCCTTGTTTCTGAAGGGAAAATAAAAAGAATTAAAAATTAGCACAATTAATAATTTTTATTATTCATAGGGAACTGCCATGAATAAATGTCCTAAGCCACTTTCCCACATTCCTAATAGACTTGCGCAAACTCTGATTTGCAGATGAACATCCCAATTTGTTAGTGTAAATTGTGATTCACTTTGCATATGCAAAAGATGTAAGGTTCAATTTAGCAAGCATTTACTAGGAAGCTTTTCCCTCAGGCGTTTTTAAACAGGTTCACCCTATATTTTTTTCTGTGGGAAAACCACCTATAAAAGTATTTTCTGCACAAGTGCTTCACATCCAGGATGTGCATTGCTGCAAGTGTGCACAGGAAATGCTACTGGCCTTAATGTACCATAGATACTAAGAATACATCATTAATATAATCAAAAATCCCTTTAAAGAGACTTCCCATTTTCTGTGGGAGACAAACTACTTTGTCCATCCTTTTTTACCTGCAAACAATTCTGCTAAGTGTTGTGCTATGGACTGAATGTGACTGGAATACTTAAGCATTTCTAGTGATGATCCTAAAGGAGTCCATCAGTCATTCTGCCTCATAGGGAATGCAAGTGTCAGACCAGAAGCCTTCTCCTTTGGGGCATGACAAAGCACACAGTTATTAGCAAAACACATTCCAACAGCATACCTATAGAAAAGAAACCACTGAACAGACAGTTACAAATTGGACATACATCAAATTCTGGCAAGCTCTCGTGATGGGCTTCTGTAAGAAACAGAAACGCTGCTTGCTTTCTCCTTGATCTAACTCTACAGCTCTCAATGTGGCATCTCACAGTACGTCCATGCCACAAGTACCCCCATCATACCTGCCCGCAGCCCCAGTGGCATACACGGTCTTCTCATCAGCCATGCAGTTTCAGTCCCTCCTGAATTTGGTTTAATGGTGATGCTAAAAAAATCCTTGATGCCTCTTTCTTCCTTCCTCTCTCCCTTTTCTACTACCCCTTCTTCCCAGGAAGGCTGCCCAACCATCAATGCCAGAGGAAAACAAGCAACTCTACTACCAGCCTTGGCAGAAACAGAAAGAACACCCCGAGATGTGTAAGAATCAGAAGGAAAAGAGACAGATGTGAGGTCAATGAGGAGAATAATTATTTCACTGGAATGTCTTGATTTTGGTAAGAACCTGAAATTTCCATTCTAGCAAGGAACCAGGACTAATTTCTACTGTAGGTGTCAAAACTGCATTATCTTATATACCTGGCAAGGTTAACAGCTGTGCAAGTGCCATCCAAAAATAGTGAAATCTGTGAAAACAGTGGATTTCTTGCGTTCTTAGGCATCCCAAAATACCAATGAATAGTGGCTAAACAGTTGAGGAAAAAAAAAAAAAAAGGAAAAATTGAAACCCAGAATATTTTATTCTGTGACAATTTAATATTTTAGTGACTGAAGTAATTTAAGTTTTGGTTTGAATGAGAAGCCCAACCAAAAATCATTGCTTTTTCACCTCCAAAATTTCAAGCTATTCCTTTTCTGATCAAAGTTGTATTCATGGTATTTGTACCTATGATAGTGGAGCTTCCCACAAACATATTTTTACTGAAATTTTTCTATTCAGTTTTAATCATCTATATCCTCCCCTTAGAAAAACATGATACAGCTAGCCTTAATTCAGCTTTTGGTGGAAAAGACTGTATTTTGGGTTCCTAGGGAGTTGTGTAACACTTAAACTGAGTCCCTAAGCCCACCATCATTTCTGAACACAGGTATAATAAAAAAATTTGTAAGTCATGTCACAAAAAGCTTGGTGTGTGTGTGTGTTTGTAGTTTCTATCCTATCCACAGCTACCAAAGCATTATTCAGAAAACCCATAAATCTCCATCTTGGGCACATGATTCTGGTGATCCTGTGGCTCTCAGGTTGTTGGCCTAGTTGAAAAGGAATCAATGATAAACAGGACTGAATTACACACATCAGATATATAACCTTCTATAATGGTCTCTAAATGAGGCATATACCTGTAATTCATTGTGTGAAGCAGGCAAGCCAACAGGCTCTGCGCATACGACAAAATTCTCAAATTCTTCAATCTTATGTTCACAAAGAGCTTTCCCAGTTCAGTACTTTCTCAGCAGAAGATAAAGAAAAATCTGACATTTTTCTTATTCTCTTGATAAATACATTGAGGAAGCACTCAATCCATACAGCATGGTATGAAGGGGATCATTCAGCAAAGGAAGGAGAGGAAAGGTTTAAGATGACTTTTACACTTTATTAGTGCATGGTATAATACATGAATCCTCCTTAGCACTGAAACCTAATTTTAACATTGTATTTTTACTCACTCCGCTATATCTGAAACTATTCTTTCTCAGGATTCTAAAACTGTTTCTTCCTCTTCTGGTAAAGTTCTGTTTATTTATTTCTGCCTATATTTCTCTAGGTTGTTGTATTTTCCTTCTGAGTACTCCACAGTGTTAGCAATGCTTGCTGTTCTTTGAAAAGGCCAATGCATTGTTTGGCACTCTCAGGTCATTTCTAAAGATATTAAACAAACAAGTGGTACCCAACACTGACTCTGCAGAACACCATTAAATTTTATGCTAAAACTAGATAGAATGTTGTTAATATGCTCACTGAGACCAACCTGTCATTCCCCAAGCTGAGCTTTTCTTATTACATGTAGTCTACTAGGGTTTATTTTTTTCCAGATGGAGGTGGGAGAGTGGGGAGAGGGGGGGAAGGACAGTGGGCGTTACTGTACTTTTCAAGGTATTCAACAGAACTGCAAAATGATTTAAAAAAAAAAAAAAAGCACTGGGAAACAGTTAACTAAGTCATTAATGGTCTGTTGGAGAATCCAAAATATATAGAAAAGTCAAGGCACTGACATACTAAACCAGATACAGCTCAAAAACAGCTCACAGAACCTACATCTGTAACCAGTCTAACAGCTCATTTCTAAAAGCTGCGTCAAATACAGCCACTTTCTGTATTCTTAACAATTTGGAGACATCATTCAAAATGAGTACAAATAAAAAAAGAGGCAATAAGGTCAATGCTGCTGTATGCTCAAGAAAAAAGTAACATTTCTGCTGTCTGCACTTATAGTACTCAGAATTTGTAACTAAATCTTTGCCTGCCACGGCAACCAATATTGTCCTCCATCTGCTGCAAGGTTATCAGAATATGCACGATCCCTTTTTCCAATTTTCTCCATACACAGTAGATGCAAAAGCAATTTCATTTCATTAAATTTTCTTTTTTAAAGGCTTAGGTATTGAAAACTCAAAATCAAGAACAAGTGAGACAATAAATATCAAAGCATATGCAATTGAAAAAGTAAAGACATAGGAAATAATTGCAAGCATCTAAGGACATCATGGAGAAGCAGCAACTTTAAAGCAATTACAAAGACAGAGAGAAACACCAAAACACCATTACCTTGAATTCTTTTTCAATGTTGGCCAACTTGGCAAGTTCATTGCTGAGTTCTAGAGCAGTGAGTACCGGATCTTCACTAGAGAGAGACAGATAAGCCGGACTAGCCAGTCCTTTGTACGCATTTATTCTTGACCTAGAGTGACTGAAAGAATCATGCTTTTGCTTCTCTGTACAGTCATTACATTTGCAAAAATAATCATGAGGTCTTTCTATCCTTGCTCCTTTCATCAATAGCATGTGCACGACTTCGTACTTTTGGCAGTGGGCAGCTAAAATTATGGGAGTGATATCTGGAGAAAAGCGGGTACCGTCTTCGTCATAGGAATAAAAATCATCATCCTGGAGTTCCTGTTCACAAGGGCTCAGAGTCAGTCGCTTATTTACTGAAAACCCAGGATGATTCAAAATTGCTTCCACTATCCTAATGTAGCCCTTGCTGATTGCGAGCAGCAGGGCATCTCCAATCCGTGCCAAGTTCTCTTTTTTTAACAGAAGTTCTGTCACTTCCAAATGTTCATTCCCTACAGCAAGCTGCAAGGCGTTTTGGCCCATGTAGTCAACACAGTTGACGTTCAGTGTTTTTGACTCCTCCAACATTTTGCGCACCACAGGTATGTTCCCATACTCTGCAGCATCTAGAAAGCGCTCCTCTTCAGCCGTAAGACTGGTGCCCCTGTTGTTGAACATGAACGCGGGGCCTCTAATGGCCTGTCGCCTTCCCTTTTCCCTCATCATAGTCATGCGTCTCAGAGACGGACTTTCTTCAATGTACCTAATAAGAAAACAAAAAGGTAACAGAATTTTATCGTTACGGCCATTCGTAGCTTCTGCTTCTCCTGTGGCTACAAAAATAACAACATATTTTGTCCCTTGTCATTCGCCCATCTATTGACCAGAAGTATTCTTTATTGTGATTTTTCTGCTTTTATGCTTGTTTGTCTGCAATCTAAAGGCACTTACCAGCTCAGTGCCACAGGCTACTTCTGTTTTGTTAGCATGGTCAAAATTTTTACTTTTTTTTTTTTTTTTTTACTTTAGGTAAGACATCACTTGCCTTCAGAAATCCTTCCCAACTCACTTCAGCATACACAGAAAATGAAAACATATCTACTATACTACTTTCAGTAGTGATTAATACTATCCACCATAGGCATTCAAGCTGATGGTTTAAGGAAGGCAACATTTATGCTTACCGTGTTGTAGTTCACCTAAATGAGAGCTGAAAACAAGTTTTCCGCTTGATGTCTTGCCAAGCAATACACAGTGAAGCCTGATCTCATGCCTTCTAGTGTTACTACTAGAAACGTTAACCAAATCTGGAAGATTCTGCTCACGAGAATTTGGTCAAATTCTAAGTCTTGAAAAACAACAGTTCATACAGGTTCAACAGACTTGCTGGATGTTAGTAACTAACATGTTCATGTAACTAATGTTCATACATTTCTGGCACTGGACATGATGCAGTGTGAACTGGAATCCGCTCTCGCTCTAGCTAGATTTCCACAATGCTGTGGGTTATGTTCAGCCTATTTCTATTATACATCTACCATTCCAGGAGCTGACAAGGAAGAAACTATCTTCTACATACTACACTATCACTACATACATATCACTACATTATTATGTATATGTTTGGTTTTGGTTTTGTTTCAAGAAGCCCTCCTGCATTCTTGTAATACAATCAAGTAATATGGGAAAGTCAAACAGCTTTTGAATGAAAATTGAGATGGCAAGCTGCCCTGGAAAAAGGAAACTTGGGTGTAGGAAAGTGAGATAGTTTAGGAAAGGGAACTGAGAACCAGGGAAGCTGTGAACTCCCCTCAAAAACCGGTTACAAAAGCAAAAAAGAGAAACAAAAGAGAAAGGGGACAGGAAAAAAAGAAAAGGCAGGCAAGCTAATTCAGAAAACAGAGAAATTAGAATTATGACCACTGAAGATACTGTCTGAGAGTAGTGGGGAGCAAACAGGAATAGTCCGAGAGAACAGACAGATGAGATGCTAAACTGGATCTAACTAGATAATAAAACTAGGAAGGGGAGAGGAGGTGCAAAGAGAACAGACCTAGTACAAGAGGCTGAGGAGCAGACACTACCTAACTGGAGAGAACAACGAGAAACAACTGCCTGGAGAGGTCTCAAGCAACAGAATATATGGGATCAGGCTGAAGTGGTCACAGCTGGGGGAAGAAGAGAAGCATTTACGTATGCCTGCCACAGCAGAGGCCAAAGGCCTGAAAAGGTATTCAGGATACCAGAACCTTCCTTCCCTACCGCCCACAAATAAATGTGAAACCCATCAGCAATCTCCCTTTCCTTTCTAGTCCAGCTCAATATTGAGAAAGACAGCCTCCAGCTGCTATCAGTTAATCCATTAGCTCGAGGGATAGAGATCACTTGAGCTGATTTGATGGGCACAGAGACACCAGTGCAGCTGATAGAACAATATATGAGTTAATGGTGCGTGTGCTTTGAATACTATATATATGCTACATAGAGACAAACAGGTCTTAAAAATTTCAAATTTGGTTCTTAAGTCCTGTGTGCCTCTGTTCCTCACCTATTGGCTCCCATTTTACAGGAGCATTGTGAAAACTAATTTATTCACTTCGTTGAAAAACTCAGATAAAAGAGTAAAAGGCCAGACAAAAAACTGCAGAGGAAATTAATCCTTCTACCCTCAGCACAAAAGCCAGGTAATGTGCATTAGGAGAGATGTGAGTCCACATAATGAATGCTGAGGGCAAAACATAATATTAAACAGCCCTTTTTAAGCAAACCCCATCAGTCTGTGAAAGGACAGAACCCAGGCAAAGCAAGCACACGTATCTTTGGCGCACACATAGACTACGCATTTAAGTGAACATAGTGGAACCTGCATGGGCAGCTTCAAAAATTGCATATCCTAATTGCTGCTGGTTCAAATCCATCACCTGAGCAACATTCCTCTAAGTGCAGTCTTTTTTATTTTTTGTGTGTGATCTTTCAGCAATGAGATTAGCTATATTTCCTCTGCACAAAATATGCCCGTTGACATCACTGGATTTCTCCATATGCAGCAATGTCAGCCATAATAGTTTTCCTTGGGCATAACTAATTCCATTCAGGTTATAAGAATATGTCTCGCCTTCCAGCTATCTGCATCAGCAGTAATAAATTCAGCAAAACTTAAAATCTTAATCACTTTATCACAGCTACTAATATCATAAAAGCTAGTCCATGCTCTGAACATTTCAGTTAACACAAACGGGCAGTTCCATTGCAGACCAAGTGAAGGGATTGTAATATTCATTGCCAAAGGCAGGTCTCTCTTGGGATGAAGCATTTCATCTTTTTACATTTTCATCTGTGGTTGGTATTTCAGGGCTACCAGAAATGACCTGGATGGCACTGCAGTACAAGAAATGTTAACTGGTACTTACTTTTTTAAGTATATGTCAAAACTGCTTTGCTAAACATAACAGGATCCCTTTTTTTTTTTTTTTTTTGACTTCTGTACTCTTTAAGTGTATGAAAAAGACTGCATAATAAAGATTTTTGTGAGTCTTTTAAACACAGACTTGATTTAATGTTTTTAAGCTCAGGCATATTTCACATTTGGGAATACTCAAATATAAAGATTTGAGCCAAGAGTGCACATGGTGAACAGCCACAGTATGCTACTACCTTATTACCCAACAAAATCAGAAGTAAACCCAGAAATACTGTCTTTGCATAGTTATCTTTTAAACAAGATCTTATTGTCTGCTATGCAACATACAGCTACAGAAAGGTAATTGTTTACTGTCAAGCTACAAAGAAAAAAGTATGCATATTTAAATAAGTAAAAAAAAAAAAGATTGACTCATGCTGACTTCTTGATCTAAGAAGGCTCAAAACTGCCACCCTGCATCTCATTTGTCATTTATGAAATATATAACAATACATCTTCCCCTATATATTCAGTGTAATTTTTCAGAGTATTTTGAAATACAGCACTTTTATCTATCTTTCTTTCTAAATCCACTGTCTGACTGAGGTGACTCCTCTGACTTCTGTAAAAAGAGATATATCCTTCTAAAGGTGTTGCAACAGAATGTCTTCCCTATAAGAAAAATTTCCTTGGCTATAAATCTTGTGACAGAAATGATTTATTTGAAGTGATTACAGTATCTTCCCAAAATAAAGATGAAAGTTGCTTGGTATATTAATGACTAAAATATTGTCAAGTCCTCCTGAAAAAAAAAAAAAAAAGAAAAGGCAAAAAAATCTTGTATAGCACCATACAGACAGTCAGGTTCAGACTGTTAGGTTCATCCATGCCTGCCTCTGTTCTCCCCTCCTTCCCTCAAATTCAAAGACCTTGAAGCCAGCATAGCTCTGGTCAGAGTACTGGAAGCAAGAAGCATCAGGTACAAGGTCTCCTATTCCATTCTCTGCTCTTGTCTTCTTACATCCAATATTTTTAAGCTATCCTAAAGCATGAAGAAAATGATAAACATTTTTGTTTTAAAAATTTAACTGTTTTCAGCACATTTTATATGTAATATTTGCCAACAGAAGTAATCAAAACAACAAAATCTCAAGCCATATCTCTAAATATCATTAGACGGGCTTAAAAATATGATTAAAATAGAATTAAGTGTGCATTAATTATTTGTGTTCTACTTCCTAAAGCCTTTAAAGTTCATATACCTTGTCTCTGTAAGGAATGGACAACTTACATTAAAAGAGGGGAGATGAAAATCACAATGCTCCTCTTCCCAACTGTTCCAAATAGTTGAAAGAACAGAAAAAAAAAAAAAAATCTGTAGAATGCATGGCAAAAAAGCCACAAGAACACCAAGCAAGAAAAATGCCCAATTATTTTATGTTAATTCTTCAGCAAAGATACACCATGATGTTAAGAAAGTTCTAGACCTAGTACTTCCAGGTTAGTACACCAATCTTCAGAATCATTCATTAATCAGTATAAAACAAGGATGGTCTTAACTTAAAAGTTTATTTCCCTAAGTATACAGCTACCATTTGCCAGCTTAAGTCTTGTTCAGTTGTTCCCACTTTGGTAAACTCTCAACAGCTTCAGTGACAGCCATAAATGAACATAACTCTACAAGATGATTAACAATTAACTAAGATGTGACAGGACCATAAGTCAGCCTCTTGTTGAATAATACAAAAGCAGGACATCTTAGTTTCAGTTTTGGAACAGAACTCTCACATTAGTGAGGCAAAGACCCCTGAAGGATTATAAAACCTTTCAAGACTTTTATCTAATGATAAGTATCACAAACTTTCAGATAGAGCAATGTTAGGTACACTCTAAACAACTAACTGGTCTGTTACATACCAGGTAATAAGACACAAAAACCTATCCTACATTACAACATATTTATGTTTACCTTAAATATTTCCATCTAAAATGTATGATCTTCATATCTGCAATTAAAAATATTTTTTTAAAAACTTCCATAAAACAAGCAATGGCCATGTGTCTCATGTTTTGCACACATCACATTCACTATGACCTTACATTGCATCATATTGTTGCCTGGACAGTTACTCCTACGTGCAAGGCTAGAAATTTGAGCAGCATAGCAACTCCAAAGGACTGGAGTAAGCATTATAATTCCTCTGCTTCTACCACAGATTATTTCAATTACAGATTTCTACTCTGTCAGCCTAACCATCCCTTTTCACATTCAGACTTTCCAAACTGTAGCAGAAGGACAGAAACGTCAGACAAACAGTTGACCAGAGAATTCCTGGTGTTCTTTCATTATCTCATCAACAGCAGTTCAAAAGATTTATAATCTTGTTTCCAAGTCTATTTTTTAACACTGCAAACTACGTAAGCTATTTAGAAAAAAAAAGAGAGCTAAGTTGGAGAAACAAGTTTCGTTCAGGGCCTTCCCAGATCCATAGAGCCATTTCCTAACATTTATACTAAAGAACAGACTGTTATTCTCCCCGGACTATTAAATGCAATAAAAGATGGCATCAACGATTTACAAGCAGTTTACCCCACTGCTAAACTGCAGTACAACATTAGTGATCTTGATTCTATTCTAGCCCTGAAAAGGAAATGGGAGTCCAGTGATTATAGACAGCTCAGATAAGTGTATCACGGAAACACTGATACACACGCACATTTAAAGGCAACAACACTGGAGTCAGCTGCACAGGAGATGTGGATTGTGCCTCTTGTTCGGCCAAAAGTAACCTCTGAAGTCCCAATTTTAAAATTGAAGAATGATAATTGCCTTACTCCTGAAAGTAATTGCTCAGATATGCACATGAGCAGCATTTTAGCAGTGTTAGAGGAGCAATTCCCCCAGCCTCACTGCCTCTCCCAAAGGAGGGCTTTGCCACCCCTCCAAGCTCTGCCACAGCTGCGTACCAGAAGCAGCTGCTGGTAAATTGTTTCTTCACCCAAAAAAATAGCGTCATGCTCCTGTATGTTTGCATGGAAGTTTGCACACGTTCCACACAATTTAGGAATCCCCACACCAAATATAAAATGTATTAATGAAAGCTTCCTTCTCCCTTCTGTGAACTACTGCCTGGGTTTTCCAGAAGAGGGAGGCTAATTCAGCTGAAGAGCAGAACATAAATCAGGCCAGCTGCACGATCTGACTCAGGTCTATGCTCTCCCACTGGTCTGAAAGGACACAATCAATCATCCAAAATGCCCTCATGTCAGCTCACAGAGGTTCTGGCTCCAAGCTAGAAAGACTTAGTCAAAAACCGGAACAAAACACGATGAGATATTAGGAGGTATACACACACTTAGTTTGTTCCCTCCTCTCCCACCTCACAAACTATGCAGAGCTTTTTCCAACCATTACTCTTCACTAATTCCTCAGCAGAAAATACCAACCTTCTGAACTCCTGGGGGAAAAAGAGAACTGTATTTTGATGACAGTAGTGGATCTGTACACACACAAAAAAAGGCAAACATCTCACCAGGAAAGAATCAAGTTATCACGCCTGCAGCAACAAAGAAATTTAAAGTTCTTTTACACTCAGACCTTTATTTGTGTTCTGTCAGTCCAGGAAACTAAACTATGATTTTCAGAGAGACTCAAGAAATCAGGCATCCAACGCCTACAACGCTTAATCTACAGGTTTTGTCCACATTTTTCCCCACTGGGATGTATAGTACCTTGTGAAACAAGTATTACATCCAGTCTGTAGTCTTAGTGGGAAGCTGAGGTTAATTACTTTTTCCAGCAGTATGTGGCACGAGAGGGAGCCAGCTGTACATTGACAGGCATCTCGCACAGGTTACAGCTTTCAGAGTGAAGACATTTCAAATACCAGCTAAGTGTGTCTTCTTGTGCAAGCTACTTCACATCCTCCTGCCTCTTTCCCCTTGCACGGTTTGTCAGTACTGAATATTTAGGCTACAAATCCCTCCAGTCAAGGATTTTCATACTCACTTTGTGCACAGTAAAGCCTCACGCATGTCAATCTGAGCACATTATGAACAAACTGATACTCACACTTATTTAATTAACATACGCTGATTTTAGGCATTTGCACTGAACACAAAAGTGTTACTCCAGGAGAAAAATCCCACTGCTATGCCAAGGATGACCATGGGCACATAATAGGGGAAACGTGGATCTTTTACCTCTATGCACCATCAGTTCAATACACTCCTATTACATTGATTAATGTCGACCACCGGGCAGCAGCTCATGATCTCTGCTGTCACAGACTCCCAGGACAGGATCACAAGAACTATAAACTGGGAAGCAATTCAAACAGACGGAGCTTACTCCAGGCTCAAATGCCTATAGCTGTGCAATCTGAACTCTAGGTCTTAGTCCCTGGTGGCATAATACCCATTTCTTAAAGAAAGGAATATGCCAACCATTCTAGGAGGTCACTAACCTAAAAGGGATTGAGAAGTTTAGGACTCATAGGAGTCAGTTTAGGACTCAGATGACGATTCATCTGAGCTAACTTTAACTGTCTAAAAATGAAGTGTCCAAGTCTAAACTAATCCTCTAGGCTCTTTTTATGATGGACAGAGAAAGACAGGCACATCAAGAAAGAAGATAAATGACTACAGTGGCTTGCCCATTGCTATTTCCTCCCTCATCCCATCAACTACAGAGGGAGCCTAGACAAACAATTTACGCACAACTAACTTTCAGACAGCTAAAGACATGAGAAAGACTCCTTCGTTTGAAGTCTGGATTGCTGGGTACAGGGTATTTGTGAAGAACTTCTGCACAGGGATGGTAAAAACCACTTATTTGTGGTTATCCCATTCTAAGTCTACTCTAATTATTTCTGTCCTTTACAGTTGTTCTCTGGGGGGATTTTAATTAAGGCTTCTATAAATGGTGAATATGTTATCTTAAAACTCAAAATAAAATGTTTGCAATCCGGTAATTAAAATATTTAATTAAGAACTAAATATTGTCCTGAAAGTATCAAGTACTCAAGCAATCCTCAGAGATGAGTCTACCTGAACTGCTGCGTGTTATAAAAATAAGTGAATAATTCATGGACAACCTACATTTGGGAACTCAGAGAAAAGAAAGTTAACATCTCTGTTAGTAAAACTGAATTTATTTCTCTCTCAGTGAGTCTAGTCATGGTCAGTATTTATCTGTATATATGATTAAATCTTAAACAACAACAAACTGAAATTTCTGAAGACAACATCAAACAGGGTAAGAAGCATCTCAAAAACTGAGGTTTTTCCGCACAGGTGTCCCAGATTTCTGTGGGGAGCCTGGTTTTATCACAGCCTAGATAAAAGAAAAAATAGTAAAATAAATAGGAGAGATGCATTAGCGCTGCTCGTACTGAGGGGTGCAGTGGGGTCTCTGAAGCCCAGCTGAGCCAAGAGTTAGGTTTTCTCGGCAGCTATGCTACTAGCCAGGGAAAAATAGGGGAAAAAAAAAGAAAAATAAAGAGATGAAATCTCTCTGCGCCCCCGCACCCCTGCCTGCCTCTCGGCCCCTGAAGGAACTAAGCCGAGGGGCTGGGGAGGAGGGAGCCGGGGTCAGGCGGGCACCGGACCGTCCCCTCACGGCACTTCCTCCCAAGTCTCCGCACCTCAGCCACCGCCAACCGGGCCCGTCTCCCCCTCCCGGCACCCCCGCCGGCTGCCCGGCCGGGGGACAACTTGCCCGGGGGGACGGGGCGGCCGGCGTTCCCCCCAGCGGCTCCTCCGGGGAAGCTGAGGTCCCAGCACCCTTTAACCCGCCCCCGGGGGCCCGACTTACATGGTGCTGGCGAAAGGCGGGGGCGGGTAGTAGCCGTAGGGCTCCCGGAGGGTCTTCACGGCTCTCTGAGGTGCCGGAGGGGGCTCCGGCCCCCCATTGACGCCTCTCCAGCCGCGGCGCCGGCGCTGCTGCTCCTCTTCCTCTGCCCCCTCCTCCTCCTCCTCCTCCTCCTGCTGCGGGGGGAAGGTGACTCTCCCCTGCTCCTTGCTCTTCCTGCTCTTGCTCGACATGGTCAGGGTCCCCTCAGGCGGCGGCGGTGCCGGCTGTCCCCGCTCCCGGCCGGCCTCGTCCGGCAGCGTGTGTGGCGGGGACGGAGGCGGGAGGAGGAGGAGAAGGAAAGCCCTGCCCGGCGGGGGACAGAGCACCTGGAGAGGACAAAACCCTCACCATAAAACCACCGCCGCCCCTCCGCCCTCTCCTCCTCCTGCCAGCCGTCAGGAAGGCGGCGCGATGCGGAGCCGAGGAGTGCCGGGGAGGCGAGGAAGAGACAGGGCTCCCGGCGGCGGCTCTGCCCCTCTCCTCTCCCTGTCATCGTCCCTCGCTAGGACGGCATCGTTACTGAGGCGGAGGGGCGAGCCGCCGCGCAAAGGAGCAGCCGCGCACCGCAGCGAGCGCTCCGGAGGGGAGGGGACGCCTCTCACCCTCCCGCCCCGCCACCTCCGCCCGCCCCACGGCCGCCTGGGCCCGGGGCGGGGTGTGAGGGGGTGGCACCGCCTCCACAGGGCCGTTACAAGTGGCCCTCCGCCGTCCCCCCTGAGGTAAAACCTGCGACCCCTCCGCTGCTGCCCCTGAGGTAAAACCTGCAGCCGGCACGCCTGGCCTTGCAGGTAGGGGCGGGGCTGCCGCTGTGGGGCGGCCTCCGGAGGTGCCCGCCCGCCCGCCCGCACGGACGGTAGCGAGGCCTGTCAGCGGCGCCCACCGGCGGTACGAGCCCCGGAGGAGGCCGGAGCGCTCGAGCAGTCACGGCGTGAGGCGGCGGGACTGCCCCGGCAAAGGTAGTTGTTTCCCGCAAAATGGCCCAAAAGCCCACGGCCCGGCTGAATTTGCGTATAAAACTCGGTCGTTGTTGGGAGAAATACCCCGCCTTCGGCTGGAGCCAGGTTGAAGTTAAAACTTTCGGGGGAAAGGGGCTCTCTGTGACCATGGTAAAAGGCAGTCGGGGTTCTCAAAGTCTTCCAGGCGTCGCAGCCTGAGGCTTGACTGGTTTAATTCTGCACGGTGTCAAACTAAAAATCAGTAGGAGGATGTTAAGACACCCGTTGCATGTAATCGGAGCTAATTACACGCTATAGATACCGGTCATAAAGATGCTTGCTGTATAGTGACTTATTGCCTCCTTCACTGTTACAAGATTTTCGATGTGTTATGCCATAGGGAAAATTATTGTATGACAAAACTGCAACGTTATTAAAATTGAGGCAGAGTAGATGTGTTTTTTTTTACTCAGAGGACGCAGAACAGTAGGTGTACAGAGACTATATGTGTCTATATATATAATAAAGCGATTCCTCTGGCTATGTACTGCTGAGATGCCATTTTCATCTTGCTTTAAACTTTCTCAAAGCATTCTGTGGCAATCAGTATAAACTTGCATGAATCTCTATTAAAAAATGTAGGCCCTACTGAAATTGAAATTCACATAAGCTTTCCAGTTACTTCAGATAAAGTGGACTTTAAATCCAAGTATGGCTGCTTGGAATTCTCCCTGCCCAGCATCAGTAAGTAGTCTCATTAGCTCATTAGCTCACAGTGTACGCTGTTTTCAGTATCAGCCATGGTTTTGCCTTTGTTGTTTTCCATAAGTACAAAATTCATACTCATGAAGCACAGGAAACGCCAGCCAAGAGTTCCACAGAGATAATTTGCTCAGCTACAGCTTTGAAGAAAGAATTGTGTTTTGGTCAGTTTAATTAGTTTGCATCTTGAACTATTTAGGGAAGTGGTTTTTTACATCTTCTGTCACATACGAAAGCCCATTGAGCTTCAGTGGAATTACATAGATGGTAGAGCAAATTTTGCTCTCTAAGAAACTATATATAGAGAGTAGATAATCTAACTTTGAAGTACTTGAGGTTTTTCGTTTAGGACAGTCTAGGTATTTAACCTAATTATACATACTGTATCAGTGTTACGTATTTTAGAGCATAGACATGCAACAATCTTTTTGCATCAAACCTTGTATGCTTGCAGGGTCTCTTTGACTTGAAAAAATAAAAAAGTACTGCCCCATATTGTATTCCTCCTTCAAAAAAATCCTGTGTTATTACAGTGGGCTATAGAAATGGACTTTGAATTGCCTCTAGAATTTCCCTTGAGAACAAAATATAAAAGCTGGAAGTAAATGAGAAATGCTCTTGCTTCCCAAATGTATGCTTAGAGCAAGGCTTCCACAAATCATTATTTAGTTTCCTTTCAGAAATGGGTAAAAGAGGAGTTTTGCATTGGTTCTTAGTTTTAAGAAAGCCACGTTTTTGCTTTTTCTGTTGCACTTCCTGTCACTGATTTTAATTATGTCTTCTATGGGCTGTGTTTGTCATGATTTGAGAATTGCCTACACAGAGATTGGTTTGCTGTTGAAAGGTTAATGACTATTATCTGTTCACTTATCCAAGTCTGATCATACTGATAATACTTGAATTGGACATCATCCTTGCAGAAACCTTCGTGATAGTTCCCTCTGTGTTGAGGGGTAAAATGATGATAACTCTCCAAGTAATTACAATACGATGTAGAAGAACTGTTACCTAAACTGTTTCTCTAGTTTGCTTCTGAGAATTGCATGGGAGACAGTGGCAAAAAAACACCTTAATAAAGTCATGGTATAGTGCTATAAGCACTGTGTAGAAGGCCACTTTTTCTACTAGACAATACCCCTGCAACATGGACTTGGGACACATCTGATTCCCCTCACTGCCTACGTCAGAAAGGAAATGCCAGTCAAATTTTTCAGGCAAGTGAGCATTCCTTCTTGATACTAAAGGAAAAGGCTAATGTAAGAAAAATTGACCAAATCATTTTCTGTGTCTCACCATACTGTTACAAAGCTCCCAAGCCGAAATACACGGTTTCTAATGTGCATTTAGATTAAGTGCATTTCTTCATCCTGCCCTTCCTGCTTTACTTGCTTTCTGGTCAATTTTGGCCAGCGCTTGCTTGCATTTGATCCCTACAGCACAGTAATAGTGGAGAAATTTTCCCCTTTATTTCGAGGAGATCCTACCTGAAAAACAGCCAGGATTACAACAAAAGAATCCATTAAAAATCTCAAATGTAATTTGTGTTATTACAGTCTTAGAAATATTTTGTATTTCCAACTGAAATGTATAGGGAAACAATCTCAGTCACAATAAAATTATATATAGAAAATTTTCCATAGTTTGAAGTATTCTGGCTGCTACCAGAAAACAGTATTAGAACAGGGATATGAGAATCCTTGTCTGATTAAACTTCAGCCACCATTGCCTTACTTGACAGTAAGAATTTAAAAATCATTGCTGTGTCTTGGCAATATGGTTGAGGCTCCGAAGTGCCACGTTCAGACAAATAAAATGCATGAAGCTGCACTTGTGAAACACCAGAACAACAGAGAAACCTAATAGTATTGAAATTGTACCTTCAAGATCCTGGATGTGGCCAAATGTTTTCCAAAAGGATTTCTCTTCATGAGTCATTTACACATATTTGAAAACGTTAGTAATGTCAATAATGCCAAGATCACTATTCTTTTCAAAAATATTTGTTATCAAAGTATCAGATGGATGTCAACATAGCCAAACTGCAGAAGTGAGTGAGAAAGGATGAGTAAATTTGAAATACCAGGCAGAGGAATACAGGGAACCTTGTGCTGTCTGTTCTTCCAGCTGGTTAAAGACTTCACTGTCAAAGGCTGCCAATCCAGTACATTTTGAGAACACTGACTTGAACTTACAGGATTTTGAAGTGACATCATTTTAATTTAGCAAACTGCTTCCTGGAAGTTGCTTAGACAGGAGTAAAATATTGAAAGGTATACCACTGTTAGGACAGAGACTGAACAGAAAAGCCTGAAAGATTTACAGCAAATAGTGAAACACAGCAGATACGGTATTACATTATTGAAGGTGCTAGATTATTCTTCATGGTCTTGTTTTTTAGGACATGGATTTAATGCCGTAAGTATTTCATGTTCGAGTTGGAATTGCAGCCAGAATACAATCCCTCATGCTTTTCACCGGACTGGCTTGATCAAGACAGGATGGAATTTGATTGGAACGGGGGCTTGTTTATATTGATCAACTACTCTCTGATGGAATTTTTCTGTCCTCAAAATCATGAGAAATTGGGGATTCAGCTTTTAAAATTTCTGTTGGCAGTATTCTCCAGTGGGGAGTGTTCACAAAATAGCTTTTTGTAAATTGAAATAAGGTGTCTAAAGAACTCAGAGCTATACATTTCCTTGAAATATTGTCAAAAACATGAGTTCCATATTTCTCTTTCCCATTTTTTTCTCAGTGTCTTTTACTCAAGAAAATGAATGGCGTAAAGATCTGAAATGCAAAAACAGGTAGCACAGCTGGCATTCAGTTTACAGAAATACCAGGAAATACATTGAGATTCTTAGACAGAACTGGCGCAGCAGTACTACCTTCCAGATCTATGAGGCACCTAACAGAGTGGATATGCAAATTGTTAAGACTGTGACAAGTGATGGGGAAAGAGGTCATTTAATGAATATGCTCGGGGTTTTTCTCTTACCAGAATTTCTCTGAGGGGTACATTTCAACAGTGTTAATTTGAAAATAAATCTAACCTGCCTGTTGAAAATTGGATTGTTGATACTAAGACCTTCTTGTTGAAACTAAATGATTTAGATTTAAGAGTCAGCAAGATCCAAGAAACTTCTAGTAAAAATTACCCTTGCAGAACAACCTCGTATGTCATATGATTATGACAACTGATTATTTTCCTGCTTTATAAAAAAGTAAGAGTATCTTCTCTCAAGAGACAAAACTGTTTTTTATTTGCTTGAAGTGACAGTGAAGAGAGGCAAAAAGACACTCCTGGTAATGCTAGAAATAGAATCCAGGTCGTGCAGTACACTGAACCCTTCTCTAACGTGTGTGTGTACTACTTTCATGAAAATTGGGAAGTTGGTGGGAATAGCAACAGTGTAATGAAAGCAAAATTGGCCTTCTTTGCCTCATACTGGGAATTTGCCTACTTGCCAAGAACCCAGTGTTTTCAAGGACATTTAGCTCCTACATCAAGGACTTCTATGAAAGTCTAAACAGGTTAATCAGCATGAAGAAAAAAGGAGTGATGTGATGTCACTGATCTGTAAGCAGATCTCAGCCTCAGAACTAATATTATGGTTTAAGGCTCTTAAATTGGATGAAAAGATAAATTCTTGAGACTGGAGCCTGTAGTTTTGTGCACACTGTGCAGCCATTCAGGCCCATGCAAAGTCAGTGGTTATGAAATATTGTCAGATCACCTACTGGAAACCAGGCCTTCAGAGCTGTGCGTTGCAGTTATATTATGGGCTCTGCTTTGTGATATTAAAAGGCTACTGAAGTCTCCTGCCAGTAAAACCATTAGATGATACTAGCTACATTTTCAAAGGTCTGCAAAATATCTGTCTAGACAAAATGGACAAATACTCTTTTTTTTTTCTTTTTGGCATTAAGTGGCAACTGTGTGTATATTTACATATTAGCACCTGATATCTCTTGAAACAAATCTAGTGTCTTTACACACTTTTGAACAAATCCACAGGATTTGCCAATTGAGTTTTATTCCTCTCTTTTCACTCACGCTAGTAGAAATCAGAAGTTAACAGAAGTGCTAGTAGGAAAGGGACTACAAAATCAGTTCCCTTATCTGTATGTTGCCCTGATGACTGTATGTATCTTATAAACTTTAAAAAGTATACTTTCAAAAGATTTGCTTTACTTATCATTATATATAAGACTGGATTTTCTTCCTTAAATTAGTTTCCCTGCCACTGTGTCAGTCAATACTCCTTGAAAATGTAAACATGAATCTTAACCTATTGCTGAGTGCTGGCAAACACTTCATAAGTAAATTTATTGTCACAAGACAGCATCTTTAACAGCTAAGTTTTCTTTTGACAATGCTTCAAATATGGGTGGATGAATGCGAATGTGCCCTACTGTCCCATCACTGGATGATGGAAAAATTTATCACGTGGATGTATTCAGTGTTTCAGCTGAGACTGAGAGTTGCAGTGGATATATGGAGTGCAGAGTAGCTCTTATTTTAGTGAATTACCGACAATTTCAGTCCTGTGCAAGTAATTAAGTCTGAATATATTTGGACACAGTGTGATCTTTCTCGAATCGAGGGAGCAGGATTTGAGTCGCTCTGGGGATCAGACAAGGGGATCACTGGGGTCATAATAGCAAGAGACAAACAGGTCACGTGATGAAATAAAACAGTTCACAACGATTTTTAAACTCAGAAGCAAGTGGATTTTTCACAGTTTTGTGAATTGATATTGTAATATATTTTAATTTGTGGCCACATTCTCCCTTGTGACACCTTAGCAGAATGAAATTTAAACAGCAGCTTACCATTATAAAAGGCAAATCTGAGTGACGAGCATGGCTCCCTGAGGAGGAGAAAATCCTTCATCCTGGTTTGCACGATTCAAAGCTCTGTTGTCCAGTATGTCTGGTGATTTTGACTGAAAGATTACCTGATTCTGTCATAGTTCAGAGCCTAATTTTCTTAAATCGCATCAGAACCCTTGGATAAATACCCTCTGGTACAAACTACTTGCTATATGTCAAAGCATTAAATCCCTCTTGTTGGAAGAGGAACAAATACCACAGTGGACCCTGTTGATTACAAATGTAATCTTTCCTTCCATGGGCCGCTGTGGAATAGGTGATAACACTCCAGCACAGGTGCTAACGATTTGAGTGACAGCGACTCAGCAGGTCATCCAAAACCGCTTCTTTGCTTTATTGGAGGAATGGGCAACTACAAGGGGAGGAGATTAAAAGAAGATCATAGAATCATAGAATGATTCGATCCTGCTAAGTAGTGTAGTTATGCTGTGATTTGGAGTACACCCTCCTGCAGAGCTTCCCAAGTCATTTGTGGCCAAGTGAAAAAATGGCTCGGTGTCTGGTATGGCAAAAATCATGTTTCCAGCTCTACTAAATAATTCATACCCTTCAAATGTTTTGCGGTTCAGTGCACAGTGGAACACTGAGCACTTTGAGTATCATCATTTGCAAGTGACCAGGAGATAATATTGGCAAAAAGTTTATTACCACTTGCTAATATACTTCTTATGAAGAGGCCAGATCTTATGTCTGAAATAAGATGCACCCAGGTACATCCATTAGGAATGAATTGAAATCAATATGAGACACAGCAAAGCTATGTACTTGTCTGATTAAAGCAGCCACAAGATGCCAAGAGCCTGTTTTTGCATAGCACACAATGCATTTAACTCCTGCCAAATTCAGGTGTCAGGGATCCCATAAGCATATTCTATGTCCTGAAATAAAAAAAAATTAAAAAAACCCCACACCTTTCATTACATTTTTCCTCCCTTGTGTGTAAGAAAAGCCACTTTTTGGAAAAAGGAATGAGGAAATGCCAAAGTTTCTAGCAGTTGAGAGGTTCTTAATAACAGAAAGAAAATAAAAGCCAAAGAGGATATTTCTGCAAGAAGAGACTACACTTACTACTAACAATCTTTGAAGTCCCTGACAGGGAAAATGGGGAAGTGTGGGAAAAGGGAGACATGACAGTACTTATTCCCTAAAGCCAATTTGAAATATAATGAAGATTTTGCCATGAAAACTGGAATAACTCTACTATTGTCAGTAAGAGGTAGATGCCCGTTCAATTAATATGTGTTCTGGGAAGGAAGGTGGTTGTAGAGGTGAAATTAAGGTTACAGAACCTCAGCAGTGTTGTCTTTCAGAAGTCCCTCAGGTACCCAGCGTGTATTACCAGGCACTGACGCAGAGGTATGGAGGTCAGATACCCAACTTCCTTTTCTGACTTCAGGAAAGCAAAAACCTTTAAGGATTTTGTCACTTTTTTTTGGTGAGTTTAGGTGAATTGAAAATGTTATAGCCACTTTCGGTGGAGTGTGGATTTCGTATTTGGCTTTTTTAAAAAAAGCAGTAACCCACATTCATGAAAAGCTGGAAGAAATTTTCCCAGGGTTTCAGAATATAGCCAAATCCAAGTGGACTGGTACCTCAGACAAACTAAGAAGAAAAAGTAAATCTCAGGAGACCCTAATAGATTTCATTAATTTTTAAAACACCCATGTCCTGGTTTTTAGGAGTAAACAGCAACTACAGTTGCTACATTAAAACTCAGAAAATGAGACCAGAGATGCTTATTCAGTAGAAGAGCAGTAGGATGCAAACTATTTTGCACTAACGTGACAGACACACGTAAGGAAATGTCTTTCATGCAGAAAGCATTTATACGTCCATAATCGAGGTATTTCCACCTCCCCCAGTATTTTTCATTACATTAGCACAGCTGCTGTGTGGAAATTGCCTGCAACAATGAAGTCTTTGTCTAGAAATGCCCCCATTCCTCCAGGCTTCTAGACTCAGGGGAAAAAATCCACAGGGATTTGATACCAATAGAGAGCTTGAATAAAGTTTCAACTTAATAGCAAGTGGTAAACACTGAAAAATTGGAATATTGAGTATCAAAGTTAGTGTGCAAGGAAAAAGTGATACAAATGGTTTCTTTATCAGGTGAAATAGCTGTTGACAGAAATATATGCCTGGCAAGTCAGAGATTTTGGAAAATTAGGAATCTGTACATTGTGGATTTACATGTCAGTGTTGTGAGAAATCTATGAAATTCATTTGAAGAGACACAAAGATTATTCAAGCGCTTGTTAAAAACACACGTGAAAATATACATCCTGCTTGTAAAACCAGCATGTTTAAAGACATGCAGGGATATTTTAAAAAATTGCAAAAATAAAAATGTGGCCAAAATTGGATTCTGAGATTAATAAAATCTGTTTAACATATGTAATCCTCAAAAATAACTATTCTGCAGTATTAGATAAAAAAAATTTCAAGGGCCTCACACACTGAAACTTTCTGGTTTTGAAACTATATCATAAGCCATCAAAGGGGAACCCTTTAACTTCTTAACAGTTGAGGCACTTTCAGTCTAAAGAAGGCGATTATCTTTGTCCGTTTCTGAACAGTCCATTTTCGGGTTCAGACAGCGCTTAACATAATTCAGTATGATTTCAGCAAACCTTTTAGCAAGAGTGAACCTGCTGTGTTACCGGTTCTGTCTGACACTCAGAAAGGGAAAGGATTGATGGCACATGAGTATATGACTATCTGATAGAAACGGTGTCATACATGAGTGACAGAAATATATCTTGACTTCTCTGCTCTTCCTTCTTGACACTTTGTAATGAAGATCCTTGTATCAGATAAAAGGCATCCAATTACATACATTTGCATTATAAAAAGGAGAGGTGAAAATGATTGTGAACAGAGGCAAAGTTCTAAAAAGGCCAACAATGGTACACTGACTTCTCATAAACAATGCAAGACAGCAAGAAGAAAAGAAAGGTGAAAACATTGCAAAAGATGTGAAAACATATAGGTGAAAACATTGCAGGCCCTCAAACAATAAATGAAATTGTGAAGAAAACCAGCAGAGAACAAGAAAAGAAAAATGTTACGCCCAGAAAATTATAAATAAATAAATCGGCAAATTATATTAAAAGAAATAATGAAAATATCTTCCTGTGGTTTCTAGTATCTAACAACACACCAGTCCCTTAGCCAGCAATTCATTAGCATTTGTTAGGCATGGGTCAAAACTGCAAAGTATCAAGAACTAAATTAGAAACTTTTCTCAGCTCAGAAATAAAAAGACACTCTAATGCAGCAATAGAGTATGATTCAAATGAAGGAAATGCAATGGAGCAGTGTTGTAATGCTTTAATTGGTGGATGCTGTTTTGTTACACCAAGTGGCTGTTCAATAGAAATATCCTCTGGTCTATTTAAAATCGTAACTGTTTTTTAAAGACTGATGCAAAATTGTGGCAATTTGTGAATACTGTCGATTTGCTCAGCTGAAGTAGAAACAGGAGGTGTAATGAGAATGAATGTGAGGAGCATTGTACACAAAAACAATTGACAGTTCAAGAGAAACAGACCCAATCAGAGCATAAACATAGCCTTAAATATTATTAAAATGGTACATTGGGTCATTCACGCCACTTGATTACTTTAACATTTCTAACCATATGGGACGAGGACTTGACGTGAAGAATGGAATGGCTGTTGCACAATGGACTATTCAAATTGAAAAATTGGCCAAGTGCATGACAGGCAATTTGACTTCCTTTGAAGCATCTTGCATTTGGAAAAAGAGTGGAGAAGATTGGACTTGAGGGATCATTGGCTTAATGGAGCATGGCAGATCCTGTGTTCCTATTAAAACTGACTGGTGGAGGGCATTGTTCCAAACACAAATCTGGTATTAAAAGTAATATTCTTCTGAATTTCGCTATGTTAAAAAATTACAAGTTGCCCAATTTCTATTAAAACTTATTAATTTTATGTAGCCTTCTTTTTTTAGGGCTGTGCTCTAATTTACAGATGATCTCAGAATAACAATAATTTATTATGAGACTGAGTGAGAAGAAAAAGAGCTGTTCTGAAATCTAGAAGGGAATTAGTGGCGTTAGTGAATTATTTTCTATGTCACATTTCTAGCTTGCTTTGCTAGAACAAGATCATGTGAGACAAGGCTGTTTTTCTAAATTGCCACGTAAAAAAGTGAGTAAGGTGTTAAGATCTGCGTAGCTGAGAAATGTGGTGGTCTTGTGACACAAGAAGTACTTCTATCTAAAATGAAGATAATAGTCTCAGGAAACCAGAGTTACAATTCAGTGATCACTCTCTTTAATATCTTTCAGCAAATACAATGCCACAAACCTACTTAGCTCCCAGCCATAAAATCTCTTATGAGAATTAACCCAAAATTAAGAACTACAAAACATTTAAACCTTTTTACAGGCAAAGGCAGGTCTGGAATAGATAAATATCTCAGAATTACATCATTCTCCACTGTCGTCTTTGTGGCAGGTCTGCGCCCTTAGAAAAAGGGCAAGGCAGGGCATCTAGTGTGCCAGCTAGTGCTACAAAATCATATCCCTAAATTTACAGGGACCTGTCTTGAAAGTAATTAGGTGTTTAACCTGCTTCTCCCTCCTCCTTTGTTAGAAAGCTACTGTAGAACTGTACCTCTTGCCGTGGCTGGTCCCTTGCTGAACACCATCGTTGTGCTCTAGTGACCACATGCAGTAACACAGCACTGTACAGGTGATTTGTGCATGTCATTTTTTCAGAGCATAAGCTGCAAAACTATCACAGTAGTAAATGCAAAAAGTCTTTAAAATCCACCTACCTCCAAGGTATTTACATCATAATTATTAAATTACTTCAGAGCTCGGGTGAACATCCTGCAGTGAGCAGCGGTAGGAGCAAAGGAGACTATCGCACTGCCTAACTTCTGGTCTAATCTAAGAAATGAATTAAGAGTCTGTCTTCCCAGTTTCTTTATATTATCAAGTGGAGTGGCTCTTCCAAACAGTCATTCTAAATCCTGGTGTTAATGTAACAAGAGCTTTCCAATTTTGCCACCTGTATTTGGTCCGTAAAGTCAGTAATCAGGAAAGGGAAGCTCTAAAATGAATTGAAAATCCTTGCTCTGACAGAGGATATCACTTTGTATCGGCAACAAAATAGTGATAGGAGCATTCTAGAATTTTGTGAAACACAAACACAAATTTGTTCAGATTTCAACTGAACATCACAGCATATGGAGCCACTCCAATGATTTTAGCTTCAAAATGCCATTTTTTATTAAGAAAGTACTTCTGGCCTAAGTGTTTACATATGATAAATGAGTTTATGGGGATAAAAGAACAGAGCTTTGCTTAATTGTGAGACCATCATTTGTGATGGACAAGATTTATCCTCACTTCACGTGCTAAAGAGAAATGTTTGAGTCATGTCTGGAAAAGAACACAAATAATTGCTATAGTGTACCCACTACTCCAATGTTAAGCAAAATCTAAGTTCATAACAAGTTTAGTTCCAAATCATCTGCTCCATGGGAAAAAGGCTTGAAATTGTTTTCAAAAGCAGTCCTATCTGCCAGCTGTAAAGAGAAGATGATCACTTCTTCTCTTTACAGCAGCCAGAGAAGACACTGAAAAGGCATAAGCCATCACAAATAACAAATTCCCTGTCATAGGACATACAAGATTTTGGGAGAGGTGGAAAATGATAAGCAAAGTGGTAGCTTTTCACACTGATGACATCTTGGGCACAAACTTGTTGTTTCTGAAAACGCTGATTATGAAAGTGGAGGTAACAAAGATGATTGTGGGTAATAAGCCAAGACAGTTGCTTGAAGAGGTTGCTTCTCAAATTGCCTGGCCAGATGCCTTCTGCTTTCTGAATGTGTTTCTTTGCAGCATGTAGGTAAACAGAGCTACATCCTTTGACGCTGCATATGCCTGCAAATGCTTCCCCTCTTCCAGAACATAGTTAAACCTAAGGTTTAATACAGCTTTCAGATTGCAGTGATTTATGAGAAGCTTGCCCTCGTCTGTGCAATTCTGTGCAGACAGGGAATACAAGGTCTCAAGGGCTTTCCTTTTTATTAGAACAAAAACATTAGTTTTATGAGCTTTTAAGTAAAGCATTGACAAAAAGCAAAAAATATTAGTTGATATAAAATATGCATGCATCTTTATCTCTGCATAAGAAATTAAATTATTTTTGGTCATTTTCAAGGATAAAAAATAACTTTGACATACATTTAAAATCAGGACAGGCTGGGGATAAGGCAAATAAAACATTCTGTGTGAGAACTGGTCTCAAACAACCAAAATGTTCATTTTTCATTGATTCATAGCTCAGGGAAATATATTTGGGTCATCGGCCAGCTGCTTTTGCCCTGAATTCAGATTGGCCGTCGTGCTGCTGTATCAACAGCCTCTGTGCTCTTCCAGGGAACACTTCTGGGAGTACCTTTTTGCATCGTGATTGCAATAACAGTAAATATAACTGGTCTTTCAGATAATGAAATACTGAATGTGTACAGTTCACTCCACTTAGTGCTGGCTGATTTCTAAATGTATTATCTCTCCTGCCTTTTTAGACAGTGAGGTCAATAGGTTGGCCAAATGGGATGAGAGTTTCTTAGTCAGGTTGTGGAAAATGGATATGTATCTACACATAATAATGTACAAAAATCCCTAAATTATGCATTGAACTATCTTTCCTAGGAAACTATTCATTGACCAATTTAAGGTAATAATATAGCGTAGTGGAGTTTGATTATAGAATACCACATTTAACTGAAGATCTACTTAGCTACAATCGAGGTCTCAGAAACTGTAGAAAAGTAGGGCTAGCTGTAATCCCATTAGTTCAGTTCCCTGGGATCAAGTTTAGTAACCAAGAGTTTTGTATATTTGCATATATTTGTGTAGCCTGTTCTTAGGCATGTCCAGCAATGCAGATTCTATAAATTTTGTAAATAATCTCTTTTAGTGCTAAAATGTAGTTAGAAAGTTTAAGATGGTTAATATTTAAAATTAATTTTTTCCCTTGCCATAATGAAAGTATATCAATTCTTCTTCTGTTCTTGATGTTATGGAAAGTAACAGTTGGGTACCATGCTTTTATAAAATTTTTAACACATTTTATGTCACTGATCTTCCTCTACATCCTCACTTTCCTATGCAGAAAAAAATGCATTTTTTTCAACTCTTCTTCAAAGACTTTATTTTCTAAACTTCTCACCACTTGCTCAAATTTATCCTAATCCTTTTTGACACTGAGATTGGTGCTCAAATAAGGAAGCATTATGTTCCAATTTATGCCATGTCAGGTTCCCGGTACAACAGAGTAGCTCACTTACATGCTGTATTTCTGTTGATAGCTCCTAGAACAATTACTGTTTTTATTTTGGAAAGTGTGTTGCATAAAAGCATTCCCTGTACTTATCATTTTAGGCTGTTAATTTAAACATTAAATAAGTACACATCCAGGTCTGACACAGTTGAAAGCTGAAACTATACTCAATGTGAGCTTTCAATGCTTAGCTAGTAACAACAACTTTTTGCCAGTGTTTCTTAGTTTTCATGTGAGAATACCGTTCACATCTTGATATAGTAAAACTGTATCAACAGTCTTAATTAAAGCGAAGTTATACCATACTTACAGGTTACCTGCTACCCACTAGGCTGGATGTTCCATCTTTAAGTAGAAGAGATGGACCTGAAATGTATTGGTCAAGTCCACATTGGCTGATTTTATCCCCTTATTGTCCTCTGGATGAATACAAACTGAATACTTGATTATTGTTCCATTATCAAAGCTCCATTAGCTGGTCTGTAATTCTTCCAGTCCCGTTCTCCTGACCTATCTCTCGTGAACACTAAGAGGTAATTGAGAGCAGTGGGAAGGGAAAGTGAGCCAGAAACTATGGGGCGATGACAAAACAAGCAGAGGCAGTGACCTCACCAACTTGGGCGCAGTCCCCCAGGACTCCAGCAAGGCAAGACAGGTCTGGTAACACTCACCAGGGCCAGCCACAGTCCGGTGGATTGCCAGGTGTGCCTGTAGCAATGGGGCAGGTCCAGGATCAAGACAAGAAGTCAATTCATCAGGGCAGGGTCAAGATCAACCAAGTACAAGGCTGAGCACAGACACACCTGCAGCATAGCTTAGGCAAGGGCTGAAGATGAAGACCCTGACCATAAATGCACCTCCCAAGTGAAGGAGGAAGCCTTGGTGTAGCTTCCCACAGCTCTCTCTCACCTAAGTCTGACCCAACATTATATGGCATTTCAGAGTTGGCTTTTATCACCCACCCATGTTGAGGCAGCCAGATGCCGCAGAAGGATGTGAGAGGTTGCCGAGTCTCTTGGTGCACACAGGGCCCTGACAGTGGGTGGCTTTTGCTAACTTATTTCCCTCCTCTTCCCCTTATCTTTTAAATTTCATTGTACAATGTGTAGATTGAAAATGGAGTTTTTCACTCAGTATTCTGACCTAGTTTGACCTAGTTGGAGTGCAGCCATGGAACCTTAACATTACAGTCTTCTGAAGTCATAGGCTTCAAGGACAGTTTCCCTGCAGGTAGCCCTCACTGGTAGTGCTTATCCACTTGCCCTTATTTGCACAGGCTGGCATATACATCATTACATTCACACTGGATGGACTATTATACTTCTATTATCCAAGTACAGTGATACAGCTTTTACATGTAAAAAAAGGTATTTTTAAGTCTTCTTTTTTTTCCCCAGTTACCTCTTGCCTGCAACTCATCTTGCAAGGAAGGGAAGAATCATGGTGCTTCAGTATCTCCAGACAGATAATAGAAGGAGAGAGGTTGTAAGTGTTCTTAAGAACAATGAAACAAATTTTGTAGCCATTAATAATATGGATATAATCGTTGAATTGGCAAGAATAGACTCTCTAGCCTATTCAAGCATTATGTTGGAATGAGCACAATTCTATGTGCTTTTATCAACATTTGCATATGCATTTATCAACAATTTTGGAGGTAATATCCCTGTTTGAGCAAGAAAAATATTGTATATTTTCATTACCAAGCATGGGGTTGAATATACAAACTAAGATTAACTGTATAACTTTACCATCTGATAAAGCTTGCAAACCCTTATGTGCTAAGGAGCTAGCTGAAGGAGGTGCAAAATATTTGGCCAGATAGAATATGTACACACCCTTTATAGAAACATACAAAAGAAACTTTTATTAAAACAACATTTCTTCAGAAGCTGGAGTGGAAGAGCAGACTTGGTAGATACATAGAAAGATGGAGGCCTGCGAGGGGTATCACCTGCTCCGGTCTGGCTGATGACGTTAGTGACAAAAAGTTGTTACCACCTAATGGTTTAATGCTCCACACAAAGCTACCTCATAGCTAGCTTAGTTTTCTGTGGACAAATAACCACCTTCCAAAGATCCCGATCCAGAACTGTCTTCAATTCTGCTGGTAACTTCAGGGAAGCAGCTGAGTGACGTGGCGCATAGTCTGTTCTCCTGCTCCTACTTCCAGGTGGCTTGGAGACCTGCCGGCAGGTCATGGCAGTGGGGGGTAGGCTGCAGCACTGTTGATTCTGCTCTACTTGCCCACGAAGGGGTAGACGGAATTAATTTCCAGAATTATTAGTCAGGCTTTTCAGAATTAGTGAATCCACTCCTCCCCATTTCTGAGAAAAAGTGCTTGCTGGGAAATTGCAGCTTTGTCTCATTCTTTCTTCCTGTTCTGCCACGAGTCTTAGTGATGGGCTGAAATAACGTCAGTCGTCCTGATAATAAGAAATGCTTGTTTCCTTGCCACTGTGAAGTAAAACAATAAGTTGCTTTAAGATAATATTCGCCTCTAACCACACTTAGACAATGCACTCAGTTTCCACTGAGAAGCTAAACTAATGCTTTAAACTCAGCTCCATGGGTTATTTATAGATCCTCTGCTGGCTGGTGATAATGATCCTCCTCAGGCTTAAGTCACAGGCAAGAATAATCCCCTGGATTTGAGCCCTTTTATTAATTGTTCATGTATTTTTGCTTTGTGGGAGGAGAGCTACGTCTTACCTGCGTGCTTGGATGTAATTAACAAAACACCTCAAACAGCGTATTGTATTTTTCCAAACGAGTCTTACCTCACAGAACAGGGACTTGTAGTACTTTGGCTCCTGGAAATCTAATCCCAAGAAAATACACAAGCAATGGGTTTTATCTTGAGAATATACTTGCTCAGAGCCACCATTACTGTCCTCCACATGCCCACAGCTGCAAGAGTAGTTGTCCCAAACCATGCAGTCAAGCAGCTGTGTTGTCTGAGATATTCAGCACTGTAGAACACTAAAATAATTATTTTCCTCTTTTTTTTTTTTTAATAATTAATTTGGACAGTAGGAAACACTAATCAGGTAATAGGAAGGATTGCTCATTATTCAGAAAGAAACAGACATGGAACAAATGCTTCCTCTTCTCTAATGTGCCCTTGGGAACAAAGAAGCAGCCAAATTGGAGCAGGGAGACTTGACAAGGGAGGAACGATGAAGCCTTTGCTGTATGGTTTCTTTTGCCAGCCTCACTCGGGTCTCTTCCATGATGTCCTTGCCCAAGGAGCAGTGCAGGTGCTACACAGGAGCTACACAGGACCAGCACCCATCTGGATGCTTCGCTCTGGGCTTCCACACCACTGCTCCTACTGGTGCAGTGAGACCAGGAGTCTCCAGAACGCATGACCCCTCGTATTTCTTGCAGAATCTGCTTAAAAATGGCTAAGAAAGTAATTCAATGTGTTATTCCCCTAAGGCACATATAAGTTTCTAGGAGGAAAAGAATGTCCTTTGTGCTGATTTGTAGAAGGAGGATGCATTCTTTTTTTAAAAGAAAGTTTAGCAAGCATTTATTTTCATGTGAATAGCACACTGGAAAACAGATATTTTCCCAAAGTATAAAAATTGTCATAATTTTATATCCTTTGCCAAATTTTACCCATTTTTCTGCATATGTAAGCATGGTAAAACAAAAAAGCATTCAATTAATATTTTGAAAAGGTGGAAGCCTTTGAAAAATCATTGGGAATTCCACTGTGAGGATGCAATGAGGAGGCAAATGGTAGATTATTTCTGCTCACTTCCCATGCTTCTAAATCCTGGTGAGGGTTACAGGTGAGAAGTAATATAATAAGGTCAGCAAAGACAAGTATTACACTGCTCCGCAAAAGAGTCAAAACTTTGTTAGAGGATCAGGCCCTGCACTAAAGGTAGGAAACAAAGTACATTTAATTTATTGACTGGAGGTTAACCATACCAAAAGCAAGAAAATGTACTGAAAACCAGATCAGAAAATGGAGACTGAAAGATCCTGCAAAGTACTCAGATGGCACAGTGCACAGGGGAGGCTGAGAAAGGTAAGATGTCGGAAAATACTACAAAGTATTAAAGCCACAAGAACAAAGAACCCAGCAGGAAATACAGATAATGATCATGAAATTCTCATGTTACTTATTCTGTCTTATGACGGACTGTCTCCTCAGCAGCTCTGCAAGCACAGAAAGAACTTTGTCAAATGGTCTTGTCTTTTAAAATCGGAGAGCTTTTTGGAGGGCAGTTTGTTGGGGCAGACAGGTTTTAAGGACATAAGCAATGCGTGCCTTTTGGTGTTTATGATTTTCTCCAGTTGTGAACATCCTAAATTCTGTAATCAGACGATTCATTGGTGACAGAGTACTACTTGCACCACCAATAGCTGCTCATTCATGAAAATATGTTTGAAATTAATTTCTAATAGACGCTTCCTGCCATACAAGAACAGATAAAAAGTTCTTGTGAGTGTCCTTTAGAGAAACATCTTACTAAGGGACCTGAGGCTAAGTCTCTTTCAGAAAACTTTTTAAAATGGCATTTGAAATTAGGATTTTGTACTACCAGATAAAAAGACAAAGATAAAAGTACTGTTTATCAGATTTGCTGATAGGAAGAGTAACTACTGAAATTTCTTTATAGTCTCCCATAGAAGTTGAAAATATACATATTCCAAATATTGAAGGAACCGGTCTCTGCTGTTCTACTTCAGTATTTTGAGCAATGGGAAGCCAGAAAGAATAAATTACTCAAAGTACGGCTGTGTGCACAACATGGACTAACTCTCAGAAGCACAAGTGCAGACTGCTAAGTTAGGAACTGCCAAGTGAAGCTCTGAAGGTACCAGCCTTCAGCTCAGTCCCTTTGTAGGCATACATTGTCATTGATTTTTGCCATCAGACAGCCTTACACTGTTTTTTACCCCGTGAAGCCTGGTTGTAAACTAGGCTGCTTTCTTTCTGGGACCCCTGCCTGAGCTGCTTCAAGGTTTGAAGCGGGGGGGTGTGGGGCTGGCAAAGGTGCCAGCTTGGAGGCATATGGAGGGCATCCTGGTACTCTGGTGACAGCGGGTAACCCTTCCAGCTAGTAATGTAACCTTAGCAACAGCCTCTGCGGAGCCTTAAAGCTCACTGAAATTTAGCTCAGTTTCTGTATGGAAAGCAGAAAGCTCACCTATGACACAAAGATTAATTCCCAGAGAAATTTAAACTCTTAGGCCACAGGATGGAGAAATGACTAGGACTTTCCAAAGAAGAAGACATCTTAATTATTCTTTTTTTTTAATACCAAACAGTAAGATTTTCCTTGTGTTTGACTCTGAGAAACAGCAAAATTAAATTCTCACAGCAAAGGACCCCTTACCCACAGGCTATGTTAGCATTTCAAATTTAATAGAATTATAAACAGCTGAAAGTGGACTTTTCTAATAAGAACTGATGTTCTTAATATAGATGCTGCCGTTAGTCTTCAAAGTAGCACACACCTGTGCAGATGTGTGCACAAATGTGTAGGTGTGCATGTTTACCTAAAATAAACACACTTGCTTTTGTTTTAATTCTGCTTCCTCCAGAATAGACGACAGTGGTTTCCAATGCAAATAATATTTAGGAATGGAGAGTATTTAGAATAACTAAACAATAGATACTGAGAGTTTAAGAAGATGATCCATTACAAATACTTTGTGTAGGCTGCACAGTATAGCAGTGTACAGATATCATAGAACTGATATGTCTATCAGCTGACCAGATGCTTATGCTTAGAAATGAATGTTATGAAATAAAAAAACCAACCATGTATGTAACTACGTTTGCTGACTCCATCTTAGTTCCCTGAGACTGCTGTGGGTAATTATGAAAAGGAATCATATAACCAGCCACCTCATTTGATTTCAAAGACCTAAGCTAGTAGCAATACAGTGAACACAAAATATATTACTTGGTCACAGTTTTGCAAAGCATCTGCAAAATCAGTAAATAAATAAAACCCCTGAGATTTTGTTAAAATTCTTCAAATGAGCCTACAAAACACCACTTACCACAGAACTTCATTAGAGAGAATTAATGACATAATGTCTGTGTTTACTTCTTCAGAACAATTACTTGAGGCAGGAAATCTTTAGATAAAAAACATTAATGATGCTAAGTCTCCTATCTAACCTCCTTCCCGAAAACATTACAGCTAATGATGACAAATTCTTTCCTTTTGTATCATAATAAAATTCAGTCTTTGTATGTGGTTCAATAAGAACAATAGACAATTTGGCCTCCGTCTTTCTGATTTTAAATTTAAACTGGTAACTAACTTATGAGAAGTTTACAAAGGTGGAAAATGCTTTCTTCTTTTGTCAGTGTAGTTTTTATTAGTTCTGAAATTGCAATAACTGAAGGATCAATTTTTTAAAAAGGCCATCAGATTCCCAAGTTCTGGGGTACAGTGAATGAGGCACTCTGTGTGGGCTTTTCTCTTTCATAGGCTGCAGATAAAAGAAGATGAACCTACAAGATGCAGTCAGAGAGAGAAGGCCAGGTAAGAAGGAAAAAAGTATGGCTATGGATGGAAGAAAACCAACTTAAGATCCATAGTAGGTAAAAATACAGCTATAATGAGTAAGACATGCCACTCCTGAAGTGATGATAAAAAGCTTTCCTGGAGCTGGCCATACACCCCAAAGCAGTGAGTGGATGCTGGAGGAAAGCACGTCTCCGTAGCACCCGGGCTACCGTTGTCCACGGTCACAGGCTGAGCTCTGAGTCCCTGCAAACCCCTGTGCTGGCTGCCCTGCTTCCTGGGCTGTTGGTGAAAGGCAGGAGCTAGGAGAAAAATTTACAAACCAGTAAGGTGGAAGGGAAAGCAAATATTGCCCCTTAACTGTGTGCTTTCTGCAGTGCATTGCTGTCAAGCCTAGACTGTGGGGTGTAAGTACTCAGGCAGAACCCATTTCCTGATAATAGTATCTATGGGCCACATGCTGTTTGGAAGCACAAAAGTGTCAATTGATACTGCTAAATATAATGCAAGTTTGTCACAAATCTTCAGTTATTATGCAAAAAAATAACTTTGGCCAGTTGTACTTATATCTACTGAGAAAAGTCACAGATTTGCAGAAGAAGTTACGGGGATGGGGATTATGAGTACAAGTAAGGATTGCGGTGACATTCTTCAATTTAAACATTATGATTTCGCATCTGAGTTTGCAATAAGTATATTGGTAATGTTAGTGACAATGAATCCTCTACTACTGAGGGTATTTGCATGAACCTTTTGCCCCTTTAAAGTGCCCACCATTAGGAACATGTATGCACAGAAGGCTCTGGAAAATGCTGGTACATTACAATGGTATCATGTACTCCTGAGTAGATGATACCAGGGTTTAAATCCCAACAGTAATTTAAGTATTACTAAAGCTGTGATCTGACAATCATTGCTGGTGAGGTGGTGGCAGCTTAAGACATGGCTATCCACAGATGCTTGTTCTCTGCCAGAAATCATCCAGGCAGTTTGGCTAGTGGAACAATCACTGGCATGCTCCTCATCAACAGCATGGCAGAAGGCAGCCCATCCGATTCCAACTGCTGCCGTGGCTGTGAGAAGTAACTCGGCTGATTTTACACTCGAGTGGGTGAGGAGAGCTTGTGTGGTCTGCTCCCTGGCTGGACTGTGCAGATGTGACTGCCTGCAGAAAGCTGCTGCTGCCGACAAAGAGGAGAGACCTTCTGCATAGATCGTCTGACAGTCGCCTACTGCTGCAGACTGGAATCAATAACAGTTGCTGTAAAGGCTCCTTATCAGTCTGGATAAAGCCAGAGACTCTCCAAAAGCAGTGTCTTAATGCTTGAAAAGCATAAAGCTGACGTTTGAGACAATGTAGGTCAGTCGATACTGGGATTCATCATGAAAGTTCTTACTGAAACAGTCAATGAAATTATGCAAAATAGTTTTTCTGAGTATGTCCCTTAGCATTGCACATGCAAAGGAAAAAGAAGCACATTTAATTCAATATTGCATGTCTTTTTATTTTACAGGAACTGGGTAACAGTAAGGCATCGATACAGTTGTTACAAGGTCATCAAGAAGTTGTTAGCAGAACAGAAGGTTGTGGTAGGCACTTTGTTACTGGAGCTGAGCCAGGAGGGCCAAGGAAGAACTTTCACAGCTCAGAGTTGCTGATACATTTTAATAGGTCCAGCACAGAATATATGTAAAAGAATATATGATAATCTTCTCAAGTACTTGCTGGAGCTTTCTACTTTCTGAATTTAAAATGCACAGCACTGCAGTTCCGGAAGAAAAACAAAACAGCACACACAAGAATGGACTCTCTTGCCCAAATCTAAAATGTAAAGAAAGCACCCCTCCAAAGACCCTCTCAACACCTCAACAGCAGCCCTTCTGAGTGTATTGAATTTTGCTGTTATCTACAGACAATTATCAGTATCCTTCTCATAGTCAAAAGTAAATGTGATGCTTATTAATTTCAACTCTGGGACAGCTGTCTTTCCCAACTATCTAGAAAGAAACACCCAAAGAACTAGTTATTGTTCTAGAGCACAAAAGCTCTGTTTTAAAGTGATTTTCCATCCCCGTGTGGTTTTCTACTCTGTGTGAAAGCATAGGTGCCTCCTGCTCTCCTCATATCACAGTGTCAGAGCTGGGCTGAGGCAGAGTTCACCATCAGGGATGATCGGGAAAGCGGGCAGGAACCTGGATGCTCACCTTGATCTCAACTGGGAGATCAAGGGCTGCAGCACCGGTGTGTGCGCTCTCACCTCATCCCAGTTGTGTACCAGACATGGCCCTTCTGGGAAGGAAACTGGGATATTTTGCTCAGAATTGAGCCTAACACTCGGTAGGTGAGAGCTGGAAGTTTTCACCACAGGGCAGAGCAGACATCACCTCTAAGTCCCAGTCACCCAGCAGATGCAGACTGAGGCAAAGTGTGTCTTGAGAGCAGGAAGACTGTTAATACCACCAAAAGGCTGTGTCAAGGTCTCAGGCTGGAATTTGTTTGTTCAGAAGACAGATCAACAATGCAGCAGGCAAACATCCAGCATGCAGCTTCCCAGCCCTTTCCAAGCTCCCTGCCCCCATCATAGCTCTTCTCATCTTCTCTTTTTTGTTCTTCAGGAGGTTCATCTGCTGAGCAGTCCCGGGAAGGGGGAGCAAGGGCTGCCAGGTCACCCCCTCAGAAGTTCACTGCTCTGCTGGAGTGCACTTTCCCCTCATCCCTGCTCTCCCTGCCTCTTTCCATCATCAGCATCAACCTCCTCCATCCCAAAACCTTGCATGTGGTGACCACAAATGCCCAGGGCTGTGGAGCTGGGAAGGGGTTGGTGAGAGGTGCAGCAGGTGGCAACCAAAGAATCATGAAGAAAATCACAAAACATTAAAAGATAAATCAGCCTTCAGGAGGGCTATGTGATTACAGATAGTTATACCAAATCCATCACTCTGTCGTTATCATCAGAGCCCTGTCAGAGCCTATCCTTATTGTTTTCAGTGTGCTTTGGATTAGTTGTGGAATCAATATAAAGTGTTAAAAGAGCTGATTAAAAACAGTGGCAAGTCTAGGAGCTTGGCCAGTCAAAAGCCATCTTGGTGCTTGAATGATGGATCTAGCTCAGTAGTCAGATGCGTAACTGTGGGGTTTTTTGCTTTCAGAGCATGTGTCTGTGGGTGACAGTGACAAAGAGAAATACACCTAGGGGACACCATTTGATCTAGAGCTGTGACAGGGCTGCTCGTTGCCAGCAAGAGCTGACTCTGGACTGATGCAGATGTTTGTTCTGGATTGAAATACTAAATTGGCATCTACGATACAGTAGGCCAAAAGAGAATAGGCTTCTTTTTTTTTTTTTTTTTGGTGGAAGTGCTAATGCTAAAGTAAGCAGTTTTCCTTTTTGCTAAGTCTGCAAAAGCAATGACCATTATGGTCAAAGTCAAAGGAGTACTGTCAATTTAGCAGGAGCCCAGTTTCTAAAGAATTTCAAGTCGTACTTGTAAAATCTGGTAAGAGCAGAGTTGTTTATGTTGCACAGTTAATACTGAAAACAGTTTCCATAGTAAGTTTGATTTTCAGTTTCTCTCCTTCCCTGTCCCTTGTAAATGTAAATCTAATAAATATAAACTCTGTAAACATGTTTCAAAGCAAAAATCTAAAAAACCCCAGTGTTTCCTAAAACCTCATGTTATGTCTTGTTCTCTGGTGGCATTGGTAAGGGAAGTTTGTTTTAGGAACTAACCAAAGAAACACACAGTGATTAGGAAATGCATCTGTAGACTTTTGAAGAGCTTTCTACCAGGTTTTCACTCATGGCAAATCTGGTATCTGGTGGCATTTGTCTGAAAAGTTTAGGTTTGTTTTCTTGACTCATAAAATATTAAACAGCTGCATTTCTTTAGCTAACTATTGGGCATTTTCAGGAAAATGTGTTAATGTTTGTCACATTGCTGTCACATTTGCCACAATCCAGTGTTGCCTAAAGCACAAATAAAATCTATCTAGAGAGAATAACATTGTTTACTCGTATGCATGGCCAGGTATGGGCGTTCATGAGAACTCACAAATGTTTCTGAAGAATACTTGAGAAAGAGGAACACCTAAACTCAGGTAAAAGAAAAAACCTCCCAGACCCCCCTCTCTTTACAAACTACCTGGCTCAATGCTGTGCAAGGTTTAGAAAACATTCTGCATACTGCTTGAGAAAAAGCACAAACGTTTCCTGAAATGGCATTAAGAGAGAGAGTAACAATTCCCAAAGTGTTACTGACTCTTTCCTTGTTTAAAAGAAAGCTTTCTGGCCACCACAGGGAGGGGGGAAGAGAGTAAGTCTATAGACAAACCATTCTTTCCTGTGCAGGGGGAAGCAGACTAACCACAGACTGGGAGGGAAACTGTGCAGCTCCTTCTGCTAGAAGATAAGCAGCGCTTCTCTATCTACCCCAAGCCGGCACCCAGGCACTGCTCCTACCCTTCCAGGCTCAGAGACCAGGAAATGTGGGAATCTTGGGGCTACCAGACAGAGCCCAATGCAAGCAGATCAACTCTGCTGTCTTTTGCTCTCTCAAATAATTCCATTTTTAGTTGGTGTTTGGTTTATGTCCTTCCAGTGAGTTTGTGGTCGGAGAGGTTCTGCTTTGCCCTAAGCTGAAACCTGCTGTCGCAGCAGGGATAAAGCCATTTTCATCACTACCATAAGAAGCATCCAGCATTTGAGATAACAGATTTTGAAACAGCACAGAAATGGTTACTAGTTTTGTCTTTTTAACACCAACTGTTTAAATAACTTTCACTCTTAGTTCAAGGATACTTGCTGGTGATAACTGTTTCAAAGACTGTTTAAGACCTTCAGGTAGATGGGGAGGACACAGATGTTCTGCAAACAGAACATGTTGAGCTATCATTTTCCAGCTACATGTGAGAAAGAAAAAATGAAAACAGCTGATGGCAGAACAGTATAGTCAGAATTCAAGCAGGGAAGCTATGTAGTTTATCCAATGCAATTGTGATAAAATGCTTGTTTATAAACTACTTATTGCTTGTAAATATGATTTCTGAAGTATTTATTAAGTAAAATCATCAAAATCATATGTCTCAAATGTTGTGATCTGTGTATTAGCAACAACACTCAGATTGTTGCTAAGTGTTACCACTGGCCACTTCTCATCATAGTATTTTATCACCAATAACGATGTATTTATTTGTATTGCTTTGCACACTACCCAGGCTAAGTGGGTTCTGCAACAATTCCACTGCGAACACGTCAGCAATATTTTGTCTGGGTCTCTGGGGAATATTAAGGGCATGCACCCTACCTCCACAGATGTCATGGTCAAAACTGTCAGCAATTTCACCAAGACCGGGACCAAGGCTTGCACGAGCTGCTCTGCTCTCTCTGTCAACATGGTCCTGCTGCACCAGTCTCCAAGATGAGGGCTTGGGAGCTCCCCATGGGTCAGAGCTCCATGGCCGGTCCTGACTCCTCATTGATTAATTCCCTGATTCCAATTCATCTTGAAGTTGTTCCTCTTCTGTTTCTACTGCTGCTTGTTCTTTTAGTAACATTTTTAAAGTCACCTTGCTCATCCTTAAATGTTGTAAACCTTTAAGGTATGATGTAGGATCTTTCCAATATGACACTATAGCCTTTACAAGTGGAGGTTTACACTGTGAATTAAGACACTGTCCTTACAGCTTTGTCAATGCTTCATTTACATTTTTCCCATTTACCCTGGAAGACTCTCAGAAGACCTGGAAAATGCCTATACAGCAGTCACTTCACCTTCTCTTAAGGGCAGGCACTGCTCTAGCTGAGTGTGACCACCTTTGTGGTCTCATAGTAATACTGCACAAGCAGCTGTGCCCAAAAGATTGGGAACAGGTGACATTATAGATTTATAATGTGCCAGAGGATCTCCCAGGCATCTTCCAAAGCCCTTGGTCACAAGCATTTCAAGCGCTGAACACATACAAGGTGCACTGCACAATAATTTGTTGCACAGCTGCCTGTCATGGTCTCCTGTGTTAAATGGTTCTCCATGAGCACAATTTTGAGAGCCTTTGGTCTAGTTTTCTGTGCCACAGTTACTGGCTTTTTCCTCTTTATCTCTTCTTTCACCTCTAAATCATTTTCCTAAAACCTACACTTAAGCGTGATTATTCCCTCAGTTGCACAATTGCATCACCCCTTAAAATCCATGTAATATTTGTGCATGAAGAATTCACTGTTGGATTCCCCCACCTTTTTTTTAAACCAAAAAATGAACAAGTAATGAAAGGGATAAACCCCCACAAAGTCTCAGTATTATCCTACTACACAGCAGCCACTGAGACAGCAAGTGAAAAGTAGCTTCTCCAACAAAAACGCTAGAGGAGGTTAAAAGAAATGTAGGTGGGTATTTGTCATCATAAAAGGGTTATTGTACAGAGCTAGCTTTAAACATGGGGTGATACCCTGCATATGTCTTTATACACCCAAACTGCAAGTCTGTGGGAATAAGAACACAGAATCTAAGCCAGAATTATTTGTAAACATGGGATAGATGAGATTTATGTAACAGGCTACTGCAGATTTATGAATCCAGGAAAGGAAATAATTACAAAGGAAATGAAAGTTAAAAATAGTCATGAACCACCAAAAAGACTGTGCTTTCACCTCTTTCTCTGGCAACAGAGTATTACACCCACTTGCTGTGTGCCAGTTCATTCTTCTAGATAACCAGTAGGGCCAGGAATGGGGTCTCCAGTTTAAAAAAGAAACTTTACTTGGTAAATACTTCTCATTGTATGTTCAAAATAGGTTTTAGATTGCCTAGACAAAAAGCTTATACAATTTTCCTATACATCTAGCACAAAAAGTCTTCTAATAGCATGTTTCAGTACAATGCACTCTTTTGAGAGCAGGAATAACAAAAAATAAGAGAAATTTAAGCACAAAAGCTAAAGCTAACCTACCTTCTGATGACATTTATTACCAGTATAACAGCATAAAATTGAATGTGATGTTAATAAAGTGATGCTGTAGAGCTGTAAGATGTGAACACTGAAGGAATGGACATAACTGCTTCTAGATACCCTACAGGCAGTTATTTATAGGGCTATAGACACCCAATAAAATGCACTATAAATCAGTAATGCAACTAGACAGAAACAAAATGAGGAGAAAAGAGTCAAGATGTAGCTCTAAGGTGCTGGATATTGCTGTTACTTGTGGTACGTGGTGGCACTGGGGCTGTGACAGGGAGCAGGGAGGATGCCCGGGGGCTTTAGGGGCTTACAAATACACACCCAAAGCCAGACACAGGTTTTTAATGGATTCAATGAACAGATCGTAGGCACAACAGGCTAAAGGAAATCTCTGGGACCATAATAACAGCAATAACTTCCTTAATAGCAACAATTTCCTTAATAGCAAGGAAGTTATAATCCATACCAAAAAAAATCCATACCTAAAGAGGAAGTGGTAACACAATTAAGCTTCATGTGTGCCCATCTAGCAAGTGATGCAGGAGACAGGTGAGAAAGGTGGGATTTTAAAATATTAAGTGGAGGATTTTGTGAAAAAAATGTGTGCGGGTGCAACGTAAGGACACTCAAGTGTGTTTCAGTAATGGCCAAGATACAGTGATGGGATATCATGGAATCCCTACCTTTTTGCTTCTTTTCATCTGTCATTTTTTGAAACTAAAAGTAACAATGTTTAATGGAAATAGGATTTTTAGTGCTGTGTGAAAACGGTTTTGATAGATTAATTTTAACAAGTGGTTGGTAAAAGCTTTTGGCTTCTGCAAGCTAAACTGTGCACTTGCTGAAATCAGTGTTCATTTGATGTGGTTTGATGCCTGTTTCCTCACAGGATAATCAGTATGGAAAAGGTCTGAATGAGATGCGAGAGATCTTTCCTGGGCACTTGGCTAAACACCACCTGTTATGAAATGCAGTTTTTATTATCAGTGTTGGTTTACAATCACACTCATTAATCACACCAGAAGGAAAAGGTTTATAAAAATGATTGTTTAAAGAAACTACAATAAAACCTAATATGTTTTGTTAGTAATTCTCATACTATTCTGGCTGCTGATCAAAGTGATCAGTTTATAGTGTTTATATTGTTTAGTTTAGAGGAATATGACAGCATATCCTTCATGTAGGGTAAGTTACATTTTCCTTTAGATATAATTTAGGGATTTAATGAAGAATAGCTTGATCCTTCTATATTTTTCCCATATTCACATAAGATCTGGGTACACTGCCAGTACTGAAAGGTCAAGTATGGAATAAATTAAATCTGTAATTGATAACAAGTGACTTCCAGCTCTGGAAAATTATGTACTTAATATGAATTATTAATATTTGTTTGTTTTCTGAACTGAGCATCTGTGATTTTATCCTCAGGTTAAAAGAACCAAAGAATTTAAGATTTTGCCACTAAGCTAAAGGACATGGGTGTTTCTGACCCACTGGCTGCTAGCTGCTGGCTAATGTTATAGTGAGCTTTTACAGTGTAGCAAATAGTTTGCATAAGGAGTATTTATATTTATTTATGTCTAAGCTCAGTGTTTGTTTTTGATGTAATCTAGAACGAACTCTTATAGTAAACAGTGGTGTTATTTAGAGAAAGTGTAAACCAACCAGTACTTCCATTTATATACTCACAGCTCCAGCAACTTCAAAGCACTTGCTAAAGCACAGCTGAAGACAGAATTTATTTTCATAAAATACAGATCAGTAGTAACATGCTTTTTTTTTTTCTATTTATTTATGATCATTTTCTCAGAGCTGGGAGAACGAGGGAAATATTTTAAATTCAGAGTTGGTTACCATGCTGCTCTTGGTCCACCCGAGCTGGAGCCCAGCCCAAGCTGCAAGATGCTGTGTCTCTGCAGCTTCCTGTGATGCTGGACACAGCACCAGGAAAAGAGGTCCCCAAGGATACTGCTAGATCGCTCTCTGCAAGAGGAGTGCCTAACAAGGGACTTTTCAATCTCATAAAGACTACAAAGGGGCTCTTTATGGTTTCCTGATTAAATGAATTGTCTCAGAAAGTAACCCATGCCAGTGAATCAGCTTCTAGTGTGGCAGTGGTGAATGCCTGAGTCTGCTTACCCGGGCTTGCAGGAGAGCTGTTGCTGGAGCCTGATTGCTTTGGGGGACACAGATGGAGCGTTGGTGATGGGAGGTGGGGCAAGGACAGGAGCAGCAGAAGGAAGGGAAGACTCAAGGCTCTGCGGTCCCACCAGGGGCTGGGTCCCTGCCTGTTCTCACACTGCCTAGGGAGGGGGTCCTGGATCACTGCAAAAGGACATCACTGGGATTAGTGGGCTGAGAGAGAAACAAGATCTTTGCTACTTAAGCGATTGCACATGGCAGTTTAGTAAGTAGTTGCTGGCTTAGTTGCACGAAGGAAATAATTGTTGGTAAGAAAGGCATTCTGGTGCGTTACTGAAGGAGGGGTGCTGGTATGCTCAAGCCTGATTTGTAGAGGTGGTCACGGCCATGAATACCCAGATAATGTTCCTGGAAAATGGCAGGAGTATCCAGCTGCCCCTTTACTTTAACAAGGTAAATAAGTCTAAGACCAAGAAGTGAATATGAATGTTCCCAGTCACATTTTTGCTTTTGTTAAATAGTGTCATGCACCAAGCAGCTTCCAGTTCTGTATAAATAGATTCTGGCAGCCTCAACATTAGCTTGACTTTGACCCTTGGATGGCATCAACCAAAGATAAAACATAGGAGTTAAAAGACTTGGAAGCTTTTAGAACAATGCTCAGAGAAGTGTCTTCCACTTCCACTACGCCTCTGCAAAACAGAGGAGGTGTAAATAATTTACAGATTATGGTTTTACTCAACTACTCCTCTTTCCTTACAAAGAAAGTCTTTGAGTTTTAGGCATAAAAATAAACATTGGGAGGCAAATGGTAATGCCACCTGATGTAAAATATGTTAAAATGTAGAGGACAGGGTCATAATTTTCCTTAGCTTGAAAGTTATATGATGAGACAACATTTATAAAATCTCTTTTCAATTCCCATGTTGATAACTGAAGACAGAACATCATACGCTGCAAAGAATTAAGGATGAAGTATTCTGTTTTCCAGACCATGAGAAAAATTTGGGCAAGCTTGAAAAGTTATACCCCAGGGAAAACCTTCAAGCCAGGGCCATTCTTGCTGTGTGCACACATGTAGCACCACCAGAAGCTGCCAGTTTACCCCCCAAAAGCAAATGAGCCTTCAGTATGTTAGAGGACTGAAAGAATACCCTAACCCAGCTCCCCCTGCTGCAAAATGTGAATCTAGATATGACAGTCATTATGTTACTCTACTTTTAAGGTACTTATGTTATAGTTCATTATATTTCATCTGTTACTCTCCTCCAGAGAGGAGCCACCTCCAGAATGGCTTGATGTGTCAAAGCAAGTTTTCTTGGTCCTTCAGATCTGAATCATCAACTGGATTACAAAAGTAAAAGGTGACTAATCAACTCCTTTCTTTCATTACCTGAGTAGTTTTGTTTATGTTAACAACATATCTTGAAGCTTTGATTATTTGTGTACCCCTTTAAAAGTAATTTCTATAAATAAATTTCAAACGTCATATATATTTTATTGTCTGGCATCAGTGTACAGAAGGAAGAGCTGAAAGCATCATTACTTATTGGGAAGCAAATGAAGAGAAAACTCCTTTAAGAAGCGAGGAGAAAAAGAAAGCAGGAGGAAAATATCGAGCCAATTTGTGGACACTCCCCCCAAAGGTCACAGGAGGCAATGGAAGGAATGAAACTGGTGATGGAAATCAGCAACATAGACAAACATCCCAAAAAATGCAATCTTCAAAAAAGCAGCAGGCAATCAGGCAGGGATGCTGTGAGAATCCACAAACCTCATGTCAGGGCTAAGCCACAGCAACCACCAGCTCTGCTCACACCCACGCAACACTCCTGCCTCCAAGAAATGGCACTCACAGGGTCAGAAACATCAATATAATGCCAAGTGCCCCCCTGAAAAAAGAAAAGCCCAGCACCCAAGGCTTTCCATGGCTCCAGGCTGTGACACAGTGACCCTCTGCGGTCATCCCTGTGCAAGGTCCCAGACTTCAGAATTTGTTTAGACTGAGCCAGATGATGCTGACAAAATAACCCTCAGGTATGAAAAAAAAGGGGCATTTGAAAACTGAACATAAACAAATCTAATAATGAAATAAGATTGTTGCTGCTAGTTGCTCTTTGTTACCGGTTTTGGAAATGGTTCTTATTGTTGCTGCATTAGCAAAGGGACCAAAGACATTGAAAACAGCAATGCCACTGCTATAACAAGGCAAAAAGTGAAACATGCTGTTAGATTGCATGCTATAAATACACACATGCACTAATTTTTGATATAAACACAGTGGCATGTTGGACTTAAGCTGTCCACTATTTAAAAATACTGTGTGGAATAAGTTCTGTTCTTGCTTTTGTCTGTTGCACAAGTAGACTCAAAGCATTTCCTCTTCACCACCAGAATTGTGATAAGACCCAGAATTTTAGCTACCCCAGCTTTTCTATTTCAATCCTGTAACTTTAAATTGTGCTATTACAGCAAGACCAGAAAACCATTTCTCCCTCTGCCTTATTTTGGTTGTTCTGGGGCACATTCTGCCCTGTAATTGATAGAGTTTAAAAATAAAACTAGTTTGGCCTTTTCAAACATAAAAATATTTTCTTGAGAAAGAAAGTGTAGGTTTCTTTTACAGAGAAGGTAAATATTAGTGACCTTTGTGAAATAAATAGGTTCAAAGTAGTAGAAGGGTAAATATTTTTCTTTGTGTTAATGCTGCATTTCAATTTTCTTGCCAGGCCTGTATCAGCATTAAAGCTTTTCTTTCCATCTCTTACATCATACAAAGACCCACCTTCCCCAAGCTCTAGTGCTAATTTTGAGCTATAATGTCATCATGTGACTTAGCTACATGGTACATTAAAGCCTTCAGGCACCATGTGGATAAAAACACTTGGAAGAGCTTGCCAAGACCCCAAGCTTCCATCCCCTCGGCACAGCAGGTCAGAGCATCGCTGGAGCGCACTGCTCTACCAACAGCAGGGAATGAGGTGGAAAGGGGCGCTTCGCTATGAAAACCAGAAGTATTTAAACAATATTTTTATTACTATGCCTAGTATGATGAGAATGTAATAAAAAAACCTTGTTAGGTAACATTTGCTTTGACGGTAGTTCATCTGTTGGGTGGAGGATACCTGAAGATGTTCTGAGCATAGCACTGCCCAGCCGAGCTGCTGGGGATGCCAAGGTGCAGCCAGGGCAAGGGTTTGCCTCCGGTTTGTGGCACTGCAAGATCATGATGATGCTCGAGGGATAATCCCGCCAATGCCTTTCCATGCCGGGTTAAGAGCTCTCACCAGGCTCCCAGGAGCATCCGTGCCCTTGTGCAGTGAGCAGTAGCTCACTGTTCGCCAATCCAGCTGAAAGCTGGCTCTGCAGGGAAAGCCATGTGGTCCGCTTGAGCCAACACAGGGCAAGGGGCAAGAACACATGGCTTGTGCAGAGGAGCCACAAGCCCTCTGCTTAGCCAGGCTCAGCTTTACTTTGGCCCAAGTGAATCCATGCAGCCCATAGACAGGTCTTGCTGTGAGGTCAGTGAGAGCAAGATCCTGGTTTAGGGGATCTGCGTTTCCTCTTCAAAGTGTGTATTTTTCAGATACAGGGCAGTACAACCAATCTTCTATTCTAGGGGCTCAAGGCTGTGTACCCAAGGCTGCTGTCTAAGCCCTGGGAGATAGAGCAGGATGGAACGGAGAGCTCTGCCACCAGTCCTGACAGCGTGCGAGCACCACACGGCAAGAGGTACCCACACACACACAGCCAGTTCCTGCTCTGGTTTCCTCTGACATGCTACAGAAGCCTGTAGGATGCACGCCCAGGTGACTTTAAAGAAACCTATGCATTCATCATATTTTACTACATCTGACAGTAAAGTCATGCCAACGCACGTATTCAACAACGTCTGACAACTAACTTTTAATCTCCCTTGTCTTCCATAAGCCAGTTTTGTCCACCCGATTTGGAGGAACCAACCCGCGGACGGAAGAACGAGCAGCCAGAAGGCAGAATTACCCAGCGACTGAGTAAACAACACACTTCAGGGCCTCCCTTCTGCCGAAACCACCCAACTCCGAGCAAAGGGGAGAGCGGGGGCCGGCCGGCGGCTGCCCAGCCCCTCAGCCCCGCGGCCTGGGCGGCCCGAGGGGAGGCCGGGCAGGGAGGGAGGGAGCCGACAGCGCTTCTCCTTACGGGACGCTTCCAACACGGTCGTGACGGCGGCAGACAGCTCCGTCTGATCAAAAAAATTAAAGTTTGCCACAATAAAAAAAAAAAAAAAAGAAAGAAAAAAGAAAAGAAAGACTAAAGTTAAAGTTACCAGACAGACCCCACCAAGCAGCGCGACTACCAGTAGCTCACCGGCTAGTCCTGCGCATGCGCGGCTCACCCCCGTGAAGGGGCGGGAGAGGCTCTTCCAACACACACACATATAGAGCCGGCACCGCCTCTTGCGATTGGTGGCGCGCCCCTCTTCTTCCCGCCCCCGGAGGAGCCGCCACCCTTGCTATTGGCCCCGCGGCCCGACGGCGCCTGGCGATTGGCTCCGACGGCGTTGCGGGCCGGCGGCGCTGCGGGGCGGGGTGGCCCGGCCTTCGCCGTGAGGTGCGGGAGTGCCCCGGCCGCCGCCGCTACCGCCGCCGTCGCTTCCGGGTCCGTGGTGAAGCTGCCGCGGAGGGCGATGGCGTAAGTGCGTGGAGGGAGGGGGAGTATCGAGCGGGGGTTGCCGTTTTCCCACCGGGCTGGGCCCGCTTGAACGCGATGCGGGGGCCGGTGACGGAGGGGTTGGCCCCGCCGCCGTTCCTGGGCCTGTCAGGCCGCGCCACCGGCGGCCTCCGTGAGGGAGAATCCCGCCAGTGGGGCGACTCTGAGGAGCCGGGTGGGGGCAGCGGGGCGCCGTGCCGGGGGGCCACGCCTCCGGTGCTGAGGGGGAGGCGATCATCGCCTGCTGCCTCCTCCGCGTTGTGTTACCGGTACCGGCGCGGCCCCCTTCCTCCACCTATTCTCCTTGGAAGCGGCGTGAGAGGAGCCCCCTCCGGTTTTACGGGTTCCTGTCTTTTTTTTTTTGTTTTCCTTTTTGCGTCCGGCTTTCCTAGGTTAGTGCCGTGCAGGAGGGGTGTAAGGTCAGAAGACGGTTCAGAAGAAGGTTCAGGCGCTTCCAGTTTTGTTTTTGGCCTGCGAGGAAAGTTTCACTTTTCCCTTTCCCTGGCCGGTGGAAGACGGTCCCTGCCGGTGCCCGAGGTCCTTAGAGGGTTTTAATGCACACACACGCACTGATTTAACACCAAGCGCACCTGCTTTCTGGTGCGTCTAAAGCCGTGATGATCATGTGCTTGCACGTCATATTGTCAACGGAAAAAAAATCTGATGTAATTTATTAATGTGACACGCTTTAACGTGTTAATATGGTGGAGGTGTAGTTTAAAGATCAGGATATAGCCAATATCCCAGTCATAATCTATGTCTGGGTTTGATTCCCATCTTAAGACACATCTTAAGCAACCTTCACTAGACTTTGTGAAAACTTCCAAGGTTGGAAGTTTACTGCAACAGATGCATCTCCATATATAATTTGATCAGGTTTAATATGAAAAAGACTGATATTGTTGCCATGGGAATTCTTCTGTTGTATCATTTAATTAATTCATTCAATTGATACTTTTCTGGCTTTTCTTATTATAGCAGAGCAGGTTTTTTATGTGAAAAATGATGACCAGGTAAATAATAGGGCCAGAAATTTTGGCAATTGAGAAGAAAAACTGGAGCATAGGAGGGAGTAGCCCTCTTGTTGTAAAACTGTGTTAATAAGTTTTTTCAAATAATCGTTGGTAAAACTAATCTTAAGGTCTGATTAGGCAGTTGGTGATAAATGGATGTTCAGGGGTGTTTGCCTAGGATCATGGCTTGAATTTGCACAATTTGACAGTGTCTTTGAACAAATAAATGCATGAGGTGACTTTCCTTTTCGTGAATTGTCTCGCATTGATTGGGTGGAGGTTCTTGCACGTCTGGAACTTGTCTAAGGAGAGGTCTAATCCTTATGTATGGCATGCTGAAGCAACTCACCCCTTTTGGGCATGCTGTTAGAAGACTTTGGCATGTGAAATGTGCATCAGCTGCTCTTCGGTAATTGTCCTTTTGCATAATTTTATCCTGTGGGAAATGGGCAAGAGTTTATTGCTCTTTGTTAGCAGTGTGCAGTTATCCTGTGTTTACAGTGGTGTTGAGATACCCTACCTCTTGCTAGTAACTTCTTATCTTCCTCTATAACATCTTATAGCACTTGTTGCTGCGCCAAAATCTTTGGATTGACTGTGGACTGGGACAGACACTAATAAAGACCTATCTGTAGTTCACTTAAGGATGATGATGGTATATGTAGCCACAAGACTGATTTATGGCAGATTTATCCCTTTCACCAATTGTGGTGATGTGTCAGAGGATAAATTTAGACAAAGTACTTCTGGAAAACTTATGCATAAGGTGTAGAAGACTCAATTTCATAGAGTATTTCAGAGGTACAATGGTGTAGTTCAAGTTTTAAAAAAGGGAGGGGGAAAAAAGAAGTCATGCCCTTCTTGTTGAGACCAGCCCCAAAAAGGAGTAATTTTTTTTTTTTTTTGTACATAGAGGAATGTGCTTAAGGGAAGTTCTTATTTATTTCTGTTGCTGTGTACCTTTAGATTCTGTTGTTTGAAGGTGTTTTTTTTGTTGTTTTGTCCCTTTTTCCTTCTGCAGCATCAAAAGCTGGCAATGTAAGAGGAAAACAACCCTTTCCCCTGAATAAGTTTGGGGAGTGAGGTGAAACAATAGATTTTTTTTTTATTTTTTAAAAATTAAAATTAAATGAACTGTCATCCAGAGTTCAGTTAGGCATTCCAAACTACCAATTGAGTGATGCAAGGAGTACTGTATGTTGATTGCCATAGCAGGAGTTTGTCTTACTTCTTCTGTGTTAAAACTAATGTCCTGTACTATGAAAAATAAATAAATAAATAAATTTATTTTCTGCTGTCTTTGACACTGAATTGGTAAATACTAGACTTTTCTTCTGTGGTTTTTTTTTTCCCCTCCTGCTCTCAGAACGGTGTTAATCTTTATTAATTTACTGAAAGTGCTTCTCTAGTGGTTTCTATTTCTGTTAGGTAAAATAAATCTCATCAGGTAGGTTACTGTAAGAATGACTTTTATCTGGTATCTTATGGTTCCTTTGGATATACTTTAATTTTTATTTAATTAATTTTTAAGTAAACATGTTATTTACTAACTTAAGCTACTGTAGTGCAAATTAAGTTTAACTAGGGCTGTCCACACACCGGTTTAACTAGGTGTGACTCTCTTCTGTGCTCTGTGTTTAGTGCAGCTGTTTCCGCTGGAGGTTGTAGCAAGATTTCATTAGTATAATTAATGCAGTATTTTAGTTTGTTTAGAGTTTACTGCTATTTTTTCTTCAAGCAGTAGTAGAGGGGGAAGAAACTAGGTGTGAATCCTAGTTCTTTTCGTAAAAAAAGAAGATAAAATAAAAATTGCTAATATTTAATTTGGTATAAGGTGTGGAGCCAGTGCAACATGTCAGATGGCAGAATTGCTGCGTGGGTTCTGTCATTGAGCTTATTCTTTTGTGTACATGTGTTTTTTGAGAACAACTTCCCTTCTCTTCCTTCCTCTTTCCCGTGCTTGTTGATTAAAGAACAGCTGAACTTCCTAAGCTGTGTTGGGCCAGGTTCGAAGTCTTCAGACCTAGCTGGAGCGTTTTGGGAAAGATGCCAAGGTTGGCAGCTTCTTGTTTTGTGAAATGTGCCTAATGTGTGTCTGGGTGCTGACAGTGTCATGATACTTTCAGAGGAAAATGCAGTGGAGTGGTGTTTGCATTTGTGAGGCTCTTTCCTAATATTATTTAATTATCTAAAGCTCTGTTTTCGTAGCAGCTGTTGCTGGGGAGCCTTTGAAAGAAAGTGATGGGGTGGGTAGGATGCAAAAAGGCCACTTCTTTACTTTTCTCTCAGGAACCGTTGTGGGTATGGCTCCTTTACTGGCATATTATCTACATTCATTTATTTAGACTAAGGGGAATTACCTCCTGTTGTTTAATGTGTCATTTTGGGTGTAATTGTGACTCCACTGTCTTGTAATTGCTGTACAAGTTGGGAGCTGAGTATCCTTAGAATGGTAGTTACCCTCTAATAACATCAATTAACATAAATTTGGTAAGTGCTTGATTTCTGTGAAGATCTGAGGAATATATCTGACAAATTTAAACTCCTGGTTTATTCCTCCTGTGAATTCTAGTAATAATAAGGGCATTGGCAGTATTCATTATTTCCTTAGCCCCTTCATAACTGTATAAAACTGTTTCTTCTCAGTATCATGAAATGCTTGGGATTTTGCCCCACCTGTGGTACCGGTTTTATTTGGCTGTTTCTACAAGGTGTGCCAGAAAAAGAGTGTTACAAAGTATGTGGTAAAGAGACAGTTCTTTCTCCTTCTCTTGTGCAGTCCTAGACCCACGTTACCCTAATGCTCTCGGGCACTGAATAAAATATTTGTTGTCTTCTGCCCGAGCTTTAGGTACAGGACAGACCTTTTACGGGTGGACTGTTGTTCCCTGGGCTGCAGCTGCCTCTGCCAAGCAACTGCGTTCTAGTGACCGAGAGCCCGGTGACCAGGCTTCTGTTGCAGGTTTTTTTGGGGTCAACTCTTTCATGTATGCATGCTTGCTATAAATTTTTAATTACTTTGTTCAAGCAGAGGTTTGTTAACAGCGTTAAGTGTTTATGTGTCAGACTGAGGTTAAAAGTGGCTTGCCTATTTGATGCCATTGAAATGTGTTTCTAAAAATTTGAAGCAGCTTTTGAGTATTTGGCTTTTTAGGGACAGAATATTTGCTGTGAAAATTGGATTGAGTTTGGAAAACTGGAAGTGGGCTGGAAATGAAGTGCATCCCTGCAGGATTGTAACATCACTTGTATCTTCTTAGTACTGAGAAAAATGGATTAATATGTGACACAAGTAATTAAATAAAATTTTTTTAGTGTCCGTGGAGTGTGTGTTTCTGCTATAAAGAAAGCCTGTCTGACCAGGAGGAGGAAATCTACAGCAATGTTGAACTCTCACATCTTCAAGCCAGTGCACTGTCTGCTTAGAGCACTTGGTGTGTTCAAAACATGCACAACCTGAAAAGCAGGCCCCAAGTATTTCAGTGTGGGCATCATAAATAAAGGATTTCGCCTTTATCTCTCCTTGCTTCAGATATCTCATTTGCTGAAAGAAGATTACATAAGCTCTGAAAGGACTGCTGTGAAGATAAATATGAGTGAGTAGTGGGATTCTGACACTTGAGTGCTACAGAATCCTTCTCTTCTCCTGTCCTCCTCCCAGGCGAAAGATAATACATTTTGTATGTATTAACATGTTACGTGGTAAATGAGAGCCATGAGTGACATACTGAATAGTAAAGATGCTTTTAAAAAAAAAAAAAAAAGGTGTGTGGGAGAAGCAAAGCAAAACACTTGTTAACACTTTCCAATTATGTTTGGGTATATTAACTGAAGTACAGACCCTGAGAAAAGAAAAATATAAATAACTGCAGAGAGGTAAACATAAAGTGCTGAAGTGCTCTTCCTCTTTGGTGTGTTTTGTTTCTTATATTAGGGGAGATGTTAAGAGTAAGTTTCCTACCCAAACTTAGGTGTCATAAGATTTGGAAAGTATACTGTTACTTCAGAAGAACAGAGTAGCAATATGAATGTAAATTACAAGTTAATCATCCTATGGGTTGGTGTTCCTAGAGAGTGTAACAGTTGATGTTTTGTCTGATTGAAAAGTAATTTTGCCCCTAGGAATAAATGTAACAAAGGGTGGATGAGTGCAGGCAGCTGAGAGATATGTAGGATTAAAATCACAGAATCTTCATGGTTGGAAAGGGCCTCTGAGATCACTGAGTCCAACCATACACACACAAAAGACCCCCACAGTGTCGGCCACTATAGCGTGCTCTGAAGTGCCACATCTACATGCTTCTTAAATACCTCCAGGTGGTGATTCAGCCACCTCCCTAGGCAGGCTGTTCCAGTGCCTGACCACTCTTTCTGTAAAGTAATTCTTCCTAATATCTAATCTAAACCTCCCCTGCCACAACTTCAGACCATTTCCTCTGGTCCTGTCATTATTCCCTTCAGAGAAGAGGCCAAATCTATGGATACAGTATGTAGGGCATGAAAGATGAAGGCAGATAGGTGCAGGACTGTCCACAGAACGTGCTGGTTGCTACAGGTAGCTACGATCTGTCCTGAAAAGACTGCATCTCTTCCTTTTAATGATTATGATGATCCAGATCCTGCCTTCATCCTCCATGCTGTATAAATGCACAAGGACATTGTAAATAGAGTGTACTACTTAAGTGTCTACATTCATCCTCTTTCTGTTGCACTAATTCATATGACCAAAATTGCTTTGTGATCTAAATGGATTTAAGCACCTGCTTCCTTGGAGGCACACACTGACAACCCATATCTAGTACAGGTATTGCTGCTGCTTGTTTCTGGGTAGTTACGCTTTCATTGCCGTCATCCTCTTCCTCAGGTGGCTTGATCGAAGATGAATGGTCAGTGGTGCAGGGTGTTAAAGGTTCAGCTGTGGACCTCCAAAATGATGTGTTGACACATAATGACTGATGGCAAATGCCTGTGTTTATTTGCATGTGAGAAGCAAATGTATTCCAGACTTGGAAAGGCATCCAATTTATGGTTAGGGATAGTGGTGACAATAAATGATGAAGATCGTCTTTATTTAACCAAGTAACTATCAGGATCCTATGACTTGGAGTCTCTGAGTTGTCTTGCTACAGAGCATAATGATGTTTAATGTCCTGCCTCAGTGTAACATTTTCTTAGGAAAAAGTCACAGGCTGATTTATTGAGGGGTTAAATAGAGGTAGTGTTCATTAAGGTGGTAGGTGGTCCTCACCAATTAACAGGACTTCCACTGTGGTCTTGCTCACAAAAGAGTTGTCCCTTGCTAAGAAAGGGAAAGAAAACGGAGTTGTTTATTCCTTTATGCTGAAAGTATTCATTTTGGTTTCTCCAGTTACCCTGTCATTTATGGGTTCAAGGCTCTTAGAGGCTGCCCGCAGAGGCATCATCTGCCTCATAATACAAGTTGACGTGTGGCTTTTTTATTAAGGGACTTTGAATGTCTTAAAGCAAATCGCGGTGCCATTATGTGATTTAATTTGCTGTTGTAACATCCCTTCTAAAACAAGGGCTTCTTTTTTTAAAGTGTGTGAATATGTGTGTGATGCTTATTATCCCTCTTTGTAGGGGAGCAAAGTTAGTAGTTTCTTTACAGTCACTACTGGAAGCTTTTCCTGGTGTTTTGGTGTTGAGGGGTTTTTTGTTGTTTGTTTGTTTCTTTCTGTTTATTGCTTTCATGTGTGTTTTCCTCCCCACTCTATTTCTTCTTAGGGGAGAGTTAGCAAACAAATCATTAGCACTTGTTCTTGGGACTCTACTCCTATTTTAGGTCAAAACATAGTCTCTTAGTTCATGGTACTGTATTTATCCAAATGTAGGGGAGAAACAAATGCATTAAAGGCAGGTTTTTGTCAATTTCTCTTTCCACATTTTGTTTTCAAGTTATAATAGTGAGTAGTATGGATATTATGGGAAAAATTGTTAGTTTTATTGCTAACACTTCTAAATACTGACTTTTCCAAAGACATTACACTGCTCAAAAACTAAGATCTTACCATTAGGTTTATGTTCTAGAGCTCTTGATGGAGAGCATCCAAGACTTAATTAAAAAAAAAAAGGAAATAATTTTTTGAGGGTTGAATACTGACAGGGTTGACAGGCTGCCAGAAGCTGGAAGGTGCTTAAAAAAAAAAAAAAAAGGCAGAATTAATGCTTATCTTTCTGTAAGAGGGCTTGACAGATAACATCCAAGGGAGAAAACTTCAAATGAAACTAATGTAAGTAAAATGCTGCTGTGTAATTACTTACATTACTGAGTTGAGCTACTCCCTGTTAATCATACTTAATTAATATAACCCAGTTGCAAGATGATTTATAGGTGGTTTGAATAAGTATGTAAGATCATAAGGACTGGTTTTCCACTCTCTGTTAAGAGAGAGAGCTTGTGTAGTTGCTTTTTAATACAATGAAGCAAATCCATCCTAAAGAAAGAGAATTAATGGGTGCGGTGGATTAGGAGGTTATGGGAATTTTCCATAGTTCCTGAAAGTGTCTACTTCGGCCTTTCCTTCTGCGGGGGCAGAGCATTCAGTCTCATATAGTCTCATAATCACCATTTTAATGTTAGAAGGCTTAATGTATTAAGCCTATTACTGTTACAGTATAACAGCTGTATAAATTTATTTGCTGTTATACGCTGTACAGGGCATTTGAGGTACTAGATTTGGAGAGCATATTCTGGCATTCTGTTGATCTGTAATCTGTTTTAGGGAGGCACATGTCTGGAAGCTCCGTTTGCTTCAGCAGAGGTGAGTGAAAGTGTTTATGGAGCTCTAGAGTAGAAGAAAGGGTAACCAAGAATCATGAAGATGTTATTGAAGGAATAAAACAAGTAAATCCATTATTGTGTGAAACAGAATTTTAGAGATTATTTAATATACTCATTTTTTTCCGAACTGTGCTGTGCTTATTACTCATTTTGGTTTTGATGTTGTTTTTTTTTCCCTTCAGTTCTATAGGTGCCGGTGCAAAAACAATTTAGCAATGGATCAAAGAAAAAATGACAGTTTTGTCCCAAGTATCACGCAATTGGAAGACTTCCTAACAGAACATGACTCCAATGTTGTTTGGCTGTTAGTAGGTAAGGCGAATCTATTCTGTTTTGTTTAAATGTTTTTTTTTTGTGAGCACTTTTAAACATGCTTGTCTAAATGCTGGCATACCAATATTGAATTTCTTACCAAATTACATCATAACATTGAAAATAAATTTTTATTTGTCATACAACTGTTTAGTGAGGTATGACAATGCTACTTAAGTAATTCAGAAAGGAAAAAAAAAAAAAGTAGAACTATTTCCAATTCTAATGGTGCTGGAACACTTGGGAGATAAGTCCAGTGTGCAAGGGACGGTGCTCTACAGCTGTGGCTCTGCAAAATAACTCAGTCAGAACTTCTCTCCATGAAAGAAGTTTTTTTTCTAACACCAAAGTAATCTAGTGATTAACTATAATACCATAACGAAAGATTAGCATTGTAGCACGGCAGGCAAGTACAATAACTTTGTTACACCAATATGTACATGTCTGCCCTGTAATATGGTATAGTTTGAATAGTGATATAAAGAATATTGTGTTTAATGACACAAATTCTAGAATAAATTGTGTGCCACAAATAAGCCTTTAAACCAAACCATCATGTACTTGGTTATGGTCTGTTCCTTTAAATGTGCCTGACTTAGGTATGCTAATTTTTTTATAACACTAGTGCTATTGTTATATTTGTGTGTAGGTAATTCTATGCACCAGGGGAGGTTCAGATTGGATATTAGGAAAAATTTTTACACTGAAAGGATTATTAAGCTTTGGAATGGGCTGTCCAGGGAAGTGGTTGAGGCACCATCCCTGGAGGTATTTAAAAGTCGGGTTGACTTAGTGCTAGTGACATGGTTTAGTGATGGCTTTTTTATCAGCGTTAGGTTGATGGTTGGACTAGATGATCTTAAAGGTCCCTTCCAACCCAAACTGTCCTATGATTCTATGATTTTCTGAATATACGAACAGATGAGTCAGGGACAGCAAAATAAAAATTAAGTTATATGCAGGTCCAGGTGAGAGTACTAGAAGTGTATTATGAATTTGGACTTTGCCAAAGGTAGATAATACCTGCTTTTCAGCCTTGATTCTTAGACCTAGAGTGAGGGGCAGTACAGGAAAAATAATGTTATTATTTGATTTCTGGGAACTTAAAAGTTTGTCTGGCTATTGATGGACTCGAATTATTTTTCAGTAGGCCAAACTGAATGAAAAGAACATAGGCCAATTAGCCACGGGTGCTTTCTGAATATGATTTATTTCGCTTTTAATATGTTGACATGGAAAGTTTGTACTTAAGATGAAATTCTAAATGTAATCAGGATGACAATAAGGGAATTCGCCATGCTGATAGTTGCTTATGGTAAAATGTGGAACGGATGCAGAACAGATCTCAAAAATCTGTCTCCAAAAGCTTTTACTTGAGACTTAGAGATGTTCAGGTCTTTCACCAAAGAATAAAAGTGTCAGTTTGCAGACTGCAGAATTTTTTTTTCTCTCGTTTTCCCTTTCTGCACTGGATTATTAGAGCAAACTATTAGTAATTCTATTTGGAAAGTGTGTAGGATATAAGCATTTCCATGTAAGAGCTATAATTTAAAGCAAAAAGCTTTGCTTAGCTTTCTTATTTGCCTGAATATATTAAACTTACAAATTTCTGTTTCACTGAATGGTGGCTGGAACTTCAAAAAATAATAGTCTATCCCCTTTTTGTATGGGCAGAATGATTTACATACGATTACGCAGTTTTGGGGAGCTGCTGATTTCTTTAATCATAAGAAACCATCTGGTATTCTAGAAAATAACACAACAGAAAAAGCTGGGTAACCTCCTATTATTATGAGGTTTGGATAAAAATATATTCAAGTAATATTTATTAACTGACCCAGTTTCAACCAGCCATGCCTCCTTTGCTTTCACCTGCTGATCTATGGCATCCTGTTATAAGAGAATAAAAGAAGACATCAACAGTTTGTTTTTTTTTCTGAATCCTGAAGCAGCTAACTATTGATCCCAGCGGAAGAGGTGATGAATTCTACAAATGAACGTGCTCCTCAAAGAGCTGTTACTCAATTCTGGCATACTTCCTAAAAATCTCATACAGTAAAAATTTCCAAATGCAATTTCCAAAATGTAGTTTGAGTGAAGAGGCTTTTAAAACCAAGAATATAGTAATGAGGTTAATAGAGTTTATGGGATCTGTCACTTAATAGCAGAGACTAAGTTTGGCAAGGGGAAAGAAAAGGCTACAATTTGTGGCAGAGAGTGAGTGGGTAGTGGTAAGGGCAGTGGATTAGGACCGTAGAGCTTGGAAACTGCACTGGTTTGCTGATTTTTCTCAGTATATGTCACCTTAAGAGGGTACATTCTTGGCTCTAGGTATCTAGAAGTTAAGTGTATAGTTGACCTTTATCTCCACTTACCTTTTATTACTAGAATGAGACCCTTTGGGCATGAGTTGTTCCACCTTTCTCCCTACTTTGATAGAGGACCATCAGTGAGTAGCTTACTCATGTGAAAGCAAGGGGAAGTAAACGCTGTCCTTGGAGCACGCCTTCACTGAGTGCAAAGAGCAGTTTCTTTCCCGGGGTGTAACTTTAACCCTCTCTACCTTGTTCCTGTGTAATCACTCCCACAAATTTGATTTGATTTACATGCCAAGCAGCTTACCTGCCCTAGTGTATGAGCTACTTGAATTTTGGCTACACTGATTCCGTTTTCCAATAAGGAAAAGACAAAGTCATGCAAGTCTTTCTCTTCTGCCTTTTCCTTATCTTTCAACAAAGCACAGGCATTGTTACCAAGAAGCGAAGCAATTTTTTGTGGGTTGTATTTGGTTATTTGTTTTTTTTGTTTGTTTTTTTTTTTTGAGTAATAATCTGAACTCTCTGCAGAGTATAAGTGTGGTACCCATATGCCTTTCTGCACTTCCAATTTCCCATAAAAGGCACAATAAATCTGAGTTTTTCAGCACGAAGAGTATACATAAAAGAAAAACCTCTTTTACAAAGTTCAGTTAGTATAATGAGTAGAGATGCTTCAAATACAAAAAATGCTTTCTTTCCTACTCTGTTTTGGATGAAACTGAATGGTAATTATCAGTAAAGGGAATTAGAACTAGTCCATTCCCTGGCAGTCCCATTCCTTTTGGGTTTGTCCTTCTGGAAGCTTTGAGAACCCTTGTAGTTAGAAATAGGTTACTACTTCTTAATCAACTAAAGTAAAATTTACTTTGGGGATTAGCAGACCTAATTTTTTCAAATTCCATGCTTGAACTGCTAACAGATTTCTGCTAACTCAAGTACTGGTACATTTCTCTCTGGATACAACAACTTAGGAAAAGATTTCAAATGTGACAATGTTGTTTCCTGTGCTAAGATATGAAAGACTAGAAATGTAAGTAAGAGTTCATGGTTTGAAGAATGGTGGAGAAGTAATGCAGGATGCCTTTGTGGCATTATTTTTTGGGGTGTTTTGAAATAATGCATGTTATGAGTTGGTCTATGAAATTTAACTTCTTGGATGGTAAGGGCTGTAATGAAACATGTGGTGCCTTTTGCAGGTCCCCCGGAGGACCTAATTTTGTATTAGGGAATAGAAAAGCAGTGAAGAATCTATATTCTTCTGAATTTCCCGTTTCCCCTTCTTTTTTTCTCACCATCTGTTCACACTCTTCTCACACCATCTCTCTGAAAACACCCATTAAAGAATACCATCAATTTCAACATTTTTTTGAGAGTAGGAAGAACACTGTTGTGCCTTATAGTCTTAATAGGTAAGGCTTTTATTTAGGTCAGCATACTTTTAAAAATATTTTAATTCACTTTAATCTTTCAACAGCGACAATATTGTCTTGTGGATGGATTATCTACCTAACTTATTACAATTCCCGGAACATTGGACTAATTTTAACGTTGGTTCTTAACAGATTATATAAACATGGCTACATCCATATTGGTAAGTTCTGATAACTGTAATGCTGCTGTTTATCCACTGCTTTTTATTACACCTCGGTTTGCTAAAAACACAAAATAAAATCAAAGTGTTCTTTTGTTATTTATATATTTATTTTATATTGTTAATATATATTTATATATTTATTTTATATTTATTAATAATTTGAAAATGATCATGGGTCTAATTTAAGAAGAAAAGAAGTTCAATATCATGCTTTATGGAATGATGCAGGAAGAGAAACACCCTCTTTTTTCATTGAGTGTCTCATTATTTTATATTACAGTTCACTTGAGAGTTTTTTTTTTTTAATTTTAAGTTGAGTTTACTTTTTTGTTTCATTTGTGTACTTTGTGTACTTTAAATCTGTACATTTTCCATTAGCTCTTTTTCAAAGCTCTGTAATCACAATGATTAGTGATAGAATCATAGGATAGTTTGGGTTGGAAGGAACCTTTAAAGGCCATCTAGTCCAACCCCCCTGCAATGAGAAAGGACATCTTCCCCTAGACCAGGCTGCTCAGAGCCCCATCCAACCTGACCTTGAAGTTTCCAGGATGGGGCATCGACCACCTCTTTGGACAACCTGTTCCAGTTTTCTACCACACTTGTTGTAAAAAAATTCTTCTTTATATCTAGTCTAAAATTCTCTCTTTTAGTTTAAAGCTATTGCCCCTTGCCCTTTTGCAACAGGCCCTGCTAAAAAGTTTGTCCTCATCTTGCCTGTAAGTCCCCTTTAGATACTGAAAGGCTGCAATAAGGTCTTTCTCGAAACCATCTGTCTTGTCGTTTTTGTGGCCCTCCTCTGGACTTGCTACAACTGGTCCGTCTTTGCTGTGCTGATGCAGAGCTGGATGCAGTGTTCCAGGTTGGGTCTTATCAGAGCAGAGTAGAGAGGAATCTAGTTTTGACATTATCTACTCAAATCTAATTCCTAGGAATCTGGGAAATTAGTGTAGCTGGCAGAATCACCTCCCTTAGCCTACTCACCACGCTTCCTTTGATGCAGTCTAGGTTGTGGTTGGCCTTCTGGCCTGTGAGTGCACATCATTGGCTCGTGTCCAGCTTTTCATCCACCAGCACTCCCAAGTCCTTCTCCTCAGGGCTGCTCTCAATCCCTTCATTTTCCAGCTTGTATGGATGCTGCGGGTTGCCCTGGCCCAGGTGCAGGAACTCACACTAGGCCTTGTTGAACCTCATGAGGTTCACACAGGCCCACTTCTTGAGCTTCTATGGGTCTCTCTGGATGGTATCCTGTCCCTCCAATGTGTCAACCATACCACCCAGCTTGCTGTGATTCGCAAACTTGCTGAGGGTGCACTCGATCCCACTATGTCACTGAAGATATTCAACAGTATCAGTCCCAATATGGATCCCTCCGGGACACCACTTGTCACAGATCTCCAGCTGGACACCGAGCTGTTGACCACTACCCTCTGGATGTGACTATCCAACCAATTCCTCATCCACCGAACAGTCCACCCATCACATTTGTATCTCTCCTCAGTCCCCCATGGAACCTGCCTGATCTGCTTCTGAATTTATCTCATAATTTGGTGTTAAGGGGTGCAACTTCCCACTTCCCTGCACCTTTGAAGCTGGTTTTATGGGATCTGAAGTGCGGGTAGCAACTGCTGGAGTGGGTTCAGAGGGGCACAGTAGCCTTTACTCCCTGTTATGGCAGTGTCCTTGCTTTCTAAATAAGCTGTCAGAACAACTAGTCATGTTAATGCATACTGGGACTGTGATATGTAGAATTTATACTGGCTAGAACATTTGCATCAAAATCCATTAACTTTTTTTAAACATTTTTGAATAAAAGAGGTCAGTGCAAATCACTTGGGCACTCACCCACATTACAAAAATATCTGGTGCTGAGTCACAGAGGGCTGTATCCCCCAACCTCTCTCTGATCACACTTTTAATTTTCTTTCATTTACTCTTCCATGCCTTTCTCTGTCCGTTTCCCAGAGTAACAGTTACCTTAGTTCTGGACTTTCTGCTACTATTCATCATAAATGTAGTCAAAATGCAAAACCAAAAAATCCCCCCCCACACTTGCCTGCCAAAGTCTCTTTTGCTTATGTCCTCAAGAATTTTAGAACTGTAATCCAAACCATCTTCAAATGCAGCTTTTTGAACAGCAATATAGATGAAAAACTTATTGGCTGCTACACTTGATCAGTAGGCTTTTATTAAAATTTCTAGATGAAATTACTATTAAGTAAAGGCAGCTGGACATAGCTGGCCAAATATATGGTGTTCGTTTGAAACTTAATCAGTAAGAAGAACATAACATTAATTAAATGTCATGATGTACAGCTTAGTTTCAATCGATTAATGTTGATTTTTTAATATTTTTTTAAAAATCAGGTATTACTTAATTTTCTGTGGATGAGGTGAAAAGGCTTAGGAAAAAAATATGGTCTGTTGCATTTCCTTCCGATCTTATCATGCTTGTTAATCCTTTCTGCTGTAAACACAATTTGTCATGTTAATTGGACTGAAAACCTTATAGCCATTTTAACTTGAAAAATGATTTTGCCAGGAATCTTTATTTCAGTAATTATGGTTCTACATACAATGGCTTGATACTGCAAGCTTTCCTAACTCTTTTCAGAAGCGTCGCAAGGCACCTGAATGTTCCTGAGTGACTAGTGGCTCTCAGGGCTTGGTTGTATTTCTGGGAGGTGCCAAACCCAGCACCTTTTAGAGTTGTGTTGCTTTTGTCCTGTCTGAATCTCTGACTCGCCTTCTCTGAAAGTCAGTATGTGTTCAAAGGGAAAACTCAAGATACCCAGTAAACCCATTACAGATAATTGAATGCTATATTCTTCCTGTTCAGAAAATAAAGCATCAACAACTTTAGACTAATGCCTGATAAACACTTTTTTTTTTCACACTAGGTTCCTTTTCGTTCTCTGTGCTGTCTGGAAAAGTCATGGTTCGCGAAATCTATTTCATCACAGAAGACATGTCTATCAGGTACAAATTTCCAATAGAGTTGCTCTTCTAAATAGCAATTTCAAATATAGTAAATGTATATGTCTAAATAACATATCAAATGCTGTCTTAGAAATAAGCAATGAATATCTTTATAAATGTTAAAAATAGACTGACTCTTCTGATAGCAGTATTCAGACGTTCTTAGAGACTTGTTAGCTCATTTGCTGTTTGAGCATTACCAATTGGAAGTGAGTACTGGAAAAGATTCTATTTGTCCTTAATATTTGTAAAAGAAAACACTTCAGAGTTTGAAGGAGAACTGTTTTTTCATTAATGTCTTTCAGTCCCTCATGCTTCTGCTCTAAGTCTGGAAGATTCATTTTGGCCAGGCAGTTTGCATTTATTTACTGGAATTGACAACGATTTGTGTCTTGAACCACATACTAGCAAAAAGTTTGTAATTTTGACTCTTACTGTTAAATTTGGAAAAGCTTGAGAAGGCAATGGATATGGAGTTATATAGAAGTTTCAGTAATGTAGTAATTGTGTATGTACTGTATGCTTTATGCAGTAATGCTTTAATATTGCTTGTACACTACTGCAACTGCAGATCTCTGCAGTGCATAATGTAACATGTCATGAAGCTGCATGCAGGATTTTGGATTATCACTTTCTTAACTTTTATCTGATTTATTTGATTTAGAATTCAAGATGGATTTATCATATTTCGCTGGTGGAAGATGTACAACCCTAAGCAGAAACAGCACGGTAGGTTTCTCAAAAAGTTTTCAAAGTTTAAGTTTACAGGTAGCCTATAGAAAAATAATTCATTTGTACAACTGCATGCATGTGAATCAATTTGTTAATATGTACTTGAAGTACATTGAATCATCAGAAGGTACAGGTTCTTTTAATTGGCTGATCTATATAGACAATACAATGAAATAAATACAGGATTCTTTATCAGGGACTTGATCCCTTAAGACAAACCATTAACCTTAATAGTATCCTTCATTTCCTGTAGTCTAAGCATACTTGATCCTGTACTGAAGTTTATAACTTTGATAAATAGAGACTTCTTATGTTCTGGAAGGGATTTTACTTTTTGAGTTTGTGTCGTGCTGTCAGTATTTCACCAAAAGCACTAAGGCAGGTGATGTTCTTTAGTATTTGATAACCCCCTGTCTTGATGACATCTGTGGTCATAGAAGTGGGTAAGCATTATAAATTCATTTATTTTTCTTCTTTATCTCTGGCTGAGGAAGGACGATTAACACCAGTTGCAAGACTTTAATTGTATATGCGGAAAACACTGAGAAAACATAAGTAGCCTTGTGATTTGTGCTTAGTCACTTAAAGGTTTTTAATCTGGCTGAATGAGTCTCAGGTCCTGTCTGTCTTGACTTTTGAACTATCACAGCTCCATTGCTAATTCAAAGAGGTCCAGAAATGGCAGCTGTCTACAGTTGAGGAGAGCAATGATTGAGAGGGTCATTGAACTTTGGAGGGCTTTTTTTTTCCCATGTCCCCTTTGGAAGTGGCCTTTGGTGTGAAGCCTCTTAGACTTGTCAGCAGTCTTGTACAGCTGTTGTTCTGTCAGTACCAACTCGACAGTGGTAGAAGTACTGCATACGTGTTATGCAGGTAAATACAAGGCACTGTTCAAGATAGTGATATGACTTAGGAAGAGTTGCTCACTTCTTTTTATTGAGGCTTTACTAAGCCTCTGAGGTGATAGGACACAATTCAAGTTCTTTATACCATAAGAGGACTAATTCAAAAAGTGGAAGCTAGATTAGATTTTTCCAACCACAGGTTATTGTCCAACAAGTTTTTATAGAATTTTCTTCATCTGCTAGTTAAGACATGTTTCTCTAGTGGCTCACAGAATGAAAAAATGAATTTACCTTAATGCAATAAATATAGTTGTTTGTCTTTTATGGCAATATTTTGCTTGGCAGTATTGCAAGGCTTTAATCTTTTCTGCTGGCATTTAAGACGCCAGAATTAGTGGACAAATAATCCAAGTAACCAAGGAGGTCAGAGGTGTATAGGTCTGACAACAAAGTCATGTGAATAAAATAATCTCTTAAATAATTTCTTGTTTGTACTAGGCATATCATACCAGTGTTGAAAGAACTTGATAGAAAAAGTCAAGTGTGTGGGTTGTTCTCCTGCATTGAGTGTTAAGGTAAACCATACTGGGATTTGAGAGTAGGTTTTGTACATACTTGAGACATGAAAGTGGTTTAGAAACAAAAGTTGGAGGACTTTATTGTCAATAAGGGACACTCAGATGTCTTGCCTTAGGTGCCACAGCAGATTATTAATTTTCATATTGTAAAACCATATCTGGTAGTAGATATACTGTTTGAAGGAGGAACACTGCTTTGAGAGCCAGTTCCTTTACTTTTTATTATCAGGGGGGATTTGTTTCATGTTTTTGTTTGGTTTTATTTAGTGGGTATATGTTGAATTGTTTGGGTAGGTGTGATACAAACATTTGAAAAAAAATATATAAAAAATACATCTTGATTAAGCTCTGTAGGAACCAAATGTCAAACCTTGACTATATTAGTCAGCTTAATTCCAATAAATGTTGATAAAACTTCAGTGTTTTGCTATCAATCTGATAGTTACTTTTACATGACCTACATACATGCCTCTCTGAATCATTTAACTATATGATAGTGCTTGTTGCTTTTTGTTTGCCTCTTTTTTTTTTTTTTTTTTTTTTTTCCTAAAGTGTCAGGCAACCAAATTGTTGTGTGGACGTCAAACATTATTTTTGTTATTAGGAAAAAGAGATGGTTGTCTCTGTAAATCTCCTTTAAATAAATGAATTACTGCATATGATTTAATTTAGTTATAAAGTCTAATGCTTTCCTCCAGGAATTGAAAAATTACATTTATTTGTGTTCTTGATGATACTGAGATCTCCCAGGTGAACAATTGTGTATCCAAGTCTTTGTCCATGTCATCCTTTGCCTATATCTTATTGATGCAAGTTAACATTACTAATGAACAGATTTGATAGCGCTTTTATGAAAATAGGAAGGAACTGAAACTGGCTCATTAACTTTTTTCTGTCTCCTGTTCAAGAAAACCGTGATGTCAGTGCTTTCTGGAGACGTAGTATACCTTTTTTTTTTTATAATGATACAGAAATTTCTGGTAATTTAGATGTGAGGGGTAAAAGGTGGGTTACTGCTGTTGTTCTACAGTGTCTTGTACAGATGCATAACATAGGGGAACAGATGAATTCGTTAGCAAAGAGGGTGCATTTAATAAAGCAGGTGTCTCTAAACTGTGGGTTTTGGGCGGCTGCATTTCTTTTCTTGACCCTGACCACAGCAGCAGCGGTGTTCACTCTGACTTTTTAATTTCTAGTGTCTATGGGTAGTGTTGCCTTCAGTTTGTGCCCCCAAGTTACCAACTGGGGCCTGCTGTAATAACCATTGATGCTTCAGCTTCCGAAAGTCTCTTTGACTTAGGCCAGATCAGGTTTTAGAGCATCTCAGGTCTCTAGAGTGAATGTGTAATGGGCACTCTTTCAACTAGGTAATTAGGGGGAAATTGTGCGAGCTTTTTTTCTTGCATTAAGTACATAATTAGGTCAAACTATCTAAAGCAAAAGTATGTCAAAGTATGTCACAAACAGCTCTGTGTGTGATCAGCAGATGTTAAACTAGTTTTTAAGGATCAGAGAGTCAAGCTGATATTTCAGTTAAAATTTTAAATTTGTGAAATTTTGCACCCATTGTGCAAAATGACTATGCTTCTTGCTAGTTCCGCCTATTAATATTTTCTGTTTCTCAGGAAAAGACAGCTTTTTCCCTGGTCAGGCCTGCTGCACCGTAGAGCTTGGCTAGAAAACCATTTGTTTTTTGAGATTGAATTGGTCTCAAGTACCTGTGCTAACAGTTGGCACTGAGGCGTCTGTGCTATGCACCAAAAGAGATTTTTGTTTGTTTGTTTTTATATATGAGACTAAATAAACCTCATTTACCATTTTGTGCAGCTCCTGCACGGATTTATTTTTAGATTGTGACCCAAATGCCTTTCAGCTTTTATATTTTGTATGCAACTGTCTTATTTACCAAGTTTTACTGATATGCTTGGAATAGTGTAATTAATTTGTGGAGTTTTTTTATTGCTTTTTAATATGTACTTTAGCAGCTGTTCACTACCATGTAGATTGTTTTTGCAAAATCTGCATATTTGAAATACTGTAAATATTGCAAGAAAATGTTTAAATAGAATTATTAATTCTTTTCCTACTATGTGTTTAGATCCAAAGGCAGAAACACGACTGTATATTATGGTGAATGACTTTGAATTTCATGTGTACAACCGTTCTGAGCTGTACGGACAACTTCAAGAACTATTTGGCTTGGACCCCACAATAATTCCAGCAAAGAAAGATGATGAAAAAGCACAAGTGAACGGGAGGCAGAGAACACATACCAATCTTGAAAGGTAAATTATTATTCATTTTGCTATTTTGCTGATGCTTTGTTCTGCAAAGTGCTGAACTAATTGGGTAATGTTTTGTTAACACGTGCTCTGGAGGCCAAATGGTTGAAGCACAGCTGAGAGAGAAATTGCACTGACAAGCCTGACGGTCTAAATCTTTTTCCTTTCCTCAGAGTTCCTACCATAATAATTAAAAATCACAATGAAACAAACCAAACACTCTTCGTTTAATGATCAGAGACAGGTTGAAAAATCTATTTGAAGCACACTGTGGAAAGGGAGCATGTGCCAAAGAGGCTTATGCTTGCAGAATAATAATGGTATTGCTGCTCATTGAATAGATAAAGTGTGAGGATCTGTGTGGTGTTGGGAGGACTGACTTGGTTTTTGAGCTTTAAACTGGTTTCACAAATAGTCTTTTTAGGGGTGTGTGTTTGTGTATAGCTACACAAACCTTTTCTTATTTTATTCCTCTTTTTGGGGTAGCCCAGAAAACATAGTGCAGAATGTCTCAAAACTCCTCTATAAGGAGTTCTTTGACAAGGCTTATGTGTAGTGGAGTTCAATGTTCAATAAGGCTGCTCTCATTGGGCAGAATCACACCAGACTGATTTATTGGCAGGAGAAGAGATGATCTAATGAGACATGAGTCCTTCCACTGCTGTTGGCCAGGCCAGTACGTGTAACTAAATTACATAGTGGGCAGCTGCAGGATGCTGTGGCAGCCCTGGGTTTGAGGGAGGGCTGTGCCTCCAAGCCAGGCTCTTCATGTTTTCATCTTAGGCCCTTACTGACAGGTAGGAAGGACTTCTGCCTTTGGAGAGGATGTATCTTGGGAAACGAAAAAACCCACACCTAAATAGGAATGTTTAGAACAGACAGGTTCCCAGAAGGAACATGTATTGAAATATTTAAAAACTATTACTCGGGGTTAAACATGGCATGCTTGTTTTCTGCCTGTGTCAGCTCAGTATACAAGCACCCAAGACGTAGCTGTGTGTGCTTTGGGCTGGTCTTCCAGGCTGTGGAGGAGTTTGCAGTAGTCTTTTAGCAGGTCCCTTAGAGGAAGCACCCTTGTAGGAAGGAGTGTTCCCTGAGATTTGTGCACTAGACTCCTAGAAGAACAGGTTGGTTAGTTGTTCAGTGAAAAAGATAAAATAATAAACCCTATTTTTTCCTGTAGTGTTAAAGTAAAAACAGAATCACAAGACCCTTCTTCTTCATGGAGATCGCTTATACCAGTCATTAAAGTCAACGTGAGCACAGTAAGTGAAAAGACCCTGATAATGAAAATATTTAGCAGTATATGCTTAAAAATCTGGTTTGCCATTCAGTTTTCTTATACGTTCCTTTTGAGTTTTTTTTGTTCTTCTTTGTGCTTCAAAAAAGTTTTTAAATGACACCACCAGCACTCCATGACACAAGCACAAATCTTGCTGGTGCTGATTTAACACACGGTTCTTTTCTCTGTTGTGGGAAATACTTGTCTCTCAGACTTTTAATGATTTCAAGAATATCACCAAGAAAATTAAGTTAGGCAATGGGTGTTGTTCAATGTGTGGTGTGTTGGGTTTTTGAGAAGTGAGTTTTGGGGGTTTTTTTCTTCTTTTTTCTCTTCTTCTTTGCATCTTTTAATAGAGATATTTGGACACATTCCTTAAAAGTTCATATTGCCTCCCCCCAAAAAACCAGGAAAACTGATATAGAGGTGATATGAGAGAGAATCTTGAGGGTTTAATGTACAAGGTGTATTTTTAGATATGCACAGAATATGGCCAGGATTTTTGTCCATGGTCTTTATTTACATATGGCTGTTTAAAATATATTATTATAGGGAAATTATATATAATTATATGTAAAAGAGCAGTGTATAATGAGTAATTGGTTGTTCTTTTCAATTAGGGTCGCTTGGCATTTGGGAATCATTATCAGCCACAGACACTTTGTATTAATTTTGATGATGCTTTTTTGACGTATACCACAAAACCACCTTCGAGCCACCTTGATCAGTTTATGCACATTGTGAAAGGAAAATTGGAAAATGTCAGAGTCATGCTGGTTCCAAGTCCAAGATATGTTGGTCTTCAAAATGATGAGTAAGTTTGGGATATTTTTGCTTCTGCATTATTTTATTATTTATTTTAAGAAAATCAAGAAAAGAAAGTTCGTTGGTTTTCTGTGGCTTAATTTTTCTTAGTGTATTTAGACAGTTGGCATTTTTATCACTCTGAAGGTTTTAAATGTTGGACCTTTGAAACGATTTTATCTATGGAGAAAAGTACTATTTTTCTGTCTCATCATAGTTTGTTGGTTTTTATTGTGTGTGTGTGTGTTCTGCAATATGATTTATCACAGAATCATAGAATAGTTTGAGTTGGAAGGGACATCTAAAGGTCAACCCCACTGCCATAGGCAGGGGTATCTTCCCCTATACCAGCTTGCTCAGAGCCCTGTCCAGCCTGGCCTTGAACATGTCCAGAGATGGGGCATCCTGCAATCAGCTTTTATTTTCCTTCACTCGGGTACTATAGCTGTACGCAGGCTTTGATGGTACTAAATTTCTGGGATAAATGCAAAAGTTTAAGATGTTGACTTCTGTAGATCTGACTCCTTGCTATAGTAGAAATCATGTTATGTCTTGAAGACAGATCACTGATTCTTTTACCTGAGTGAGCATAAGCAGGGTTACGCAGCTTTAACAAACTGAAAGGTAATAAGTCAAACAAAAGAAAGGGTTCTTTTATGAAATGGTTTGACACTAGGATTCTTGTTTTATTATTCTTTACCCAGCAAGACATTTATGTGCATACTATATTAACATCCCTGATCAATATGGTATGGACATCATAGCCAGAAATTTCTGTATTATTTAATGCTTACAATGTTATATATTCATCAGATAATTTGGACAAAAATGTTTCATTTTAAAGTCTTTCACAGGCGTTATTTGCTGATCAAAAAATAAATAATGTATACTATCCTTGGACAATTGTGTGTATGGGTTCATGTAAAAAGATTACACCTATTTTATATCTCCTAAGCAACAATATCCAGAAAATAGTTATGATATTTGGAAGTAAACTGTGCATCATTTCACTGCACCTTAATTGGCTTTGTATCAGCCAAATACTGCTGTCTGTAATATGCCTTTATGTGTTTCCAAAGAACATTCTGTGGATTTGTAGAGAATCTTTCTCTTCCAACATGACAACAGAGGAAATTTCTCCAACTAATATCGAAACCAAACAACATTAAAATAAAATAAGATTAAGATACTCAAACTATTAGCTTTTTCTCCTGCTTCCGCTAAGTATTTTCTTTTCATGCCGTTACCATCCCTGCAGCTCCTGATGGCTGAAGGATGGCATGTGTGCAGAAAACGTGCCCTAATTTACTGGGTAGATTCAACAAATGACCCAGTTCACTGGAAATGGGAATGTTCAAATCTTTAGAGCCTGCCCTCTTATACTTCTTTGGCTTAAAAATTAAGCTGGTTGTCTTAACTTTCAGAAATTCCTGCAGGCAATGCATGTATAAAAGACAATTAAGTGACTTGATGAAATTTGTAACAGACTGACTAATTGATAGAAGCATCAAAAACCCACCTTGAAAACTGTCTTACTATGTTACGAATGGGTATCTCAACGCCTCCATCACTTTTTACAAATAAAACTTCCAAAACTCAAGGGAAAAAAAAAAAAGCTCATGCTAGGAAAAGCAGATCAAAGCAGATCAAGTTTGCAGAGCAGTGACTAAGCCAGCAGGCTCAAAGTGGAAGTCTAGGATAGATATTAGGAAATACTTTTTAATGGTGATGATAATCTCATTATCATTCATTGCCATTGTCTAATTTGATTTTGCAAATGGCCTGTGGTGAGGTTTCTAAGGTTCTACCACCTCCATCAGCTAAGTCCTGCAAGGTGTAATTATTCCTGCTGAGGGTGGGTTGGGTGGCCTCGTTACGCACTTTTCTCTCCCATTTTCTGCGGAGGTAGTTTCGTGTGCACTTTAAGCTGAGAATACAGCTAAACAAGCAGTAATGTTACATTATTTTTTTTTTTTGGCATGGCGTTACAGTGAACACTGATAGTAGAATTCATTGCTATTAAGAAAAAATACAACTCACGCTGCTGTGCCACCATGCTCTTCCCAGTCTTGCTGACCTGTGTGTGCCTATTGAGGAGTGTGGGCAGAATAAAACATGTTCTTCCCACGAACTACTATTTATATATCTCTGAATGCTTTCCTTCCCACTTCTGTTCCTGAACCACTAAACAATTTTTTTTCACATCTTGCTCTATTTGCATCTCATGGGGAGGGCAATTCATTTGGGGACAGAAAAAAATAATAATTGGAAAATTGGGAGTGAATAGAAAGTATTTCATCTTTCCCTGCTGTCGCTAGTCTCAAAATAAAATTGATTTTAAGGTTACTGCTGTGTTGCTTCCTGCCAGTAAATGGGATCTGCATCTGCCATCTTACGTATTTTCCAAGCTTTCCTGAGCTTGAGCTGTGGTAAAATGAGCAGTGTGCTTCACATGCTTAGACCTTGTATTTCTATCATTGGAATTTTCTTTTTGTCTTAAGAGGTGGAAGTTTAGAAGAGTGGCAAAAATATCTTTTGCAGTAAAACTAGAATTTTCACATTTTATAGTATTACTACTATAAAATGTAATATTCTGTAAATTAACATGTGGTAACACCGTAAGAAAGAGATTCTAATATACCTATATAGTAGTGTTTCATCACTCACATCCTTTTATATTGAGGGAAATGTTATTACGGAACAACTGCCTTTTTTTTTCTTTTCTTAACTAATGGTCTAATTACTGAAGATGTCTTGTCCCTTTGGTTTAGAGTGCTATTTTAGTAAGAAAACAATTAGCAAGTGAAAGAATGATGTAGGACAAGGAGAAAGGAACTCAATGTAAAGAAACATTGAAAGTAAAACTTTGGTAGTTGGTTGTGCTTGATAATACCTGAGAAATGTATTTGTGGAGGTGAACCTGGTATCTTCATGCTTGAGTTAACTAAACATTTAAGTTACTTAATGTAATAATAATCATAACATAATGATCAAGTATTTTTTGCAAATCAGGGTAGATAAAGCCTAGCAATGTGACAGTTGCCTTTTTGATAGGAGACTTGAGACCAGGTAGACTTGAATATTCACAGTGTTTATTTTCAGAAGCTCTTTTAGCCCAAGATAGCAGATAGACCAGGAATCACAGCACGATAGGGAGGGAAAGAGAGGAACTGAAGTTAGAACCTGCACTTTCAGCTGCATTCAGACAGGCTGTCTATTCCATCCACCCTTCTGCTAATGTCATGAGTCCCATGCCTGGTAGATAAGGCAGCCTGTGGCTCTTGCAGGCAGCCTGCAGTCATGCTGCTGGCAAGACCAGCACAGACGTGCAGAGCTGGTGTCTTGGGATCGCATCAAACTTGACTCTTGCCTGCAAAATCCACTGTATCTCCACTGTTGGCTTGCTTGATACAGATGGCAGTTTTATTGATGATTCTGTGGTTAAATATGTAGTACATACAAGCTACAAGTGAGCCTGACCTACGTAATCTCTTCTATTATGCTTAATATGTTGCACTTAAAATAATTTCAATTCATAAAGATTAATCTCAGTGCATTGCTTTTTAATCTTTACCTTTGCACTCTGTTCCACTACAGACCACCGAGGCTGATGGGTGAAGGTTTTGTTGTAATGCAGTCCAATGATGTTGATATCTATTACTATATGGACGAACCAGGTACTTTCTTTTCAATATGAAGATAAAATTTTAAGGGATTTGAAGGCTATTTGTTTATTTAGCTGTCTGAACTTGCTGGACAATTTCTTTTTTTTATTTCATGCTGAACAATTTCTGTGCTGAAAGAGTTAGTGTAATGTTTTGGAGCCAATAAAAGCCTTCATAAGTACGCTTATGAACGCTTTTAAGTTCATAAGTTATTTTTTCTGAAACAAATAGGAGAGACTTCACATGTTTCATATTTAGAAGGGAGTGAAATTTTGAGCTGCGTTTCTTTTAATGGTTGTTGTCAACTTCTAGATGGTTTCATGTAAGAGGCCTGGGGAGTTCCATAGATAAAATAACTGTATGTGTAGAACAAACGTTTATCAGTGAATAGTTTTGTATATCTATATGTACTCTGTCAGCGGTGCCTTCTGCAAGTCATGCATGGAAGCAATTACTCTTGGTATTTGTTCTTGAAACAAGTTCTGTTTTAAGTTGTAAACTTAAATGATGTAAGTTTCCAAAAGTATTTCAGGAGAGGAAACAATTTCTCATCAATACCTACTGGGGTTTTTGGGAAGTTGATTTGATGCGTCGATTCCTGAATATTGTGATGTCCGTCTTTTTCATTTTAATTTTAATTCAGTGTGTTATATTACCATTTTGCTGGAGCTTTTTTTTGGTTTGCAAAAGCTTTTGCTCTGACTCCACTTAAAATATTGCCTGAATCTTGAACAAAGGTAACATGTTCAGTAATGACATATACTAGTGTAGGATAGGTGGCAATTTTGGGTTGCTGCTGAATGACTACTTGAATTTTTACTAGTAACTCTGGGTCTACTGTAGTTAAGTCTTCCTTATTATTCGCTTGCATTGTCTGTAGAAATTATTTTAAATAAATCTTATTTGTTTCAAAACCTGATTTGTAAGTAGCATTTGTAACTGAATGTGGAGGTATGAAAGCCTGTATTGGTAAAAAGCATACTTAAGAGATAAAACCGCTGTGTATGTCAGCATTCCGCTGACATCAGTGAGCAGTGCTCCAGAAAATCCTGAGGATTTTTGATCATATTCTTGCCCTTCTCCTGGGAGCCTGCATTGAATTGTGGCTCAATATTTACGTAATGTAGTGGTCTCAAATAAAACTGACATTGGGATACTTTAATTTTCCTGTGCTTAGGAAACATTGTTTCATGTTAATTTGAAGCAGCTTCCTTTAATAATCTATTTATTATATTCTATAATACAGGTCTTGTACCAGAGGAGACAGAGGAAAGTAATGATGGAGAAACAAACAACGAAGACAGCAAATTACAGGATCTGCCACCATGCTGGGGTTTGGACATTGTTTGTGGAAAAGGAACAGACTTCAACTATGGACCTTGGGCTGATAGGCAGAGGTATTATCATGATTTACATCTTCAGCTTTAGTCTTTAATATCTGTTATTCTTGAGAAAATGTAAAGTTCCCAGTGTGTGATTGCTCAGACTTTGAATTTGTATGAATTAGACAAGGCAATCTAAAAAAAGAGTCATGCCACAATGGTTTGGTATTAGTAAATTCATTGTCTTTTATCTTGTTAGGCTTCCAAAGTTAGGATCACTCAGTGAATTTTTATTATTAAATTAATAAATTATGTTCCTATTTTTTTTGAGCAAAGTAGTTTTACTATTTATCAAGTGTTAAATACCTAAGGGTTTAACCTTTTAATTGGTTATCCTTAGACTTGTCAAGCTCCTGTTACCTTGTGGATGAGAATACCCTGCATGTTGATTAGAAAAATTTAGTGAAGTACAAATCTAGCTATGAAAATAATGAGGGGAAACCACTTATGCCTGCCTGGGAAAATCAACAGCTTAATATGGTCTCCAAAGTATTTATTATTTAGATATTTTAGTGACAAAATATTAGGTCAGAACTCTACCACTGTTCTTTACTTCACCCTCGATGTTTTGCACATCAGTTTCTGGTGGAGACAATAGGATTGTTTAGAGAGTAAAAGACTAAGTAAAAGTGACATAATCAGTGCTTTCCCTCTTTTCTCTTATTAATTACAGATTGATACTTCTCTTGGCCTCCATTAGTTCTCCTGCGAAACTATTATGATTAACTGTCTCTTAGGAGTGTGAGGATGGCAGACCAAAGAGTAGTCATTAGTTATGACAGTGTCTTAGAGAATTTAAGACAAAAAGCCAATGTCTAGAACAGTGCTTTGCTAGGAGCAGAAAGTCAGTGAATCATTAACGATATTTTTAACACCACCAAGAACGCTTGCTCTATGATGGTATGCTTTTTATAATTTTAACTGGCTAAATGGAAGGCAGTTTCGTGCCTATGCAGCATCCATAAAGTTTATAGATACATACCTGGGAACACTTTTGCATCATGCCATAGATAGAATATAGAAATTTGGAACGATTCTGAATGTTTTAGAAGCACAAATCTGTAGGAGTTCTGTGGACTTTGTACTCTACGTTCATATAAGGACTTCTACAAATACAGATCTTTAGTACAGCATAGAATAAAATCTTGTGTTTCCCCAGGCTTTTGACAGTGTGTGTTGTGAAGATTTTGTTTTGGGGTTTTTTTGCCCTTTTTTTTTTTTCTCCCAAACTTTTAAGCTGCTATAGCAGTCAGGTGCTGGGTTCAGGAAACTGCTACCTCCCATAAAAGACCTACTTCCAGCCCCTTGAGACCTATATAAGCTATGCTGTCTGTGCTTCATCACTGTGGCTTCTGTTTCATGTAGTTGCATGTTCAGATACAAGCCTGTAGAAATGTAGGCTTCATTTGACTCCCATTCTGAGGTCCTCAAGTTTTGTATTTTGTTTGTTTTTTGGGGTTACATCAATTATTTATGCACAAACTGAAGCATAAACGGATTACTTCCTACTATGTTTTTGTAGCAGATTTGTAAATCAATGATTAGGAATAAGAAGAAAAACATAGCTTGTTTGCCATCTAAATGAAAATATTTTTTCTGAATCATTTATGGCTTTTATCCACAAGTCAGTTCTTTGGGAGATTTCTGTAATGAGTTGGAAGGCATCCGTGATGAAGACTTGAAACAAACATTCTTTCTTATCACATCCAGTGGTTGTTTAACAACTCTGCTAACTGGAAAACAAGTGAACCAAATTGATGCATAAATATGTTTAAATATATATAAATTTCTTCTATTTCTTCTGTGAATAAACAACTCTCTTCTTTTTTTTTTTCTTTTTATTTTCCCCCTTCTGTCTTCCTCACTAGGGATTGCTTGTGGAAGTTTTTCTTCCCACCAGACTACCAAGTTATGAAAGTCTCAGAAATTGCTCAGCCTGGGAAACCAAGACAGATCCTTGCGTTTGAACTGCGAATGAATATTATTGCAGATGCCACCATTGATTTGCTTTTTACCAAAAACAGGGTAAATAATGAGAACTTATCTAGAAAATAATTTGTCTACTTTGATTACACTGTGCTTTTTGGCTGTATTTCCACTTGTTTTCAGTGTTAATTACAGAACTTTGGTTTTAAAAGCTAGATTTTTGTTTTAGCTTTCCATAATCATGGGTAAACACTTCAAAGAGAAATACTGGCCGAGAGGCATTAATATTTGTTGGCTTATTTAAAGTTTCTTGTAAGTCTCAAAGCTACATGTTAAGCTGCGACAGCTCCTGCGGTCCTGGGAATTCATGTTCTGGACATTTTGTGTGCATTTTTTCATTACAATGATGCTCACCATGATGAAAACATAATTTCTTCTGATATTGGATTAATATGGAATATTACTTGAGAGATGATACTGAAGGGAAAAAAGATGCATATATTTAGGGATTTGGATTTTTCTTTCCCTCGTTGCTACTGTTATAAATGGGATGTAGTGTGACTTCATTGTATACCTGGTTTCTTCCTTTTTATTTTTTTGTGACTGAAAATGTTAGAAAGTGTACTGTCCAGGTGTGGATAATGGTAGCCAGAGACATAAAATACACCGGTTGATGTCCTGAGCCGAGAAATAATGTCTGGACTTTTTTACTTTCTTGCAATACAGGAAACTAATGCTGTACATGTAAACGTTGGTGCAGGATCATATTTGGAAATAAATATTCCCATGACAGTGAGTGAAAATGGTGAGTTAAGGCTAAGCTTAATTGTTTTCCTAAGGTTTTTCCTGAGCATTTTTCTTAATTCCTATGTATGTGACTTTGAGTGGTATATTCTTATGTAAAGGAGCGAAAAGTGTTTGCTTGTACATTTCATTGCAAGATAGTAAAGCATGTATATATTTAAATAGTGAAGTTACCTCCATGTTTTCTTTGGATTAGGAAACGCAAATTCCTTAACTACTAGACAGCGTATCATTTAACTGTGCATGTATTGAAGCATATTACAGATATATTGTCAACTCAAAGCAGGAAGACACATTCAGTAGGATGAGTGTAGTAGTTGAATCATGCTGAGAAATACATTATGAAACTATTTTAATAGTAGTTTATTTAAACAAAACAAACTCCAAAATCCAAGATGAAGTGGAGATAAATACAAAGTTGTGGGTATGTTCCTTGCATTTGCTCATCTTGTTGGCTGGTTGGAAGGCCTTCGCTAAATTCTTTCTTTTTATTCATTCTGGCATATTTGAGTTTTATTCTGCAACTTAAAGATCTCCAAAACCTGAGCAAGAAAACTTCTCTCATCTCTCCTGCATGAAGGTAGAACATGTTAAGCTCTTCACTGACAAACATGAGAAGACACAATTATTATAGTACTAATTTCCATTGTTAGTGGACTGCTGAAATAGCTGGTGAAAATTATTTAAATATTTGTGTAACTTTTATGTTTGAGTCATTATGTTTTATCTTTCGTTTGCTAGGCTATTCACCTACAATTAAAGGGCAGCTTCTACATGTTGATGCCACCAGCAGTATGCAGTACCGGACTCTCTTAGAAGCTGAAATGCTAGCTGTAAGTTTGCATTAATAAGTGCAAAGCTTCAATATCTAAAGGGTTTTTTAATAAAGAACATATTTATTTAACTGTGGAGTGGTTCTTTAGGTTCTTAAACATTACAGAAATATGCCTTTTGAATGTATTTTGCGAGATCTCTCTATATGAGGAGCTTATGTGCACACATAACTATGCATGTGTGTAACTTTCAGTGACTTACGTAATTTATATGCAGAGTTATATGTGTTTTGAAAGTGGAGAGATTGGAGTACCATTTACAAATGTTGCCTCATTTACCATGTAGCCATGTGTTCATATGGGCTTTACCTTCATAAAAGATTACACTTGCTAGCTGTGCTGCCAGTTGTGGGTGCATAAGTATTTAAAATTTCTTCAGAGTACTTAAACTACTTGAGACAGATTTAATACTGCATTATTCTTTTGTTGGCCTAGTATTTCACTTCTGCAACACTGTAATTCTGTAGATTATCTTTCTCGCTGGTTTTTAAATTACTTTATTAGAGTTCTGATTTTAATGTTTAAATTTGAGCATTGTATCAATGGTTGAAAAATATAGATTCTGAGGGATTTTTTTTTTAGTGTATTGTGAAAAGTGATCCTTTTAATGAAAACTTTGATTTATAAATTGCTTGGTATGTCTACTGCAACAGTATCAGAAGTTCGTAGGATACGTTTCCAAATAAATGAATACACCAAGACTTGACCTTCAAACACAGAAAGAGAGAGAGATTAAATTATTAAGGAACTGGAGAGTCCTTCTGTTCATCCCAGCAGGATTTAATTATTCAGCAGAGTACATATGTGAAAACCGCTGAGCTACAGGGTGAAGCATTGATGCTTTAATTCTGATGCTTTAATATCTTGTTCACAGTTTCATATTAATGCCAGCTATCCCCGGATATGGAACATGCCACAGACATGGCAATGCGAACTTGAAGTTTATAAAGCAACCTATCATTTTATCTTTGCTCAAAAAAGCTTCTTTACAGGTAACGTCTTTATTAAATAAGTTGCATATCAAATTAAATCCTCTTTCTTTACCATCTCTTTTCAAATTTTGCAAAGGTATACACGGTCAGGTACTCTGATTTCACATATTCAGTGCAACAAATTGTTTCTGAGGACAAAGTTCCTGATGTTTCCTGTTGCCTACAAGTGCTTACGTATGTGATATTCTTATATTTGAGTAGAGGTATCAAATAATTAAATTTTCTAACATCTAAACTAAATTGGATCTTTATGTTAAGTGATCTTAAATTTCAGAGCTATTGATTTGTTTAATATTTGTCACATAGGATGGTGATTTCTCTGATATCTATCTTTTTGGCTGACTGATTTTCAACTACTTAGGCTTTAGGTTGTGTCCCTGGTGCTGGCAGATGGTGAGGGAATGTAATTTGCTCCTTAGGATTTTGGCTGTGAAGAAGAATACATGCGCACAAGGCAGTACAGTGTGATACAGCATCACCAAACTGTTGCTGAAGGTTCCAGCTGCAGTAATGGAAAGAATATAGCCCCATCAATGTGGCACTGCCTGGACTAATTAGCCCTGCTGGGAGGAAGGATTAATTAGCGTGGGCATAGTGCCATGCTAATAAAGTTATCCTCCTAGTGAGGCCGGAGCCATTATCTGTATAGTGCTGCAGTATGCAGGACAGTCTACCAATCTATTCAGAGCAAACATGAACTTCTACAACAAAACTGGTTTGTTACTTTATAAAATATTACTAATGTACACAGAGTATCAGAGCGGAAAACCAAAGGAAAGCAGTTGGTAGTACAGTGCTTTTAGGTCAATGTGTAACTTGGCTATGGAACAAAACTAAACTTGAAAACTTAACCAAACCTAAGGCTTTCCAACTTAAAAAGCAGGTGAGAAATGGGAGATGGACTCGCAGCAAGTATTTGTGTAATATCTGCCCGAGAAATGGGTACTGTTTATTGTCCTCATTTTCCTTTTTCTGTAAAGGAGCAAACAGTTAAGATTTACAATTTATGAAAAAACAAACCTTAAAGAAAGAAATCTCTCACCTGATTGCTACTAACATGCTTTTATTACTTTATGTGGGTTTAGATTTGATCCAAGACTGGTCCAGCGATAGCGCACCTGATATTTTTTCATTTGTTCCTTATATGTGGAACTTCAAAGTCATGTTCCATCAATTTGAAATGATTTGGGCAGCAAATCAACACAACTGGATTGACTGTTCCACCAAACAACAAGAAAATGGTGAGATCACGTTTTTAATTTTGAAGAACAGGACATACTAAAAAAAATATGTGCTAAATATATAGTTTATATATGGAGAGAGTAGAAGAATTATAAAATTTTTACTTTAAAAACGTGTGTTCACTGATAACTACCCATTTTGCTACTGTTGAAGTGCATAAATCATCCTAAAAACTGTTGTTAAGTTCTAACTTACTTTGTAGAAATGCATACCTTCTTTGGAGAGAGTGCAGTTCTAGACCATGTTTTAGCATTCATTTTTCAAGACCCTTTGAATCTTTGATTTAGTTCAACACTTTGCAGAGGGCAACCGTGAGGTCTTGACATACATCCAGTAAGCTAACTAAAAATGTTCACCTCGGAATAATTTTTTAAGTAATATTGGAAAAATACCATTTGAACTCCATATAAGTAGAAATGTTTGCTTACTGTTTATTTCAGAATAGGAGATAACATTGCTAAATTCTAGGCAAAACTAAGAAGTGCATTTCAGAAAGGCAAAACTTGGTTTAATGTGCAGTTTGGTTTTTACGTGGTGGATTAAAAAAATCATGCAGTTGTGTTCTAGTTAAAAATAAGGTTCCTTTCTTAAGCCTGAGGAACTTTTGGTGTGTGTTTTCTTGCCCAAAACACAGTATGTAGCAGCGATAGCAATATGGTTGTAAGATATTAGTTACAGTTGTTTTTATTGTCTGCTTGCAATTTCACTGTGCTGAATACGGGTCTTTGTATAAAGGACAAGCTGTAGAGATTAGTTTCAAGATAATTTCGTACTATGTACTCAATGCACAGTGGCAATTTCCTATGTCGTGAGTTCTTGTGTATCTTTTTGTTATTTTTACCTGTACGTTTGATAATTTTTCAAGAACAAAATAAGGAGTAATTTTGACAGATCTTTGTTTATTGTTTTTCTTCTCTTCCAGTTTATTTAGCAGCTTGTGGAGAAACATTGAACATTGTTTTCTCTCTGCCTTTCACTGACTTTGTTCCAACCACATGCAATACTAGATTCTCTTTAAGGGTAAGTTCTTCTCCTCTTGCCGCATTTGTCTTCTAAATGTGAGAATATTTCCCTACCTTCTGCAGTCAGGAAATCTGCAACATTGTATTTCCTGAAAGAAAAATACTCTCACTTGCAGTTCATAGAATTTTTCTTTAAGTAACCCAGACGTAAATGGCTTCTGTTGCTTATATGAAGCATCCAATCATAGGCTGTTTTAATTTATACATATAGATATATATATACACACAAATAAAAATATATTTTAAGAATATATATACACATAAACTTCATACATACATATATATACACATTTAGTATGTATATTTACTATATATGTTTAGACTGTGTATGAATACATATGTATGTATTTCATCACTTGGGAGTCTGTTCCCATTTATTTAAAAAACGTGAAACCTAATATATGTTCAAAGATAAAAATCAAATACTGGAATGAGTACCCCCCCCAAACATTTTGGAAAGCCATCTTCCAGATTTCTAAGAGTTTCTGTATAATAATAATGACGATAAAGTGTTTTTAACAGATGCAGCTAATTCTTTGAAAGACTGTACTTTTTGTCTTCCCTGAAATAGAAGCAATCTACTGCTACTAAAAATAAAATCTAGTTGATGGTGATGTTGATAATTTTGTATAATTTGATAGGACAGAAAGAAATATTTTATCTGATTTTTTTTTTTTTTTTAAAGTATGGTTTAGTTGAGATGTGACTGGCCCAAGGCTACCCTACTAAACTTTTGCGATATGGCTTGAGCAGCAGAACAGGAATCACTAAAAGCCATGCCCCTGTGTTTTACAGATTGCTGTAGTGTGTTGTTATGTACAAATTACTGGACATGTAACTGTTCAGAACTACAGAGCTCTTGGAATTGTACTTCAAATTGGTGGGAGCTGTGTTCAGCAATCACATGTCAAAATTGAGATTACTTGCTTCACTTTGCCTGTAAAGATGATGGTGCATATGAACATGCAAATAGCATGAGCATTATGCATAAATTAACTTTTCTATTACTAATGTTTGATTTTAGGGAGAAGATGTTGATCTTCATTTGTATCTACCAGATTGTCATCCTAGTAAATATTCCCTTTTCATGTTGGTGAAAGATTGTCAGCCTAATAAAATAAATCCTGAATCTTGTATTTCTGCTGAATGTCAAAGTGGTCAGAAAACAGGCAAACCCAAATGGAGGAACATTACTCAAGAAGAGTGAGTTTCATTGGGATAAATATTTCTGGTTTTATATTGGCTCTTCTTATTTACCTGTTTTGTTTGTGCTGAAAGCAACCTCATATGTTCATGCAATATATTTAATAAAAGTGTGATATTTATTTTTGAAAGGGCTGGATGGGTAGAATGCTGGACAGTCCCAAGCGTTGTGTTTACAATTGACTATTCGTGGCACCCGATTTATCCTCAAAAGGCAGATGAACAGCTAAAACAATCCTGTAAGTGTCACTTCCTTTATTTTCTTATTTACATGTTTCATTTCAGGAACTGCTGTGACTTTGTTGGATCAAACTGCTTAAATTTGCAGAAATTAATTTTGAACTGAACTACTGTTGTATGTCATGTGGGAGAATGCTAACCTTTAGATTGCACGAGGTTTGATTAAAAAACTGACAACATCTCATGATGCAAAATTTCAGAAGGTGTCCCAGTTCCCTGCGTAGAAGAAGATACTGTCTGAAGTTCAATTGTCCTTGTCCTTAGCAAAGTGCATGTCTTAAATGGGTTGTTGCATGACATAAAATATCATTTGGTATATTAAATACGAAGTACAACATTTTTGGCTATATCACGTTCCTTAGCCTTTCTAAGCTTTTTTCTTTGGATGTTGTGATGTTGTCTTAAGATTTAAATGCATTATATATGAAATATAATAACATTGTCTTTCCTTTATGGATATGAAACTCTGAGACTTCATTGTAGGTAGCACTGTTGAAGTGAGCTGTGGCCAGCGGATACAAGTGTTAGACTGGTCAGTCTAACACTAATTTCTAAACAAGAATTTTTAAATTTAAAACGTCTAAACAATATTTCTGTACAAGATATATTCTATAGGTATGTGCCTTCTGTAAAGTTATAAAATGCTTAAACACAGAGATGAAAGTAAGTTATTTTAAATGCAAAGGGAGGTATGCAGGAAGTTCTGAGATGAAATAAAAGCCTTTCAGGTTGAGATGGTGGAGGCAGAACCAATGAAGGAGAGTTACTAAATGAATAATGAGGGCTAATTTGAATAGGCCTCAATCAGCAGGTGTTAGAAGACATGCTGGATAGTGTTTTTAGGTTTTGAGTTGCAACAATTCAAATCTGAAAGAACTCCAATTTTAGAGGATGAAGCAGAAAAAGTAAGATTCATCCTGCAGCTGTTCATTAAGTGCTCTTGAGAGACGAACAGTTTGTGTTGAATGTGCTTACTTGAAATTTGTAAACATTTAGTGGTAATCGTAGCAATTGAACCTGCATTGGAAAGTTTGTACATACATGGGTAATCTCATCTGCAGCTCTCTTCAATGACTAATCCAGCATAGTAGCCCCCCTGTCCCTCTAATCTGTGATGCTGATAGAATGTCTTTGTTACAGTAGCAACTCCTCTGTTTTATTTGTTTTGAGTCATTCACTAGAACTCTTTACGTCTCTGAGAAACAATTATGTTTCATTACTAGAGATGCAGCTTTCAAAAAAGTGGTCGTTTACCTAATTCATAAAACATATCATAATGCAGGCAGGCATTGTAGGCAAGAATGGTAAATGAAAGCCTGGACAGTTTGCTGGCTACCTGTGTGTATTCACTGTAGTTCTGTATATAGTTCTTCCAGTTAAACTGGCACCTGAAATCTTACTCCATCTGGACCATCAATTTTATAGGGTTTTCCCATAAAGTTCTTTGCTTCCCGACAATCGTTTAACATCTACAAAGCACTTTCAGTTATTCACTTCCTTTTCATCATTTTCTTCATTTAAAAAAAACCAAAGTGCTTTCTTCTCTCTAACTCCAAATAAAAAGAAGGGATAGGAAATACGATTTGAATTTTCAAACTGTTTTGTGACTAGGGTAATTGAATTGTTTGAGAGGAAGTTTTGGCCTACAGAACTACTGGTTCAGAATGGGTTTTTAATACAACTTTTCCAATTTTCCTGTTTATTCTCTTGTGTTTATTCTGTAGTAGCTGTGTGGTTGTGGGAAACCTGCTGCACTGAAATGAAAGCATGTCTTTGCTTAACTTGAAAAGCAAGATAAATAAATTGAAATTTTTTTTCAGAACTTGAAGGATATTTTTTTCCTCTTGCTTAATTAACATTGAATAAAGTATTCTTTATTTTCGTGTCTTCCCATAGTTAGTAGATATGAGAAACAAGTTCTGTAGCGTAGCTATATTAACATAATTACACAATGCAAATTAAAAAGGTGCAAAAAGTTGTGTATTTCATACAAATTTGTATTTGCAGAATTTTGGCCATCAGAAGCCTAACTTGTAATAAAAATCTGTTTTCTTCTTTGTTTTGCTCCAAAGTGTCAGAAATGGAAGAAACAATGCTATCTGTGCTAAGACCATCGCAGAAAACAGCCGACAGTGTGATTTCATCTCCCACAGCTTCAACCCGCCTTCCCCTTGACCCTTCCGAGCTGCCCCCGGATAAGCTGCATGTGGAACTGGAGCTCTCCCCAGATTCCCAGATAACCCTGTACGGACCCCTGCTCAAAGCCTTTCTGTCCATAAAGGTAGGTATAGGAACACAACTCGTAAAATTTATGGCTGGCCACCTGTAGGAAAGTGAAATAATTCTTGAAATGGAAAATAAGAATTCTGCAGAATACGTGAATTTAGATGAAAACTTTTTCTAAGTACTAGTTTGGAATGACTTTGTTTGGTGATATGGCATAGCTGGGATGAATTCAGTTGGCACAGGATTATGAGAATATCTGTGTAGACCCATTATCAGCATAATTTTCTTTACAAGGAATGGTATATGCTCTGGACTTGATGTGCAGAAAACTTTCTGCTTTGACTTCTGCAGTAGTGAAAACAAAATAATCCATGATTATGTCTAGATCTTATATTAACAACCACTTTTATGCACAGATGGGTCAGATACCATGCTTTTAGTGCATTTTAAGTTCTGCAGAGTCTCGTAATTGTTTGCTTGTTTTTGTTTTAATTATATTCCTTGAAATTTCTGGTGTTAGGATCACGGAGGGGAGGTTCAATTTAAAAAGCTACTTCAATCATTATTGAAGAAGAATTTTTCATCCTTTTCTTGATGTTATCTGTTTCAAAATGTCCGTGTTGCTTATGGTGTGTCACCTTCCCTTACTGATCTTCAGGGTGGCTAGAAGCAGTTTAATTTCGTCACACCTCCCTCACTCTGCCTTGTTGTGACAAAAGAAGAAGTGATTGAACATGTCAACTCTATTTGACTAGCAGTGAAATGCTTGCGTTTTCATTGGTTTATGTGATTTTTTTTTTTTTTTGTAGTATGGGTTTTTTGTTTGTTTTGTTTATTTATTTTAAAGGTCTGGAAACAGTCATTTTTATGAATTCTTATAACGTATTCCACATAATGAATGGCAGAAAATACTACGTTTTTATAGAGTATAGGACTTTCAGATATGCTCATTGGTTTTTTTGTGTTGACACTGAAGTAAATAGGATTAAAATTAGGCCAGTATTGCATCTTGAAGATTTAATTTCTTCTGATATAGAGGAAATGCACCCCTATTTGAATTGTTTATTGAGCTCCTGTTTTGGATACCAGAACTTCATGTGATGGTTCTCTCTTTCCAAGCAAAGCAGCACTTCTTCAGTGCTCCTTGCCTCTGGTGGTATGTATAAACAGTGCTACATTGGATGCTGTGAGGATATAATTTTTTAGGTGCACATTTCTAAGATTAAATTTAGCTTTTAACTTCTAAATCTCAAGAGAAAATTTGATGAATAGCTCAGTTTTGCAAATGTGCATTTATTGTTCCTTCATTTTTATTTTTGTGACTGTGTTTACATCTTTTGTCCAGCTGTGCTGGCGGCATCTCTTAATAGACTTGTAGGGGTTTTTTTCATACTTGTTTTCCTGACTTGTGGTTGAATTGTTGTTTGCGGTTTGTTTTCATTGATCTTTTTTAATACACGTGGGAGAGATTCCTGGACACGCATCGTTCATGCAGTTTTGTTAAGCTTTCTGTTCTTGGGAGGTAGCTTTCTGGTTTTAGCACAGTGTGTTCCTTCCTGAAGGGAATGAATGATTTATAGATCTTTGCATCCCCAGCAGAAGGTACCAGGAGTAAGTTACTGCAGTTCATAGCACCCTCTGCTGGGTCTGCCTTATAAAAAGATATTTCAACGTTTGCATCCTAACATTGGCCTTTATCTTTTCCCTTTGCTAAAAAGCAAGGCAGATTAACTTTGCTTAACGTGTGAGGATTTTTTGGTTTGGCCACAGAGCAGAGCTTAATTTGTAGGCATTAGCACTAAAAATATTTCTGAGACTCTGTGCAAGATGGTAAAATTACATGTCCACAGGACTCATTGTTTCGAGGCTGATAATCACCCTGCCTTTTCAGTGGACTTTTTTCAAGGACATGGGTAACTTGCAGTTACTTGCTTTCTTATTGTTGTATATTTCCTCTTTGTTTGCTTGCACTGCAGGCTTGTGCTTATGGGGAAAAAAAAAAGAAGTTTTGGAAAGCAAATGAGGCCCAGAAATGGGAAGGAGGGGAGCAGGAAACATTGTGAGAGTCAAATCTGTTTCGGCTTACTCTTCAGTTTAGTATTTGTTCATCTGCATCTCACAAATCACTGGAGGAGTTTGTAATAGTTGGGACTTTTTTTTTTTAAATTAATGGTGGATTTTCTGTTTCCCAGTAGAATTTGGCAAAGTTACTTTGGTCTTAAACAGAGGAGGATTGCCTTAGAAACAAGGTGGGGTTTAGCTATGAGGGGAGAAATGTTTATAAACTAGTATTTTAGAAACATTTAAGACTTTGAAATATGCTGATAACAAGTTGCAAAAGGTTGGATGAGAGTGATTTCCTGCAGGATGTTTTGGGTTCTTACTCAGTTATCTTTAAAAGCACAAAAGCTGTTTAAAATGTCAGTAATGGTACAAATAACTGTTCTGAAATATTACATGCGTTTAGAATACTGGTACTTTGAGAACTACTGAGGGTCCCTTCTTTTTCTTGCAAAGCACATGGCCTAAATTTGCTCACTTAAGGTATCCATTTTTCATTAAAATAAAAATATACATGCTTTTTCATGGGTTATAGCTATACTTTTTGTTTTATGGAGGACTAAGATACAGGAAAAGGTTGGATTTGTATTTCATTATGTTGCCTATATGTTTTTAATTTGTTTTCCATATGGTCATACAATTCCTTTTCCTAGGAAAATTATTTTGGAGAAGATGACATGTACACTGATTTTGAAGAAGTTATTTCAAGCCCTGTTTTGTCACTGTCAACATCTTCAAGCTCTGGATGGACAGCTGTTGGAGTGGAAAATGACAAAAAAGAAAATGAAAGTTCAGTTAAGCCAGTTCACCCTCTTACTTTACGCCCATGGGATATCACTGTGCTTGTTAATTTGTACAAAGTGCATGGACGATTACCAGTAGTAAGTAATTTAGAATCTTAAAATATTTTGCTTCATGTAATTATGTTTGGTTTTTTTTTTTCTAGTTTCATAATCTGGAGTTAAATTTAGCTCCCTGGAACATTAAGTTAGGGTGGCGCTTACCAAAGCTTGTTTATATGCTCTACTAAAATTGTGGCTATCTAAACCAATTTGAGATGAGACATGATTTCTTTTGGTTATCTGGGAGGCAGAACTGGATAATTTTTTATATGATTTTTATTCAATGAACTTGATTTGTGTGATAATATTTTTGATTGACCATTATGATTTCTCTGCTAATTAGCAAAGCTGTCTTCTAATGATGCATTCTGCTCAGTGCAGCTGCACTCTGAGGGATCCCCGGGAATTCAAATAAGAATCCAGTTAAAAAACTGGGTTAACCCAAATGTTTTGAATTGCTGTTGATGTAATTGTCAAAAGGCTTTTGAAGTTGCACAGACTTTTCTGTGAGTATCCACTTGGAGGAAAATTAGCATGCTTCCTACTCACTGGTTTGCTTCTAATCTTACAATTTCAGCCATGTGTGTATTTTCGGTTTCTGAAGCAGATGTGTTTAATTTTTATTTTAGCATTGCAGTCCAGATGGTCCTGAGTGCCCTACAGCTTTCTTGGAAAGGTTGTGTTTTGAGATGAAGAAAGGATTTAGAGAAACAATGCTTCAACTTGTACTGTCTCCAATAAATTTGTTTCTGAATGACAACTATCAGGTAGTAAGCTGTTTTTAACATGTTCACGTTTGTGTGTTTGCATTGTAGAAGTTGTGATGATCTTAAAATTGAATTATATTTTGTTAGGAGCATTCCTGTTGTACACATACAACATTATTAAGGCTTATGAATCATAAGAGGTATTAAAGAAAAATCCGATGCATATTTAAAAAAAAAAATCTTTATTTCTGTCCAGTTTGCATTTTAATGATACACACGATAGAAAAGATTGTATTTTCTTAATATTGTTTAAAATCTTCCTGGAGAAGTTTCTCTAGGAAACAGAATAATATTCTGACTGGTCTTGGAACCATTAAGCCATCTCTGATTTGTGCATGGGTTTTGGTTTTTTTTGTTTGTTATTTTGTGTAGTGGTTGGTTTTGGGGGGGTCTTTGTTTTTTTGGTTTTTTTTTAAGAATTTGGTTTTACAGAATACATAGGTCACCAGTGATATCAAAAGAATAGGGCATTTTCTTCTTCATTAAGTAACTTCAAAGGGTTTGCTGACTGGAAAACCAGGCAAGATAAGTTGAAAAAACTGAATGAAAGAGAAGTTTTGCTGTTGATTTGCTGGCTTTAATCCACAGTTTACCTCCATGCAGTTACAAGTTTCTAGTGTTTGCCTGTGCTGGTTTTATCTTTTCAGTTTCTTCTTTGACTGGTGGGGTAATTCTGTTTTGAAAAGTATTACATCTGAATGTTCATATCTGCAAACAAGAAGCTTTGCTTTAAAAGGTAGCCAAGAAATGCTTTGGTGAAAAGTGCAAGTTAGAGGACAGCCTTTGATGTTTGGTGGGGTTTTTTTTAATAATTTGTCAGCTTTCTGGCAGTAGCAAACTTTCATAAGTCATGAAGTGATGTTTTTTAACCTCTTGATCACTTCCAATGTTAAACATGCTCTTCTATTCTTTGTTTGTATTTTACTGCAGTAGTATTTAACAGATGGTGTCTAGATGTTACTGTGTGGAGTTCACCAAGGGAAGGTTGCTGATGAGAGTTGCTAAAAATGAAAACCAACTTGGGTTAGAAGAACTTCCCTCTCTGTTCATAAGATTTGCATGTATGTGTTGTGTGGGTAATGCTGAGAAGTCTAGAGGTTTTCTAGCTGTACAAAATCAACAGGATTGAAGAGGTGAAGATGAATGTGTACAAAGTAACTCTAGCTACACAGTTTTTGCACTTTATATTGATTTATTCTTCTCAAATATTACCTTTAACTTGTCCTTAACAGCGACCTGCAGTGGATGAAGTTCTTCGAGAGGGTCACATCAGCCTGTCAGGTCTGCAGTTGCGTGCTCACGCGATGTTCTCAGCAGAAGGTCTGCCACTTGGAAGTGATACATTAGAATATGCCTGGCTGATAGATGTACAGGCTGGAAGTCTTACAGCCAAAGTTACGGCACCACAGGTACCATCTAGAAACTATTTGCTTTGAAGTATTATCTTTCTTCTTTCTTGTAAAACTGGCGTAGCATGGATTTCACAAAGCACATGATCTCAGCTGAATTTGGATGCATCAGTGCCTTAAATAATTTTAATTTTATAGTCTGAACATCTAACCATTTCTATAAATGGATGCCAAATCTGCTGAATCTAATATTCATCTTAAATCTAGATTTAAGTGTGGCTAGTGTTACATTTACATGAGACTTAGAAGGGGTGATGGTAACAGCACAAACAAATCAGTAGTGAATACTGCTGTCGCTCTATGTAAACACATGTATGTTACGTCTTTGTATGTTGATGTACTTTAGTACTGATCAGAAAGGCAACCACAGTGTCTACATATTCTCTAAGTGGTTTAATCACAGAGTAAATAATACTTCTCTGTAAACAGAGGAGATGTTTTGGGACATTTTGTAGTGTGGCGAGGTGGAGAAAGGAAAAGCTATTCAAAACATTTAAGTATGAAATGACGTAGTTAACTTGTCTGTAATTCCTCTGAGGTTACTTTTATTTTATAATGCTGAATTCTGGGGATGCAGATTCATTGCCCCTGCTGGTTAACATTCTGGGAAGAACAAATAAGCTATCCAGTTGTGATTGCAATCTAAAAGGCAATTTAATATCCCTTGGATGTAAGGTTCTTGGAGATACGTTGGCATTTGTGTGAAGGGATGCTGCCAGCTATAAGGATATCAAGTTGAGCATCTGGCAAGAATTTAGTGCAGATGAAGTTCTGGCTTTCTGTAGAAAGCTATGCACAAAGTCACATTTTAAAGCAGGAGACAAATGAGATAATTTGTGTGAGTGTAGTATGGGCAGGCCTCAGCAGAAGAGTAGCTGGTAGCTCAGTCATGCTGCTCACTGCCTAAGTTCTGATGCTTGGTCCCGCTGGAACATAGTTTGCTTTCACAGTGTGGGATTTTCCTAGGTCAGTCTTAGCACTAACTCCTTTTAGTTTTGCCATTTAGATTACTTTTATTTTTCCAGTTACAATAATGGTTCTAAGTATTCAGTAGGCAGATCACTGGTTTATTTCTGGTGTGTGCTGCCAGACATTTAAAAAAGGTTGCTTTGTCAGTGTATTCTGAGGCATGAGAAAAGCACATAAATTCTATTTCACAGTTTCTGTTTGGCTTGCTTATTTATTTTTAAATCTTTTTAAGAAACTTCTACATCCTCTTATTCTTTAAAAATTGTCACTGTTTTCTAGGATTAAACATGTAAAGGCTGAGGGACTTGGGTCTTTTTAGTTTTCAGAAGAGAAGACTTAGGGGGGATCTGATCAATACATACAAATACTTAATGGATAGTGTCAGGAGGACGGGGCTGGTCTTTTCTCAGTGGCCCCTTCCAACCCCCTATGATTCTATGTATTTCATTAGGAGATTTCTGTAGCAAATAAAATAGGGCATACAAGCAATTTGGTAAAGCTAAAGAATAGACTCCAGATACCTTTTCATGCTACATATGCAGACTTTTGTGGTGGTATTTCCCAAAATGCTACCACTGATTTAGATAAGCTATAGAATTTACTCCTGCCCTATGCTTCAAAATTAAACATAGTTGATTCAAAATATTCTAAGGTTAGAGAACGTTTCTAAATGCTCAATGCAATTTAAAGATTTTCCTCCCCTACAAGCCATTCTCAATTGCATGCTTCACACAGGATATTTTATTTTATTTTTTTGTTGTCAGCACTCCTATGGGGCGGAACTTGAATTTGCTGTTTCAGGGTCCTTGGCTTTTCTCCTGCCATAGTGTGATGTATTGCAAGAATTTGTGAAGGGACAGTACTAAAGGGAGGAGGAGAGATTTTGTGCAGAACAGTCATAGCTACGTTAAATTCCATTTAAATTACTGCTGATTTTAAGTGCCCTTTCCTTTGGCTAGCCAAAGAAAATCTATTTCCCTCTCATAATAGAGACAGACAGTCATGAATCATTTCCTTTATGAATGAGCTAACTATATAAAAGATTTAAATCAACAGTAGGCTAATTAGTAAGTCTACTGAGATTCAGCAGTGTTCTGCTTCTCCCTTTTCCTCCTATGCTTTTTGAATGTCACTTTGTTACTTATATATAAGGAAGCCTGACATTTAAGTTATGCATGGTAATAAAGTATTTTGAGGTAATTTTTAGGTAAAACAAGGGGAGCTCTGTCTTTATCATGAATTTCTCAGTTGACTATAATAGCAAAACCTGCTTCCTTATATTAAGAAATAATTTAGGAAATTGTTTAATGTCACAGTGTTCATGAAAAACTACAATGACTTGCATGTTGTGGCACACAAAAATTAATCTCAACCAACAGGAAATTGACTGACTATAAGCAAGGTAATGCAGCCAGAATGTTACGGTAGGGTCTTTTGCTTGTTTTCACTCCTGCTAACCACCTAACCATTGGTGGTGTTTTAAACTCTGTCAAATACATAAAGTTCCTTTTGCATACTTATTATTAGACAATGTGGTGTTATTTGCTTACAGCTTGCGTGTCTTCTGGAATGGGGGCAGACCTTTGTATTCCATGTGGTGTGCCGGGAGTTCGAACTGGAAAGGCCGAAATCTGTACTAATATGCCAGCATGGAATTGATCGCCGGTTTTGTGACTCTAAGGTAACCTTTTATCTGTCTTAATTGCTTGCTATGTTTGCACAGGTTCTTTGCAACAGTTTAGAAATCGAGCTTCAAGTTATCAAGACACATGGAGTATATAGTGAGATTGGATGTTCCCTTTGATAAATTATAGCTAATTATGTTTTAGAAAGAAAAGTGATTCTCTCTGGATTTTCCTGTGGATATGCACAATGGTTTTGTGCTCTATGAATTATTTTGAGAAATGGTATCCACAGAAATCATGCCTGTGACAGTTAAGAGCCAAAGGACGCACTGTGTGTCCCTTGAAAGAGAAAGCTCACACTTCCCCTTATGCTCCTGGCACATTTCCATGGCACTTTGTGATCCCTTATCCTCTGTTGATGAAACAGTAGAATCGTAGAACCATAGAAAGGTTTGGGTTGGAAGGGACCTTAATATCATCTAGTTCCAACCCCCCTGCCGTGGGCAGGGACACCTCCCACTAGAGCAGGTTGCTTAAAGACCCATCCAGCCTGGCCTTAAACACTTCCAGGGATGGGGCATCCATGACTTCCGTGGGCAACCTGTTCCAGTGCTTTGGTGGGAGATTTAAGCAGACAGTTTATAGTTTCCATGAACCCTTTTTTCTTAAAAAAAACCAACAACCACAAACCATCATGTCATTGTGGATTCTGCTTCTCATGTTTGAATCTTGGAATCCGTGCACACAGTCACTGAAGACCGAAGGAGGCTTGCCGTATATTAAGTACGATTCCTGGATCTCTTGACATCCTCCTTGTTTTGTTCCTATTTTTGTGGTGTTCTCTAACAGAAGCTTTGATTTGCCTTTTGCTGGTGGAAGCAAGGAGAGCCAACCGGGTGCCCTGGTGTTGCTGGACCAAAGAATTAAACATGCATTAGTGAAAATGGCCCTCAGCTCAGAAACACCCCATCTTATACTCATTTTGACAGAGCAGAACAAATCACTTTCTATTGCTCTAGTTTTAGGCCTCTGCTAAGCAGAACATAAATAAAAGGATAAGCACAAATTAAACTAAAACTCCTCATGTACATTCAAATCTCTTTTTCTTTTCTTTTTTTTTTTTCCACTTTTTTCTTCAGTTGAACTGTGTCCCTGGGCCGTGCCCAACATCTGATGACTTAAAGTACACTATGACACGCTTGGCCATAGATGGAGCAGACCTGTATGTGGTAGAACACGGCTGTGCCACCAATATAAAGGTAAAAATATTTCTCTTAACAGCAATTAAAATACTTCTTTGTCAATAGAGTTCTTCATATTTTTTGTTAGAATAGCTACCTGAATTTATTGCTTGGACTAAGCAGAATTTCTGAAACTTTAAGTGATGAAAGGTTGACTTGGACTGAGCCAGGAGTAGGTCAATTTGGCTTATACTTCTTAATTCCATTAATGATCTTGGAAAATGGTAAGGAGGAGTGGATGTCTTCCAAAATTAGTGGAAGCTGCAGGATTAGTGTAAAAAAAATTAGGAAAACACTGCGCAATATAAATCTCAGTGTCTGTACCTGAAAATTACTAGGAACTTTTGCTGTAAGTTAGTAACTCGGGAACTGGAAATGATTGATATAGATTGTGTGCAAGTCAGTGTTTGATAACTCGTGATCATCTTATATGATACAGCTGTTTGAATTAGGATTTATCTTTGGTAGAGATGGGAGAAGTGTCAGTGGCACTGCCTGACTGAATGTAGAATATTGCATGGTGTATCCTCTGCTCAAAAAAGGATGTGCAGAGAAGAGCTGATTATAGTGTCATACATGAGAAGACTGGAATAATTTTCTCAATGTAGCAAAATATAAGTTAAGAGTCAATTGAGTTATGGTAAAAACAGAAAAGGAGAAAAGTGCTATGCTGGAGTAGGAGTTGTGCTGTCCATTAATAAATTTGGTTTTAAAAGGTAGAATTAACATGTAAGGTTTTGGGGACAGGCTCACATTATGAGCAAGAATCTAACTGAAGGAAAGTGGCAATTGTTTCAGACATTTTTTAATGATATGGTGTCTTGTCATTTGAATGGCTTGCTACCTTGTGCCAGTAAAATAAATGCCTTTGTGGCTCCACATTCTTTTGAGTCCAATATTACAAAGCACCATCACAATTATTAACTGTGTTTGCAGGCATAAATAGGAACGTCAGTATTTTCAAAGGCAGCTTAATAACCTGAACCACTCTAGAAAATTATATCCTGAATGTGTTGTTTTTTAAATTTTTTAAAAAGAAAAAGTTTTCCAGTGCTCCTTTGTAGTCTGTGACAGAGGTGTGGTGTAATATTTTAATATTAGCCCTATGTATAGCTCTTTATGGCCAGATTCTTTTTGAGCTTTCCTACTTTACTCTGTGAAAAGGTTGAAAACTTGAGCTGAAATCTCAGGTACTTCATGGTGACTTTTTGGAAAGGACTCAAACTGTGCAGGAAACTTGGCCCAATGTCTTCGGATTATGTGAAGCTTGAAGACTAAGCATGTGTGGCAGGGCTATGTCACCTGTTATTAGTGTACACCAGTGTTGGGGAGGATTGATACTGTATGGGCAGTTATATAGTGACCAGTTTCCACAGCGAAATGTGGGGGTAAAGTTGTGGTTCCTCTTAGGAGAGGGTTGGTTCCTGCCAGTACTGTGATTTTCGTAGGAGAGGAGCAGCCTCCTCTGTGGTTCAACAAAACTACTGATGTTACGCTAATAAAAGAAATAGGGTGTGATCATATAAGGGCTCCTGTAACACAGTTCACATGGATCTCAGTTAAAGTTTAGGATCTGGAATTTTTTCAGTTTTGCGGTGTTTAGTGTGGTTGTCTCACTGAGGTATTTATTAATTGTAGAGTTAATACAGCTATGTATTCAAAGTTATATAATTGATGTTTTAGTCTAAGGACATAGAAATATATATATCATATAGAATAAATATTTGATATTGAAAGTTTTTGATTTCTTGTGTTCTAGATGACAGTGAAGAGTTTAATAATAATTTAATTTTTGATGATCCATTACAACATCTCTTCAAAGTTGAGCTTTCCTTTTTGATCCCCTTACAAAAGGAGACTCCTAAGTAGAGATTTTATTTTTGTTATTTAAAAACTGGCTTAAACTAATTTCTAAGCCTGTCGTCTTTTGCATGTGCGTATGTGCTTGCGTATAAAACTGGTTCTCTGTCTTTTTTGGAGAGAATAGTTTACTGAGATCTTTATGGAATGCAGTAGAATCATAGAATCATGTAGTGTTGGAAGGGACCTCTGGAGATCATCTGATAGTCCAACCCCCCTGCTGGAGCAGGTCTACCCAGAGCACGTTGCTCAGGAACTTGTCCAGGCACATTTTGAATGTCTCCAGAGAAGGAGACTCCACCACCTCTCTGGGCAGCTTGTTCCAGTGCTCTACCATTCTCAGAATAAAGAAGTTCCTCCTCATGTTTAGGTGGAACTTCTTATACTCAAGTTTGTGCCCATTTTCTCTTGTCCTGTCACTG
>JAOQGH010000032.1:6424275-6543760 GCA_025769975.1 Gallinago jamesoni
AAGACCCAAGTCCCTCAGCCTTTCCTCATAGGAGAGATGCTCCAGGCCCTTAATCATCTTTGTGGCCCTTTGCTGTAGGTGGTGTGTTAACTGGTTTAAGGCTACCCTTCCTTCGTTTCACTCATGACTAATCAGAGTTTGTTTTCAGATGGGTGCTATCCGTATTGCAAACTGCAACCTCCACAACCAGTCTGTTGGAGAAGGTGTAAGTGCTGCTATTCAAGACTTTCAACTGAGACAATATGTTGAGCAGGTGAACAATTGCAGAACTGGTCTTCAGCCAATATTAAGGAGGGCATATTGGCTGGAAGCTGGCTCTGTCAACTTGGGGCTCATCACTGCTGACATCGCTTTAGCTGCCGATCATCCTTCTAAACATGAAGTGCAGAGACACTTTTTAGAAACACATGATAACCGAACTAAAAGGTAAGAGATACAATTAAAGGAGATGCATTAGAATTTGGAGGGAGGGTGGTGTAAGTTAATCCATTCATCTAAAGATGGAACAAATTTGTCGTTTGTTCTTAGACTGGACTGAAAATAGGCCCTTAAGAATCCTGAGTAAGCTGATGAGCAGCTGTAAACAAAATGCCTGGTGTAATTGTGATATGTGTGTTTCCCTGAAGACCAGTTTCCCTGGCATAAGCAATATCCACTAGTATGAAGCGTATTTGCAGTGCTTGCTTCCCTATCAAGAGTAAGGGTTGTTAATATTAGTGTGTATTGTGGCAGGTGGACATAATCTGTGCCTGAGCATGGTTGTATATAAATTTGTGATTTGCTCCTTTCTGGAGCTAATCCTGGATTTTATGTCTGACATCTGTGTTTCAGGTACAAATCTTTCTTGCTCTGTTATGCTGCATGAAATAGAAGCTATCATATAAAAGAGGGATATTTTTTAATCTTGTTTTCACTGAATTTAAATGTGTCAAGGCTGATGTAGTCGTGTTTTTGTTTTGTTTCCTGTTTTTCTCCCTTTGTGTAGATTGTGGTTTTTGTGGCCTGATGATAATTTGAGGAATAAGAGAAGCAAGAACAAGTGTGGCTGTCTTGGTGGTTGTCGATTCTTCGGTGGCACGTTAACAGGACTTGATTTTTTCAAACTGGAAGAACTGACACCTTCAAGCAGCTCTGCTTTCTCAAGCACAAGTGCAGAATCAGACATGTTTTATGGGCAGTCTTTACTGCAGCCAGGAGAATGGATAATTACTAAGGAGATCCCTAAAATTTTAGATGGTGAGAAGGCATTGTACCATGATTTTACTCTATTTTGCCCCAAAGTATAATTTCTTATCTGCCTGTTAATCTTTCTGATTCTTTCTGATTAGTCTTTCTGATTCTGGTTAATGAGTAGTACTCGTTGCGCTTTTGTGCAAGAGGTCTTGTAGTGGCATGGGCCCTTCTAAGAGCAGACAGCATCCTGAAAGTAGTGACCAAGCGTTCATATGCTGAATTTTTATATTAATGTGGACCTCTTGAGTAAAAAGAAGTTTTTTGACTTGCATCTGTTTTACTCATATAAAAAGTAGTCTACCAAGAAAATCTAATGTTTTGCTAGTATCACTCTATGCCTTTTTATTAGTACAACATATGCTAGTATGTCTATGCATTTCAAAAGTAGGGCTTTTACTTAATAAGGATTTTTATTTTGGTGGGCAGGGAAGAGACCATTGCAGTTGTGTTATCAGATGTCCAATTCTTTTCTATTTCTTGTTCTAGGTAAAGCAAATGGTGTAAAACGAAAAGATTGGGATTGCAGATCTATGGGTATAGAAATAGAAAGAAAAGCACAACATCTAAGCCTACAAGTGCCATTACGCTCCCATAGCTCCTCCTCATCTTCAGAGGAAACGAGCAGTTCTAGTGCTGCACTCCCCTTGCTTGCGGGTGAGAAGGACAGCCCATCGTCAACTACTGAGGATCACTTGGGACAGAAGGAGTTCTTGTCTGGTGCAAAAAGGGAAGATGGTCATGGAAGGTTAGTACTCTCTGTCCCGGTAGAAGTGTAATTTGACTCTTAAGCATGTTATGACAGGAAAAAACCCATACATTTAGCAGTTTATAAAGTGTTGGTTATTTTCTAGTGGTACTGCTGAAGTGTATTTCCTAGTTTGAATGCACATCTGCGTTCTACCATACATAGGGTATGATAACCTGATCTGAGTAAAAAAATCCAGCGTATAAGACAACTGCACTTGCTGTAGATGTTCATTTTACATCCTCTATATGCAGACAAGTGCACTAACAAGTGGCAGAATTTGGTATGTAATCAGCATCATGAGAATAATTGCTGTGCTAATGGAAAGTCACAGAATCACTGAAGAATTTGATGGCTTCTGTAATGTAAAAAGAGAAGCATTAATAATAAAATAAGAAATGAACCTTTCATTTTTGTTTCCAGCATTGCAGTTGAGGCTGCAGAGGGCAGTCCTGCATCCCCTGGCAACCAGGAAAGGCCTGTCGGTCAGTCTCCCATGAGGTCTCCACTGAAACGGCAAGCATCAGTGTGCTCCACGCGGCTCGGGAGCACCAAGAGCCTCACAGCTGCCTTCTACGGAGACAAGCAGCCTGTTCCCGTTGGTGTGCAGTTCAGCAGTGATGTGTCTCGCAGCGACGAGAATGTCTTGGACTCCCCAAAGCAGAGAAGGAGCTTTGGTTCTTTTCCATATACTCCATCTGCAGATTCAAACTCATTTCACCAGTATCGCTCAATGGATTCCAGTATGTCAATGGCTGATAGCGAAGCTTATTTTTCTGCAGCAGAAGAGTTTGAGCCAATAAGTAGTGATGAAGGCCCAGGAACATATCCAGGGAGGAAGAAGAGAAAAAAACAAGCTCAGAAAATTGAATATAGTAGAGGGTCTATTTATCACAGCGTGGAAGGGCCCTTAACAAGCACAATCCATGGAGACATTAGTCAAGATGTTAAAACATTGCCAATTAAGACTCATCCTTCACAGGCTTCGTTTGTTTCAGCTCTGGGAGGCGAAGATGAACATGTTGAGAACATGTTTGTCATAGAATCTGAGAAAACAGTGGAAAGTGAGCAAATAACTTCCCAGCAGCCTGTAATGGCATGTTACCAAAATTATCTTACACAATTCCAGGTGATCAACTGGTCAGTAAAGCATCCAACTAACAAGAGAACATCAAAATCCTCACTACATCGTCCTTTAGACCTCGACACCCCAACAAGTGAAGAAAGTTCGTCATCTTTTGAGCAGCTTTCTGTCCCAACTTTCAAGGTATGGGAGATGGAGGAAGAAGGAGTAGGGAAAGAAATAAGAGTTCAAAACAAGTTGAAATTGCTTAGTACACCTGTTGTGTAACTAAAACTATGAGAAACTTGAAACTTCTTTGCTTTTAGTTTAAGGAATACCTTGTATTTCTGACTTCAGATCGTGGGCTGTGTGGCTGGGAGGTTGTGGAAAAGAAAAAGATGGGGTTAGAGTTCTGTGGATAAGATGTGTGTTCTGAATTGTCATTACTGCACTTAAAAATGCTGCCTGTTGAATGATAGCTGAAGGAAATTTATGTGAGTTTTGTTTAAAATATGTTACATGGAACTTCAGCAGCAATACATCTAATACTGATAGGCTGTAAATGCTCTATTTCAAAGTAAAATTGAAACTCAGATTTAGCAAGTTATTTTGATAATTATTTTGGCTTTTTTTTTCCTCATGGTTTATGTGGTATGAGCCTACATGCTGAAGGAAGGAGCTGAAATGAAATACATTAAAAATAAAGGAAATGACTTAATAGAAAATAGGTGTCTCAGCTGTGGAATTTAATTTGTTATCCCTTTGCAGCAAAAGCTTTGTGTTCATGCAAGCCTTTCGTAAATTAGTATTTGAAGTCTTTTTTAAAAAAAGCAATTTGTCATTATTTAGCTCTGTAAAAACTTCATCATCTGATATTTCAAGTAGCTTAAAAAAAATAAACCTAGGAGTTTTTGTGTTCTATATTGGAGAATCTGCATATGAAGAAACTTTTCAAAGAAAAAAAAATGTTGGTTGAATCTTTATTTTTTTTTTTCATATATAGAAGGAATGTAATAAATTTCTTTGCATTATTGTCTTAGATTGTTAAACAGGGTCTCACAGCTAATTCGTTACTGGACAGAGGCATGCAGCTTACAGGATCGACATCTAAGTAAGTTGAAAAATGCTTAACATTATTAGCATATTTTTTAAGTGTAGTTTTCCTGGTCCTCTTGTTAAATGTTTTGGCTCTTGGTAGCCCTTCCAAAATTTGATTTGTAGCAGTAGATTTCAGTACAGATCTATTTTAGAACAGAGTATTCTACTATAAGTTATTTGGGTTTGGTTAAAAAGAAAGTATTCCGTGAAAGCACTAAATTATTTCATTCATACATTTGCAAGATTACAAATTGCAACTAAATTTAAATTAATTTGGGAGGTGCTTATGGCAAGTGTCTGTTGCATTGCAAAAACTGAACTTGAATCTAGGGAAGGGCCTTGCCCTGGGGTTATATTTGTGTGTTTTCTAAGCTGTGTGGTTAGCTAAGCTAAGAAGAAACCTGCCATTATATCCATTTTGTTAAGACTTAAAATGATACCAGGACACTTTTGTATTTCTTTTACAAACCTAGATTATTAATATGTATTTGACTTAATTTAGTACACCTTATACTCCTTTGGAAAAGAAGTCTGCAGAAAATACAGATGATGAAACAATAACAGAAGAATGGACATTGGATCACCCCGTCTTCCAAACGCGGACAACAGCAATTGTAGAAGTAAAAGGAACTGTAGATGTAGTTCTGACTCCTCTTGTAGCAGAGGCGCTGGATAGGTAATTAATTTTACTTTTACTACTGCAGTGTTAATTGATTAAGCTAAAAATTGTCTAAAATCAAAGCTGTTTTGTTCAGCAAAAGTTTAGGCAAAAGGATTGAATAATGTGACTGATGGAACAGTAGGGCCTTGTACTCAGTCAATGTAATTCTGCATTTCCTGGCAAGAAGCTGGAAGAATGTTGTGGTGACCTGGCAAGTGCCCTTTATGTCTATTGGTGCTTAGTTTTTTTTTCTGTAGTGCTAATTAAACTTTATTGATGGCGTGGAAGTTTAGATGATCTGTTGTGGGCTTGTTTCTTCTCAGGTATATAGAAGCAATGGTGCATTGTGCTAGCTCTCGACACCCAGCAGCGATCGTGGATGATCTGCACTGCAAAGTTCTTCGAGATGCTGTACAGAACAGCAAAACAAGCTTCTCAGAAAATGTAAAAAAGGGAATAAGAAAAATGCACAAAGATTTGAAACAATATTGTTTTTTATGTTTTATGTAGAAAAAGTTTTAATTGAATTCAGTGTTTTGAGATAGCTAAATGCTATATTAATTTAGAATATATATTAATTTTTATCTTGTGCCTATCGCGCCTGCATTATTATAAACAACTGTTACATGCTGTCTTTCAGTTACCTGAAGTCTCTGTTACAGGATGGAAGTGAAGTTTTTCTAATTTGGACAGTCTAGTCAGTAGCTACAGTAATTTGCATGAGATAACATGTTCTGTTCTAAGAAATTACTATAATTGATGTTCTTTGGTATTCTATTCATATCAACAATACATAATTTATTATTTTATAATAGTTAGGGAGATCTGTGAGGTAGAGGAAAGTTCAAACTTTGTGAAAGTGAGAATGTATCTGGGGTTTATTTGCAGTTCATCTGATGCCTAAAAAATTAATTTAGCTTGAAAATAATTGTATGGTTAATTCTACAGAATTAGGAGTTCTCACTGTCCCAGTTAAAGCATATATCTATATTTTATAATTTCTTAGGCTTCAAAGTGGACACTAATTATTTACTTCATAATAAGTTTTTCTTTATAACTAATGTATGTAGAACTCAAACTTTCAGCTGAAATCTGGTCATTAGAAAGTATATTGCAGAATGGCATTGCTACCCTTAGGGATCTTGATCTGCTGTAAGGGCTACAGTCCTTGTTCTCGAAATCATGGTATTGTGCTTTAAATGAAGTCAGAATCTCTTGCTGCTTCAGTGCTCATAAACCATCCTGTTATTCTTTAGCTTAGGAGCTTTAGTTCCAGTGAGAATAAATTTATTTTTTTTTCCCTCCCTCCAAGTTATCTTCAAAGCAGGATATTAGAGGAACAAAAATAGATACTACCACTACAGGAACAACAAACCAGGGACCAGCACAGACCAATCTCTCACTTAAACAAGATAATGTGAAAATTAAAGGTCTTCAGGCCAATGTTACTGTACCAAAGGTAACAACTGTTTGTTTAGATTATTATTACACGCCTCACAAATTACCCTTATTTTGCATCCCTATTAGTTCTCCCAAAGCTTAATTGAAGCTATGTATTTGTGCTAGATAACTAATGATTTAAACAGGATAGACTGTTTTGTAGCTGCTTAATTTTATTTTGGCAGGCATATACTATGGGGATAACATTTCTAAGGATTCCATGTCTTTATGATTTTACATCTTCTAGGTGCAATGGTTTTATCTTTTTTTTTAATTTAATGTGAAATATAAAATTATATTAGAAATTAGTGACGTATACTTAATGTAACATAGTTTTCTAAATTTTTTACTCTTTGGGGGAATTCTATGTATAGGTGAACCTGTGTTTACTACAAGCATCTGTTGATGGATCCCCAGGAGTTTCTTCTGGCAAAACCGTGACTCATGTATCGTTGGTAGCTTTGTGTTTTGATAGAATTGCTACGCAAGTTCGTATGAATAGGTAAGAATAACACATATCACTATTTGCGGCTCTTTGTGGTTAAGCTTTTTTGGAGTTAAGCAATAAAAAGTGTCTTCTGTGTTTTATAAACTAACATCTAAGAATTGCAGTTTCTTTAAGAAGTGGAGGAATCCTTTCAGAGTAGTATTGCAACTTAAGCAAGAAAGAGTTAAAGCTAATATGTCATGCAGTATAAAATTAAATTTTTTCAGTATTTTTCTACCAAAGTATATGTATCTTCTATCTTACAAAGGTCTCTTTATAACGCTGCTGTGCCAATGTCACTTAAAAATGTAAACAAAAATAACAAAATGAAATATGTTTATCTGAGATTTGCTTACTTGTTTTTTCTTCCTTATATTCAAAGGGGTATAGTTGAGGAAACTTCAAACAATGCAGAAACTGGGAGGAATTCTGTCACATTTGATCGTTATATCCAAACTAGTAAAATGCAGCCCCAGTCTTCTGGCTCACTGAGATCCAACGCTGGAGCAGAAAAAGGAAAAGAAATTGCTGCTAAATTGAACATCCATCGAGTTCATGGGCAACTTAGAGGCCTTGATACAACAGGTAAGCATTTTTTTTTAATTGTGGAAGTGGCAGTTTTCATAGAAGTGATTGAAGTTGACTTTGAAATTGTAGTTTGGTTGTGGGTTTGTTTTTTTTATCAGCACACATAAAAAGACAGTTGAACCTGGAGATTTTGCAGATACTCTAAAAATAAGTTTAGGATAGTTACTTTGACTTATTTTCTGTTATTCCACTAAAGTGCTAGATTTAAATGTAGGTAGAGTGAAAACTATCAAGACAAACTTCTAAGCAGCTTAAGCAGCAGATGAGTTAGATTGTAAATATTAACATGCACAGGTGAAATTTCAGGCCTGGATTCCCTTCCTCCCAGCTACAATTTTTTTCTCACCTGATGCGGGGAATTAATTATGCTTATTTGCATTTTTACTACTTTCTAACAATTTTGAGATAAGTATAATGTGTCTGTTTTACTGGCAATTTCAATATGGCAAGCTGTAGATTTTTGACTATAGTGATTCTAAAACTGAAGATGAGGTCTACTCAATTGTCTTCCTTCTAGTTTGTGTTAAGGAAATTCCTTCAAGTGGTTATGAATTAAGTTCAGCTGCTATAACTCCTGATCCTGGAAGAGCTAACCTGGAAAAGATGACTAAATGTTGAGGCAGTTTTTGTTAAAACTGATTCAATTTTGATGGAGTCTGTACCTGTTAGCGTCGTGTTTCACTCCCTCCAGTAAACAATAGGAATCTTTAGGATATGAGGAAGAACTCTGTGAAACAAGTATGATAATAAACAAAAAAAAAAAACCCACTGCTGCGCAAAGATGAATGAGTGAAGGAAATTGGAGGAAAACAAAAGTCTTGAGAGAACATTAAAATGTTTATGTCCATTTTACTTAGTTATGGGTAGAATGTTAGCAATAGTTTCCTGTGACAGTATTATGACGCTATAATGCTGCAGACATTCAACAAGACCAAGTAATTTTTTAATTCTAACAAAGCAAACACATCATCTTCTATTTAAAAGGTTTGAGAAGTCTCTCTCTTGGGCTCTTAGCATTTCACATATACTTCAAAAGTTGGAGTTGTAAGTTATATTGCAGTTATAAGTTGGAAGCAGAGAATGAGGATTGGAAGGGATGTAAATTTATTTTGCCTCATTCTTTTCCTTGGGTATTTGGCATTTAGCTCTGTGTGTGTGTTAATAGGCAATAGGTATAAAATTACTGAAAATGTTCCTTCAGGAATGTCACTAGAAGAATGGTTTCTTTGATGTTAGGATGTAGCTTAAATATAAAACCTAAGTGGCATAGTACCCTCCTGGATCTTAGACAGCAGAGATCATAATCAATTAAAAACTGTCTGCGTCTGTATTTTCTTAGGAATCAGTGAGACTTAGTGCTTTACATCCTTCTAACACAGATGTAGACAGACTTGATTTTAACCAGGAAGCAGTCTTTGAATTAAAATTAGAACATTATTTCTAACTATTGTTCAAGAAAGCTATAGTTAACACCAAAAGCATTTCTACTAAAACATACTATCCAAAAGCACTGTCAGTATCACTGTCATTTGTTGCCATTAAATCTTAGGTATTTATTAGGAATGTTTCTTTGTAATCTAATTTCAGGCCAATTATCAGTTTCAGGTAAAAATCTGAAGAGCTTGTTTGTACATATGCATTTGGAACCATGACTATAAAAAGATGAAGAAGGCAGCTACATTAGGATCAAAGTCTTGAAGCTTCAACTTTGCATTGCTTGGTCCTGTTTTTCTCAATTTAAAAATTACCTTGTGCATATTAACATTCCAGGAGTAAGGTTTTTAGACTTTATAAGCTAAGCTTCTTTTTTTTTTCCCTTGCTTGTACTTTGATTTTTCTGTACTTTTTCTTTCGTTCTTTGCATCCTCCAGTTTGAGGAATGCTAAAGGGGCAGCACTTCCAAAACACTGTAAACTTCAGAGAGCTATTTGAAGATGTGAAGTTTTTTTTTTCATTTTGTAACAAAGGGGTAAATATGTTTGTTTTCACAGATATTGGAACTTGTGCAATAACAGCTATTCCTTTTGGGAAATCTAAAGTTCTTTTTACTTTAGAAGAGTTGGATGAGTTTGCTTTTGTAGATGAAACGGATCCACAAGCTGTTCCAGATGTAACTCGAATTGGTCCTAGTCAAGAGAAGTGGGGCTGGATAATGTTTGAGTGTGGAATTGAAAATTTAACTATAAAAGGTAAGGCTTATGTAGGCTTTATATTATTCTGCTCTATGAAACTGCTAATAATTCTGTTGTTAGGTCTTCTACTTTAGCAGTTATGTGATGAGAAATTGCTGAAAAGACGTGATAATAAATAGTACATATCTGTCATAAAAATATTATATTTCATAGTGTATTATACAGTAAAGGAACTTTTAGTAATCAATACCACATATAGCAGAATATGAAATAATTCTATATAAACCAGTTTCAGCAGCTTCTGAACTTAAATGTAGAAATTGATGCTTTCACTGATCACTTAAATAACATTGCAATCATACACACAGTAAGTTTCTGTGTGTAGAGCCAGAGTTTTGCTTTGCGGGGGTAAAGCTAACTTGAAAAAGGGGAAAAAAAAAAAACCAAACCAAAACCCAAACAGGAACATATATATTTTCTGTCATCCAAGTTAATCTTTTCAGGGAATAGTTAAAAAACAGTCTTCATGTGAATACTCTTTGTCTACTTGAAAGAAACTATCAGAAGCTCTACAATGAGCTGTTCACTTATTGTATAAAAGCTGTCACTATAAATTGTTGTGTAAAATGGTAGTGCACCTTGTTTAACCAAAGTCATATGTATTTCTCCTCTTAAGTGCAGATCTTTTCAATGGGACATAATTTATAGAAATTTATGCATGGCAAACATTTACAATCTTGGTGCGTGTGCTTTCATAGGAGGAAGACAATCTGGAGCTGTATTGTATAATACATTTGGAGTCATGGGTAAATCAAGAGACACAGAGAGAGGTGGATTGCTTGCATCAAATAACTCTTCAGATTCTCCAACTGGCAGTGGCTACAACACTGATGTGTCTGATGATAACCTTCCTTGTGATAGAATAAGCCCCTCTTCGGATATTAATGGAAATTCAGTTTCAGATGAGCAGGTATGTACATACTGTGTAAAAATGACTAGTGTTCGGTTGTGGGTTTTCTTTTTTTTTATTAAAGTAATTAAGATTCAAAATAAGAAATTGACAATTTAGCAGATGTCTTGTGTATACTGTCTGCTTGCACACTAAACTTCCAGCTTTCTTGCAAGGTCTTTTGCTGTTGTCCTGAGAGAGTTGGTGGACAGCATTGGTTTGTTTAGCTTTGCCTAAATGCATAGGAAGCTACTTCTTATGAGCAGTGTGCAGTATGGTATATCAGTGCCTTCCAGTGTAATCACTTCGGAAAAGAATTTCACTTGTGACTTTGTGTTTCCTTTTTTTTTTTTTTTTAAGGATGAAGGGGTTGAATCTGATGATCTGAAAAAAGATATACCCTTGATGCCTCCTCCCCCTGACTCTTGCAGCATGAAGTTAACAATCAAAGAAATCTGGTTTAGTTTTGCAGCCCCTACCAATGTGCGCTCTCCAGCCCATATATTTTCAAGGTATAATTCTACTGATTTAAAAGAAAGAAAACGGCAATTCTGATTTGTTAAATTGCAGTTGTATTTGTTCAAGTGTGAATGCAATTTCAGTAATCTTTGAAGCTTCTCTGGAAATGAAAATTTTGGATTTTACATATATCACAGTAACTCTTGCTTCAATTTTATATTATTGTCATTTATATGGAGGTGTTACTAGAAAACTTTTACTTAGATATGATTAGAAGAAGAAAAGAAAGATCTTAAAAAAAGAACCCAAAAGGCAAAATAACAAAAAAACCCAGCGAGACTTAAATGCATGTGGGAGAAAGGCAGGGGAGAGTATTTGTTTTAAGTAGGAGAGATGCTAGAGAAGAAAACCACATGCTGCTTTTTATATTCAACCTGATGCTTAACCTATGATCTTACTGCCATTGCACTATAAAGATCAAGATACATCTTTATAAGAGTTTTTCGTATTGTGTTTGTGGAACAAGCCAAATATTCTTATCTGTCAGTAGTTTAAGCTCAGTATAGAGCTATAAATTAGAAAATGCTTTATTTTCCTAATATTCTTGCCTCAACCCTTCGGCAAAAGTCCTTCACAATGTATTGCTTAACAGTTAATGTGGGATTCAGTCAGTGATGAGAATTGCAAACTGTATTATTTCAGTAGGGAATACAAATGTGGAAAGGAGGGAATAGAGGTAGCAAGAGTGGATGGAATCATGAGTCTGTGAACCAGTAAAACAAAACCTGCCTTAGGTACTTCTTGCCAGTTTTCACTTTCTGGGCAAAAAGCGTTCGCTACTTTGTAACATTGTTCTGTCATAGTCCACCTATGCAAATGTCATTCATAATAGCATTAGAAAGTCTTGCTAATTGCTGCTGCTGAGTCTGAATACCTAATTCTTTTTGTTTTTCTCAATAGGCAGCTGAACCTCCTGAGTACTGCAACGCCTGCAGTTGGTGCTTGGCTTGTTCCCATTGATCAAGTGAAATCGTCATTAAATAAGCTAGAAACTGAAGGAACCCTGCGAATCTGTGCTGTTATGGGTTGCATTATGACAGAAGCTTTAGAGGTAAAAGACCTTTATAAAATCAGTAGGCAGATCAGATCAGAGCAGTGTAATTAACACATACTTGTTTGAGGTTCTGGATATTTTTGCTGACAAATTTATAGCACCTCCTAGGGAGCCTTTACCTCCAGAACTGGTCACTACCCATGCTTTTTGCACACAATCTAAATTTCAGTGGAAAAAAAATTCAGCTGTTACTAGTAAGGAAGTCTTGTTCTTCTTACAGGAGTGCGTCTCCAGGTAAAATAACTGGAGATTCTGCCCTTTTGAAAAGGAAGAGTAAGAAATATGGCTGTAGTGTCTGCTATGTTTTATGAAATATGAAAGTGTGTTGAATTATGAAATACTCAGGCTATCTTTCAGGAGAAAATGTGAATTTCTGTGCTCTTGCAGTGTATTGAATGATTGTGTTTATCGTTGGAGGAAGGGAGGACAAGTATAGTGAGGGTGAAACATTCTAAGAAGCACACAATAGACAAATCTTCTGTTGAAAGCTAAGATTGGTAGAGTTCTTATGACAAAATGTGTGTTACTGTGATTTGCTAAGGAGCTTTCTTGTGTGTAGGTGGTTTTCTGCTGTTCATTTACTTAGCACCATCTAGTGGGAAGACTTTGAGGTGATACCCGTTGTTGAGAACCTGTCCTGCAGTGTGAGACTGATGAGCTTAACGTCAGGCTGCTTTTCTGATGTACTCAAAAATCATCTTTTGTGGCAGTCTCTTACTGCTGCCTCCCTTCCTATTTGCTTTCCTACCTATTTTCTAGCATTAAATCAAATTAGAATTAAAACTGGCCTGTTTTTCTACAACTAGGAATAAACAATTTCTTTGAAAATCTCAGCTAGCTGCGTATGTGTCTATTAGTCCAGAGGTAACTTTACAAAGTCTGTGATTTGAATCCAACCTTCTGTTTTATTACTTCATATAAATAAACAAACATCAAGCGTGATTTTTCACATACTACTGTTTAAAATAAGGTTGGTATCCATGAGGCAAATCTTTATTGCAGAAGTTCAAAATGGGTTAGAAATGTTTGGAATCTTGTTGTTTATGTGCATTTTCTGTTTGCGAGTACATTCATATGTGAAAAATTGTTACATTTTAATCTAGAATAAAAGTGTGCACTTCCCTCTGAGAAGCAAGTACAACAGGCTTACCAAATTGGCTCGTTTCTTGCAAGAAAATCCTTCTTGTTTACTGTGTAATATATTGCACCATTACCTTCATCAAGCAAATTACTCCATCATTGAGGATGCCACCATGGTGAGTTGCCCTGTAAAAATGGAAATAACTCGGTCTGTTAGTTCCAACTGTACCAATTCTAATGTCTTAACTTTCCTTAAACTGTTACCTTATTTAACAAATGGTAAATATAACTCAAACTCTTATATATCCTTGAACTGATAAGTAGATATGTCTTCTCTCATTTTACTTTCTTTCAGATCTGCTGTTTTTGTTGTGGCCTGTGTATATGCATAATTTTTATCCTAATTAATAAATTGTTTATTTATTATTTATTTATTAAATTTATTAAAATAAATAATTTTATTTATTAGGGAATAAATGAGAAATCATAAACCAAAAAGGCATCTCTTTAAAATTGTTAATGGCCTTTTTATCAGAATTCATTTTTCTTAATGATAGCAACAAAGGAGTAAAAATTTGCATCTGTAGTTTTAAAACTGTATAAATCTCAATTATTAAGGCAAGCACACGCATTGATTAGCTTATTCCAATTTCTCTCCTTCAGAATGAGTTTTCGTTTCTTTTAGAAATACTTGGATAATGCAGACCGTTTAGGAGAAGACCTAGAATTGTAGAAACTTGAAGGCTTAAGAATCTAATATAATTTTCTTGGTGACTTCAGAATGTAAATGTCTGGATTGTAGTGGTAAATAATTGTTTAAACAAAAGTATTAGGCATAATCAGGAGTGTTTGTTCCTGATTTTGTGTCATTTTCATAATCCAATTTCACAGCTGTCAGATTTAAATACGTTTTTCAACACACTCAGCTGAGAGCCCAGTGATCAGCAATAGCACAATTTGTGGCAAAAATAGCAATTCGATTTGTGGTCAAAATAAGTTGTTTTTTTTTCTTCAGCACAATTCAGTGATGTAATCAAAATGATTCCTATTTTTTGCCTTTAAAATTATGTTTTTTAAATATTGCTTATCAACATTGGAAAAAAAACCCTCAGTTTTTAATTTCACTTCTCCTTCTACTGTCAATCAAGTGCTGTTGTGAATTTTAGTCCATAGTTCAGAGCCTTATAATTACTTAAGTACTTTTAGTTTCATATTTAATAAACCAGTTTCTTGGTTTTGGCCCCTTAGATGCTCAGGTCATTATAGATAAATGTATTTAATGTGTTCAGTGAAGCTATAATTTTTAGCTGTTAGTGCTATGGCTTCTAATATCTGAATGGATGTTGTGTGGTGCCAGCATGTTTCTGTCATAAGCCTCTAAAGCACCATAGATTTAAGGGAGTTCTGTCTTTCTTGTTTCCCCAGTTTACTTTAAAATGCTGTGATGGCCATTTTTAATTTTTTAAATTTTTCTTTTAAAGAGTGATGGCCTTCCTGCATTAGTAACCTTAAAGAAAGGCCTAGTAGCCTTAGCAAGGCAGTGGATGAAGTTCATTGTGGTGACCCCAGCCTTCAAAGGAGTCAGCTTACACAGGCCAGCTCAGCCGGTGAAATTGCAGCCAAATGCCTGCCACGAGCATGAGGACGGACTTGGATTAGACAACGGAGGGGGTCTTCAGAGTGACACAAGTGCAGATGGAGCAGAGTTTGAATTTGATGCAGGTATTTTTGTGTTCTTCTGTCTCCATAAAAGTTCATAGGGACAAATAGCTCCTTTCAGAGCTCACATTAAAAAGACACAAAAACTTTTACTTGGTTTATTAAAGAAAATATGGTAGGGCCATGTCTGAGGTCATCTTAGTCGTCTTGAAATTCCCTTTAATTCCCTAGGCAGCTGTGTGTAGGTGTGTGTCAGAATTACAAAGTTCATGAGTGCTTGTAAATAGATGGACCTAATAATAGGTAATCTTGTTTTCCCATATATATAAAAAATGATAAAAATTATTTGCTTGGTTCCAGCTACTGTCAGTGAGCATACGATGCTGCTCGAAGGAACGGCTAATCGCCCTCCACCTGCTGGTGGCTCGTCTGGACCTGTAACTGGTGCTGAGATCATGAGGAAATTATCGAAGACTCACACTCACAGTGATTCTGTTCTGAAAATAAAGGTAAATTTCTAGCGCCATGCAAGAGGGGAAACTGTTTTGTAGCTGGCCTGTTTAGAAGTAATTCTGTAGGCTGCAGATGAATAAGTACTTGTCTAAAAATTAACTAACTATAACTAACACATGGAAGGTATGTTCCTTACCCTATAAAAGTGATGCTTGATCACTTGGAGTATATTCTACATCTGTTCTTTATCGTTTTTCTTGCCAATTAACTTCAGAGCCACGCTTAAAAACAATATATGTGTGCATCATTTAACGATGTGTATTAATTTTTATTAGTTTTTATCTATTTATGGAAGCAGAAAAGAAAACTTAACTATCATTATACAAAGTCTAAGAGTGACTAAGCTCTCTAATAACTTGTAGTAAAATTTGCGTGTTTTTTTTCATTCCACAAAGCTGTTCAGAAAATGGCAAGATTTTATTTTTATCTCTGCTTTCTGAACAGAAAAGAGTCTCTGAATGTTTTTGTGTATTGGGGGTTGGTATTTTTGGGGGTTTGGGTTGTTGTTTTTTGATATTTCTTTTTAAGTAATTTGTCTTCTGTATGTACGTGATACAGCTTCATGGCTCATACTGATTCCATTTCAGCTGTGGTTTTTCACAGAATGATTGAGATTGAAAGGAACCTCTGTAGGTCATCTTGTCCAACCCCTCTGCTCAAGCAGGGCCACCTACAGCCAGTTGCCCAGGGTTATATCTAGATGGCTTTTGAATATCTCCAAGAACGGAGACTCCAGAACCTGTGCCAGTGCTCAGTCATACTCATAATAAAAAAGTATATCCTGACATTCAGGAAGAAACTCCTGTGTTTCAGTTTGTGCTCATTGCTTCTTGCCCTGTCACTGGGCGCCGCTGAGAAGGGCCTGGCCAAAGGGTCTTTGCATCCTCCCTTCAGGTACTTAGGTATGTTAATAAGATCCCCCCATGAGACTTCTCTTCCCCAGGGTGAACAGTCCCAGCTCTCTCAACCTTTCCTGCTATGAGAGGTGCTCTGGTCCCTTAATCATCTTAGTGGCCCTTTGTTGGACTCTCTCCAGTATTTCTCTATTGTAACTGGACAAAATATTCCAGGTGTGGCCTCACCAGTGCTGAGCAGAGGGGTAGGATCGCTCCCCTTGACTTGCTGGTAACTTACTGCCTAACCTAGCCCAGCCTGGACAGCCCAGTGAGGGCACATTGCTGCCTCACATTCAACTTGGTATCCACCAGGACCCCCAGGTCCTCCTCTGCAAAGCTGTTTTCCAGCTGGTCAGACCCCAGCGTATACCAGTGCATTTGTCCCCTCTAACAGGTAGTCACCCGCTACTATCACTTATTGTTCCCTCCTGGCGGTCTTGCGTGGTTTAGGCGTAAGTGGCCCAGATGCTTTGCTTGAAAGCACATCTGGCTCTTCTTCAATTCTGAGGGTAGAGAACCTGTATCATAGTTTTAAGCCTTTGGGTGAGCCTTTCTCTTGGTGCCAGAAGTCCCCAGCCACTGTCCTTCACCTTCCCCAGAGCCTGTGCTTACTGTTGTACTAGGGTTGGAGGGGATATGGTCTTCAAACAACGACCAAATACAAATGAGGCTTATATTTGGTCATATGCACTGTTCCTTCTGCAAACTTGCTTTAGGTGAATTCTACACATCTGTAGTTCCATTTTTACATGTAAGATTATTTAAATATACTTGAGAATTCAACAGCATTTTTATACACAATACTTGTTTTGTGTGTAACCTTCCCCAAAGTGCTGCTTATCCAGAAGTTTGCCCGAATGGGAATTTTATAGTTGTTGTGTTCCGATCTCATATTCAGACCAAACGTCCCTTCCTTTTTGCAGTTTACACAGTTCTTAATCTGTTTCTTTTTTTTTTCTCTACAAGGGTATACATCCATATCATTCCTTAAGTTACACTAGTGGAGATACAGCTACGGATTCACCAGTGCACGTTGGCCGTTCTGGAATGGCAGTGAAAGAAAGTCCAAGGAAGGAGAGTCTGCTCAGCTATCTTACTGGGAGTTTTCCTAGCCTGCATAATCTTTTGGAAGGGACTCCTCAAAGAAGTACAACTGCAGTTAAAAGTAGTTCTTTAACAAGAACAGGTATGATGTAGCATAAGTAAGCTAACGGGAGGTGAAGGGAGGGTTGACTTTAATTTTAGTAATTCAGAAAAGGCACTATATTTTCTACTATGAGTCCTCATTTCTGTTTTACTTCCCACCTCCCCCTCCCTGCCCCCAGGTAAGAATCATAGTTTAACTATGCAGTTCCTAGACATGGCTGCACCATACCACTTCCTAGAAGCAAACAGCAAGTACATCAGGTTGGAAAAAGAAATGACAACTAATGCAATAAATAAAGTATTTCACTTTTACTTAGCCTTACTACTTTCTGAGTTTAATACATAACTACTTAAGTGAGTCTTTTTGAGTGAATAAGGAAGTGATCATTCTGTATTTGTCATTTTTTCTTGACCTTGTAAGTAGCTCAAAAACTGGACTAAAACTAACGTTCCAGTAACTTACTTTGTGTATAATAATTTGTAGATTTTTAGTAATGATCTTTTGAACAAATGAACCCATTTGTTTGTAGAAGTTTGAAATATATATGCTGAAATTTTTGTGCTCTATATTATTGTTGTGAGTGCATTGTTATATAAAGAAAAATAGTTAAGTCTGATATTGCATTTTCTCTAAAACCTCTCTCCTTTGCTGTCAGGAAATGAACTATTATTCAGAAAAAAAGGTATTTTGATTCTTAATGACTCCTGTCCTCTAATTATTGGTAGAGATGAACAAACGCAGAGACACTTGCAGTGCAGCATCCATTACTGTCATTGTATAACTTCTGTGGTAGCACCTGTAGTGCTTAACACCTAAGTTACTGGAATAGGCTTTAAGGATTAGGCTTGCTTTTATAGTAGATAAGTATTGTCAGTAAAGTTATGTTGCGTTCTTGTTTTTTGCTGACTTTGATACAAATAATGATAAAGATTGTGATTTATCTGCGTAGGAAATACTGTGGCGACAGACATGTTATCTGAACATCCTTTGCTGTCTGAACCATCTTCTGTGAGTTTCTACAACTGGATGTCCAATGCTGTGGGCAACAGAGGGAGTGTAGTACAAGAAAGTCCGGCCACCAAATCTGGACACAATAGTCTTCCAACAGGTATTGCTAATTACAGCTGAATTTAAGAGATTGTTCTGGGTTGGCTGTATCTTGTATTTACCGCATTCTTTCTGTATGTAATTAAGCAAGTAACTGAAGTTAAACAGGCATAAATACTACTTGTGGGACTTCTCAGCAAACCAGAAAATGAACAAATGTGATTTAAGCAAAACTCTTGTTTTCATTTCCCTTATCCAAGTTTCAAAAAAATCTAGCTTTTTCTTACATTTGGAACTGTGAATGTAGCTTCCAAAACCATGTGTAGCTGCAAAAACCTAAGCTATAAAATCATCCTTAGTTGTAGAGATTCATAGATTTTGTTAGTTAGTTTTAGTCTAATTTGTATACGCTGTTTTTGTACATTGGAATCCTGTGTCTTTCTCAGTTCAAATTTGAGACTAAACATAAGCATCTATGTTGAGAGTAACCTTCTTCAGTGATGGGAAGTGGTCAGCTGGTATAAGGGAACAGAGGAAAGAAAATAGACTCTACAGAAAGTGTTAAATGTATTAAAGAAACAAATATGCAACATCTTATTGCAACTTGTTATTCTTGTAGGCCTGTCATCATTTTTAATCCTCAAATGTGTGTATCTTAATTTTCACTTTCACTAACACTAAATTTTAACTTCTCTTCTATTAACAGTCTTTTAACGGTAATGTATTAATCTTTAGCCAATAATAAGTTGTTTTGATTTGTTTTTAATATTGAACAAATAGTCTGATCCTAAGAAACATCTTTGTGCTGTACATAATTCTTAACTGGCATGGCTGTTCTGTAAACTGGAGTGTGTTTCTCTGCAGAACAAATTATAAGGAAGAAGTATAGCTTTCAATTATTATTATTATAGCTTTCAGAAAAAGCTGTATTTTTTCCTCCTGAAACTGTAAAAGTTTTTTCACAAGCTCATGTTCCCGAAATTAAGACTTAGTGATTTTAATTTGGACACAGCTCTATCCAAACCATTTTTCTGTGGAGGCGTGTAGTCATGACTCTCAGATAACTGCTGTAAGTTTGAGTTTTAAAGAATCAGGGTTAATTTACATTGGCAGAGCAACGCTGTCTCGTGAAGGTTGAGTCCAGTCCATACTCAAGCTGCAGGAGATTCAGCATCTCTCTGCCCTTGTGCTTCAAGTCTGATGGATTGTGAACAGAGCAGCGGTGGGGAAGTGGATGTGCATAGTCATTTCTATAAAAAGCATATTTAGCTGGAGGCTAATCTATAGAGATCTAATTAGTGGATCTTGCATTGGGACTAATAAAACCTAGAAGCTTGTAGCCCATTGAAAGCTAAAAGCAAGTATCTGTAATTGTAAAAAACTTTTGTTTTGTTGATGGTGTAGGCTATTCATGCCCTGTGGAATGCAATACAGGCAAAAGGCCTTGGGAAGGAGGACAAAAAGAAGGAAGTATTTTTGTCCTTTCCAAATATAAGTTGGACTATCTCTGTTACAGTCTGATATTGCCGAAACAGGTCCTTTATGCTGAATGCCACTTCTGTGAGGTTATAGACCTGTCCACGTCTGTGACCTTCTATGTGTACGGCACGTTTTTCTATATAATTAATCTTGCTGAGTTAACAGAGTTGGTGGTGTTAAAATTTGCTGTGGTGTTAGTGTTCCATGGGTATTCATTTTTTAGGTGTGGCACCCAATCTTCCTACAATACCCTCTGCTTCAGACTTCAACACAGTTTTGTCTAGTGACCAGAACACCTTGGATGGCACACACTCGCAGCACAGCACCAGCCAGGATGACATTGCAGGTGTAGAAGAAGGGAACCAGGGGTTTCCTGCTGTCCAGCTAGCAGATGCACAGGTAGGGATGGTTTCCTGATGTATTTCAGCGCTCTGCATGGTAAAACTAGTTATTACATTAAAAAAACCACAACAAACAACCATCATTTTACAACAGTGAAAATGTTATCCTGGTTTTGTGCATGTTTCTTATGCATTCCTATGCAAAGCCAAAAGGCTTTAAGAAACCTCTGAGGTGTCCCATAACAAACTTTATGAATGGTGATTAATGGAGCATTATTTTATAACTTCAAAGAATATATTGGAGCATTTATGAAAGTAGTCTAGTTCTCCATAGTACTTTTTACTGGGAGGGGCATGCAGAAACCTTGCTCCCATAGCTAAACATTCAGTGCTACCTTGCTGTATCATCAGTCTTTTTACTCAAAAAGTCCATGAAGTGTCTCTTTTTTATCCCCCTTCTTTTCTTGAGAAACACTGTCAATAATACTTAAAACTGTTCCACATTATGTAGCTGGTATTGTAAATATTGTAGGTTGGCAAATGATGGAGCATTTATTCCTTTATTGCAAGAAAGGAATAATCTAGACAAGAAGTAATTCAGTGGGTCTTGTTTTGTAGGTTGTTTTCAAACCTCTACTAAGTTACACGGGAATTCAGTCTCAGGATGCAGTGCCACTTTGCTACAGAATGTACTTTGGAGAGTACCTTTCTTTCTCAGGAACTTTGGACTGTCTAAGAGCAGATATTGTTGATTCAGATACAGCAAAGGAAAGAAAAAGCAAACGAGCTCGAAGGTATGTTCTGAGGTATTTGAAAATATGTATATTGGTTAAAGAACAGAAATTAATTTTTTCATATGAAGACATAGAATTCCAAAGCACTTCCATAGAATTAGGAGCAGTCCTTTATTACCATAATCTTATCTGTTTTCTCTACTTGTTAGAATATTATTTTTTTTAGTCTTCCAGTGGAATTGTTTGGAAACTTGAAGCATTTAAACCTTTGCTACTTTTGACAATAGGAGATCGGGGGAGAGCGAGCTGGTGGGAATAATAGTGGGGAAAATTTTAGAGGCTTTTAAGTGCTGATTTTTAATTACTTTTGTAAATGAGGTTGTTGCTTTCAGTGCAAATGCTGAATCTGCCCTCTGCTGGTTTTGGGCAAAGCTTCAGGTTATGATAGAAGTATTGCACGCCAAACTAAGTTGACACAGAACTGAATGATTACTGTGTTAGTAACATGCTCTATGAAAGTAGAAAAGTTCATTTTTGATATTTCGAACTATGGTAAGAAGATGGTATCCTGAGGGAAATAAAAGGTTGGATTCAGTAAATTATATGTACCACTGTGTAAAAAGTATCTGACTCCCATAAAAAGAAACAACGTAGTAACTTGTACTTTTTTTTTCTTCCTTAGGCAAGGAGCTGTCAATCTTCCTCCTCTTGAATTCAAGCCGGCTTTGATGTTAGAAACGTTCAGTATTAGTGCTGTTGTAATGGAGAAATCCATATGCACACCTCATAACCCCACCAATGCCCTTTCTTTTCATGACTTGAATAGACGCTATTATAATACTTTTCACTGTAATTTTACAATTTCTTGCCAGTCCATAAGCCAGCACGTAGATATGGCACTGGTTCGTCTCATTCATCAGTTCAGTACAATGATTGATGATATCAAAGCCACACAGACGGACATCAAACTTAGCAGATACACAGCTGGATCAGCTTCTCCAACACCTACTTTTAAAACCCGCAAACACAGGGACTTCCGCTCTTCTGATTTCAGCCGAAGCTCTCGAGGAAGCCTGAATGGTGGTAACAGGGTGAACAACACCAAAAGCAAACGAACAAACAATGAGAACAATAAAAAAGAGTCTCGAAACAAGAATTCCTTGGGGAGGTCAGAAAGAAGAACTTCTAAAGTGTCCAGGAAAGGTTCAAAAGATGTAGTTGACCATATGACTATTCATATGGATGACTCTGACTCTATTACCGTGTCGGAACAGAGTGAACCTTCTGCTGAGTGCTGGCAAAATATGTATAAACTATTGAACTTCTATTCACTCATTTCTGATCCAACTGGGATTTTAGAAAAGTCTTCTGAAACTTTCGGGCCAACAGGTACGCTAGTTCATGAATCCAAATAATTGCAAGTGTGTGTGTTTGCTCAAGTGTATTCTTCTAAGCCTTCATCATAAGGAAGTTTTTGAAAGTTGCCCACCTCGTCTAACTCATATCACAGGGGCAAGTGGTGAGGATGGCGAGGGACCATGTAATTAGTTCACCAAAATAATGCACAAAAGAAAAAAAAAATTTCCTGGCTTTATAGTGTGCTTTGATTATTTCAGTTCTAGACTTAGATACATGTTAATTGATTGGTTTTAAATTCAGTCCCTTGATATTCTTGTATAGTTCGGTTAACCTGGATTTGCACTGGCTGTGGGATTGTGTTAGCTTTTCTGGTTAATTGTGTACAGAGTGTATTGAGTTTGTTCCTCCCTATGTACTACTTTGTTTTCAAGTGGCTAATGGAAATGCTGTGTATTACCATTCAGTGAAAATATGTAAGCGCGCACATTAGCAATCCTGAGGGAGATAATTTCTGCCCTTGGAATGACTGAGTAAAAGTATAATCTGTGAACCTGGCTTTGAGAGAAGAAGAGGTGAAATACAGATTTTGTTGAAGTCCAGCAAAGATTACTGGTGTAATCTGGGGTGATCATTCCTCTATATTTCCGATGTATTTTAGCACAGCACAGTAAATTTGAGAGCTGACTTAGCATCGTGCTGTTTGTTGGTGTACTTAAGTTGCTGTAAATATTCAGGGGATAGTATAGTTACTAGTTTGGCATGTTTTCTTTGGACTCCTCTTAGCTAAAGAATGGAAACATGAGAAAGTGTCAAATGAGACCATCTGCTAAACAGAGGGCAGTATCTTTCATTCACAGAATATCATATCCACAGGTATGATATCTGCACAGAATTATGCTCTGAGTGTTGAAAAGGAAAACTTGCTCACTGAAAAAAACTAAATTATAAGAACCTTTGGCTGTGAAATAATCAAAAAACCACCCCAGGACAATTGGAAACTGTCAGAGCATTTTTATTGTATAAGAAGAAAATCACATAAATATAAATATTCATATAACATACATAATAATATATCTATGAATAATAATGAAATCACATCACTCATTATTGTCCCAATTGTGTCTTGGATTTGGTTCAGTTGCAATGCTATTAGAGTGGAATAAGTGAGGCACAGGTAGTTTGCCTAAAGAGTTTGCTTGATATGCAAGATACATGATCCTTGGTCTCAAATACAAATAAAAATCAGATATGCCAAGGATTTCTTGTAAGGTATCCTTAAATGACTCTCTTGTATTTCTGTAGGTGTTCGAAGCCCAACCGAACCTGCTTGTAGAGTGGTGTTTGAGAACGAGCAGGATAATGGCAGAGACACGCAGAGGAAGCGCAGCCTGGTGACTTCGGAGCCGCAGCATGTGACGCTCATAGTCTTTGGAATAGGCATGGTGAACCGAACCCACCTGGAGGCAGACATTGGTGGTCTAACCATGGAATCTGAACTGAAGAGAATCCACGGCAGCTTCACCCTGAAAGAAAAAATGAAAGGTGGGATAAGCTAAAATGTACTCTGCAATTAAATTCAATGGCAGCTTTAACATGTTTTTGTGTGTGCGCTTACCTATGCTAATGCATATGTATATGCACGTGAAATATGTTTTCTTTGTAAATGGATGTACATTATGCCTGTGTGTTGGTAGTATAATAATGTTCAACAAGTTCTTTTAAAAAACTGTTACTGGGATGATGAAGGATTTTAAAAGGGTGCAACATCTTAAAAAATGTTGCGAAGGAAATTCTTGTAGAAGATAGTCACTCCTTTCATTTTCAAAAGCTTTTGTCTTGTCACATTTTAAATTTGATATTACTTAATGTGACTACTAAAACTGTAATTTTTCAACTATTTTCCTGCTACTATATTTTTGAAAGCAGTAGACATACCTGGAAGTAATTTATTGACTGAAATAGCATTAAATATCTTTTTTCTTAAAGATGTATTACATCAAAAGATGACTGAGACATGTGCCACTGCTCACATAGGAGGCGTCAATATCGTCCTGCTGGAGGGAATTACCCCAAATATCCAGTAAGTATGAAGCCTGACAACTTAAAATTGTTCAAGTGCATAGGAGTGGTATCAGTTCTGTGACAGTAAAGGTATGTAGCATAATATGGAGAAAGCATTGATGGTGTGTCTTTGGGTAGGATCTGTGAAGTCATAGAGACTGGTGGCAACTATGCAGCTCTTGCAGAATTGGGCTGGAGTTTGACTTGTAAAGCTAATTGCGTGTGCCCTTTGACAGGAGGCTTTTTTATGAAAGGCATATCTGAGTAAGCTAAAAATGAATGCGGTGAACATATTAGTAGTTTTCAATCTAGAGCACCCAATCACACTGCTTTAGACATAATTACATGAATATGAATACTCCCGTTCCTTTCTGTTTCTAGTAAAAGAGATAGTCAGTTACTCTAGTAAGTTCAAAACTGGTTGTAGGATCACAGCGTAGAGAGGTAAGTTATCTGACTGAAAAAAGTCCTCTTGTAAAAAGAAAGAAATTAAATTTCATGTAATTGGAGCTTTCTGCACTAATTTTATTCCATGCGATGTATACACAGAAAACTTTACACATTATGTATTGTTTCTCTTACGCTTCTAATTGCTTTTTGAAGCTTACAGTTTCCACTAAACCATACAAGATTTTTAGGCAGCATTTAACCTACTGATGCTGATTATTCCCATATAAGATCTGTATTGTTTCTTTAATAGATATGTTTTTGAATTCCCATGATGCCTGATTCTTTGTGTTATTTTTACAGATCTGATATCCATTCTCCACCCTTTATGTAATTCACACAACTTGACGGGGATGGAGGGGGAAACAAAAAATCAGTTTTTCTGCATGAACATCTTGAATGATTTGCTCAGCATCCACATGGTTTTGGGTTTGATTTTTTTTCCAGGTTCACAAACTCAAAAAGGGCATGCATTATTTTTATTTGTTTTCAGCTGAACTTCTTTCTGTTTGAGTTGCAATAGTTGAACTACAACTCTTTGTAACGTAGATCACTCTCACGCAGTTTGAGTGTTATCTGGGTAACCCTCAGTATGTGATCTGGCTTTAGAATATTAATATTGTAGAAAAGGGGCTAAATAATGTGACTTGAGTTTCTCTTGTAATTCCTGTTTAGTTTGGAAGATGCTATATGGAACTTAAAACATAGAGAATTTTATTAACATCCCCAGCTAACTTGCTTCTGATAAGCGTGTTTCAGAGGGATAAATAAAAGTTCTAATCTGACAGCGATGTAGGGTTTCTGAAGACGACTGACGTTCTTCATGTCTCTTTTATATCGTAATCTTACTGAGCTTCCATATAGGGAGGATACAAAAGGAAAGGGGGGAAATAATGATAAATCTCTAGCAACAGCAGCAGAGAACAACAACCCTAACAAAACCAAAGCCTTCAACTTGGTAAATTTGAAATTAAATGTCATATTGTGGGTTACAAGTAATTAACTGACTAATTTTGCATGAATGTTTATTCTTTATTTGCTTTGTTTTTGTTTTTCTTGCTTTCTCTTCAATCTTCATCTGTAGACTGGAGGATTTTCCTACATCTCCTACAAGCACAGCCAAACAAGAGTTTCTGTATGTTATATTATTACGTTTAATAGTCTTGCAATTAACTCTGTGTTGTGTAGCTAATGGCTGCATTCCTACTGTGTGTGATTGTGTAGGCAGATGTTGCTTGAATACGTTTTATTTTAACATCTAATATTACTTAGATAAGCTTTTAATGTAGCCTCCTAAATATCTGTCAAAAAAGCCCTTGTAGATGTTGATAATCTAGCTTTAGAGGCAGATATTACACTATATGGTCACTACTGTAATGCTCGAATGGTTTCACTGGCTGTTAAGTTCTTCAGATCTGTTTCTGTGCTTATTTTAGTGAGTTGATATAATGCTGACAGGCAGGTTAGATTTGCTTTGAACTTGGTAAGGAACTGCTGCACTTGGAGTGATAGTACCTGTTGTGATTTTAGCATGAATAGGACCATTCCTTTTGTCTTTATTTACCTCTGTGCTGGGTTTAATTACATGGCATGCTGACAAGGTTATGCTAACACAAAATATTTTCCTTAAAATTGTGCATGTGCATCTCCTGCTAATGAAGGTGAGCACCTTCACGTGCCCCAAATCCTTATGTGCAGATGTAGGTCTTTTGTATCATGAAAGATGGAGTATTTTCTTTTTAGTTGCTTGCTTTCTCCCTGATGCTAAAGTCCAGTGGGTCTCACTGGAGTAGTGGTTGAGGTGGGAAATGGGACACTGACAACCTAGAAGCCCTGTTACACAGTGACCCTGCAGTACTCTGAAGAAAAGTTATGTAGCCAAAAAATGAGAGGCTCTTCTTTTTTTTTTCTTTTCTTTTTTTTCTCTTTTTTTCCCAAAGCAGTATTCTGAGCATGAGCTTTAGGCCATCAGTGCGTATCTTTTAGAAGTACTTAGTACGGCTGCTGTTACAGCATTTGTGTGTATTCTGTTGTGGTAATACAGGATTAACTTTAAAATGTCCTTATAAATGGTAGCTCTGGAAGGAGAGGTGACGGAGTGTGAAACTGCAAGTGATGTAAAGAAAGTATTCAGGTTTTTGTTCTTTTTTGTCTGGTAGCAACATTAAACCTGCTAAAGAAAGTACTTTTTTGCATAGTGTATCACTGAACAATGGTCAACAAAATTATAAATTATTAAAAAGTTTGCACAAATCTGTGTAGGATAGGTCTGGTGGTGAGTCATAAACACAGTACAGCTTCTGGCTTAGAAAGGAGTCACCTGATAGCTGGAATTTGGGGAAGGATCAATTTATTTATACCACAACCATCTGCTACTGCCCGAATTTTCATCTGATTCAGTGTGGTAGTTCCAGTGTTTGTTATGGGCCTCCTGCTGACTGGTTTTCCCCGTCCCTTTCTATCATTCACAAAGGTCTGGCAGGTTGAATGGTGGCCTTGTAGCCAGTTCTGTACTGGGACAAAGACTTTGTTCCCAAGTTTGTCTGGAGAGTGATTATTTATGGAATTGATGTGAGAACATAAAATTACTTCTGAATGTGTTACTGGTATATGATTTAATGATTTTAATAATATTTAACCAGATCTGTTAGAAGCATATCACCGTAGGTACACAAACTGTAAATGTATGATGTGCAGAGCTCATTCCAGATTAATGTATAGCCACACAGTTGTTCTGCATTTCATTCTGCCATGGAAGGAGGCTTTTTGTAGACCAGACAAGTGACAGTGAAATTCATTTGTTGCATGAAATATTGAAATACCTTAGTAGAGAAGCATAGTTAATCTTGCTCAAATTTGAGACTCCTGCAACAGCTGGTTGGTGTAATTTTATTTTATTTTTTAATTAAGAAAGTGCTTAAAATGGCATGAATTCATATGTTCAGAATTGATTGCATTTTCAGTACAGACTTCAACTACATTTACTTTTCATTTCTACATGAAGATAGGTTGAGACTAGACTGTCTGGTACAGGTCAGGAAGAGATTTTGCAACCTCCCTTAGGTTGAAAGTTGTTCTTGTGACGCTTGAGTAGGTAATGTAATGGTATCTTGAGTTACATATGGGGAAAAATGTGTTCTTGATTGGCATTAGAATAGTTCAGTCAGATGGTAGCAGGAAGAGAGTAGGAAATGAGCAAACATCAACAGATATTTAATTGTGTTGGTTTTTTTCTTTTAAAGAGGTGGATTAAAATAAATCTGCCCTTAAGTAATGTTTATTTGTATAACATTTTTCTGAAAATGCTTGTGAATTAAGATTTGTTTCCTCTTTCATATTTCTGTAAATTCTTCAAATATTTTGAAACCATTTGTACTTGACAGTTTTCAATCTGTAACTGCCTTAGGTCACTTGTGGCTCTTTTGTAGCTGTGAAACCTGAAAATATTTCTAGAGCTTCTGTAAATGAATCTGCTGTTGATAGGCCTGTGGTAGCATTACAGTGCATTTATTTCCTCGTAATAAGCAGCAGAATTATGTCTTTTTTTCCATATTTCCACACCTGGGATGCTTTGGGCTAGCTGACGTTTTAACATTAGAATAAGGAGCCCCGTGTTAGGACTTCACGGAAGAAACATTATTTAGCAAGTAGAATTCATAGAATATTGTAGCTTTCACCATGAAACCAAACTGTCTACAGAACAGTTTAAATAATGATACTAAAAATATTTTAATTATGCTCCTTAAAATTTAGTATTTGAGAAAGTTGCATTGAAAGCTGTAATTTTATAAAGTCTATTTTTCAGACATTTTAGCTAATGTATTGCATCTTTGCAACTATATATCTTTCTCTTAGAGGCTGTAGTATTCTGTACTGGCTACCTAATATGCTTCCAATGGATAACCCTCCAGTAACTGAGAAACATTAATGTGTAAAGATACTCCATGTATCTTTTTTAATAGGAGCTTAGTGAATTCTGATATTCCAAAATTTCATTCTGACATCAGAAACTGTCGGCTTCATGCAGTTTACCTTGGGGAACCATTGTGAACTATATCCTCCTTAATACTAAAGTAAAGTTTAGACTTCGTATTTTGGAATTAAATGTCAGTCTTAATTCACAAGCCCATTTATCACTTCATATATTTATTGCTAAGTGAGTATTTCCTCCATTGACCTTTTTGGACGCTAAAATTAGATTTTACTAAGTCTTTGTATGAAAAGGATGATTCCTGAAAAGGAGTTGAAATGGAAGGCTCTTACTTGGTTCCATGTTTGAAAATTTGTCTGTGTATGTGCAGCCTAGTGTGTATAAACTCAAATGATCTTACAGGATGCAAGAATAACAGTTTAACAGGTATTTTTGCAATGCATGACCTGTAGTTCTCTTAAATGTAGTGTATTTGTTTGTGGCATGTAGTGCATCTGTGTGTGTAAAGTGAAACAAAAAGGAATGTGTATGTAGTTTATAAACAAAATCACTTAAATGAAGGATTTAAAATTCAGCTAACACTTAAAAACCCATTTTAACATAAAACTGTAACTATTTTGAAAGATGCACAAATAAATCCTATTTCCTTTTCTGTTAGAACTGTTGTGAAGTGCAGTATTGCCAAATCCCAGGCCCTGTATAGTGCCCAGAGGGGGCTGAAAACAAACAACGCCGCTGTGGTCAAAGTGGGAGCCATCAGCATCAACATTCCTCAGCACCCTGCCACCCTGCACAGCATGATGGTGCGCAGCTCCCACCAGCTCTCCAAGCAGATTTCGGATCTCATCAGGCAACCCTCAACTGCGTAAGTGGTGCTTGCTTGGCTCTTCTGAATGCTGCTGGCTGCCATCTGCATACAAGCTTGTGCTACTTTGGACATATGTGGGAGAGTCGGGCTTGTCACATGTCATGTTAGAGTAACAACAAGTATTTTCTTGATCTTTGTCTTGGTACGTAGGCCCCAGCCTCCCAAAGAAGATGTTGCGACTCCTTTGCCCTCTGAAAAAACTCCAACGAGTATTAATCAAACACCTGTTGAAACAAATGAATTTCCACAGCTGCCAGAAGGCTTAGAAAAAAAGCCTATCGTTCTGAAATTCAGTGCCATGATAGACGGTATAGCTATTGGAGCAGCGCTTCTGCCCTCTCTAAAGGCAGAATATAAGATGGGAAGAATGAGAAGTCATGGAATGACAGGTAACAGCTCCCTGAAACATTAAAAACATTATAGCTTTTTGTTTGTCCTTGCTAGCAGTGTCCAAGAGGACTTGGTATTATTATTGAGTGATAGTTAGAGCTTTGAATCTTTTTCTGTTTTGCTTTTGGCTTACATTTGTCAATGTGGTCTTTGATAACATGGGGCCATATAGAGAATTTACACTGTTGTTAAACCCAAGTGCCAGAGGCAGAATACAAGAGCAGATGAAGACATGAGTGCATTCATATGTAGCTTCCTTCCAGGAAGCTTCCCTTTGCTAAAATCTATTTATTATATCCTTGATGAATTGAATTGTGATTAGTAAGGCTACTTGAGGATACTCCTGTATGTTCTCAATACAGATGAGGTGGTCTGTGTGACTCCTTTATCCATCTAATCAAATTACAGTGAAGTCTTTATTTTCTTTGAAAAATTAAGAAAACTCAGAATCGTGTGGGTGGATACTTATAGCTCGACAGGTCTGTGCATTTCAGTAACATTTAAAAAGTGTTTTTATTCTGAAAGTGTTCCTAAATTTAAGGGTAAATAAAAGATTCTTTTGCCAGTTCATACCTTATCTTTCCCTGTCTTTCTTATACAGGTGCCCAAACTAGATTTAATTTTGAGCTTCCAAGTCACAGATTGCGCTTCACTTCAAAAGTCTCTGCCACTGATATGTCAACCATTCCTCCTTCAGCAAGTCTCAACCTTCCTCCTGTCACTATGTCAGGCAAATATATCATGGAAGAACATGATACTTACTCAGACCAAATTTGGAGCATAGATGAACTACCTGCTAAACAAGGCTATTATCTACAGGGGAACTACCTACGTTGTGTGGCTGAAGTAGGTGTTGAAGATGGTAGTCGTTTTTGATAACTTGTTATTTCCATTCTGTTACATTTCTGTATGTGCATCTTCATATTATTTTAATAATCTGCCTACTCCAGAACTCTCCGGTTCATGGATTGATCCAAACATAGCATTTGTAATCGTGTGACACTGAAATAGAACTTTCCCAGTCCTTAATTGATGAGCAGCCAACTTATTAAGCAGTCAAGACCATGTGTCATGGTTTTGGCTGGATTGTCTAAGCTAAACTTAAGCAGGAGAATAAACTTTTTCATATAATAGTCTATGTCCTTCAGTTTTCTGGTAGGCATTCACAGCAGAAAAACTGTAAGACAATGCTATTTAATGTTCTTTTTTTTATGCCAATAACAATATAATTGGACCGAAAACTAAAAAAGTATTGTTTCAAAAACATAGGTATGGTAACTCCTTGAAAGTTTTATTCTACTATTTTATATTTCTGCAGGTTGGTTCCTTTGAACACAATCTCACAACTGATCTTTTAAATCACTTAGTATTTGTGCAAAAAGTGTTCATGAAGGAAGTAAATGAAGTCATACAGAAGGTTTCAGGTAAGCAGAACACTTAAAACCAACTTTAAGTAAGATCCTTAAACATTATGTCAACAAGAAGCAAGCAGCAGAGCTGGAGTTTGAAGTAATAACAGAGGATCTGGAAATTTTTGTATCTCTATCAGAAAGAAGATGGGTTTTTTGGAAGCAAGCTAGTTTGGCGTTCTGGATACTAGCCTCTGTGTCTGTCTATAACATGACCTTGGCTTGGGTTACTTTCTCTGTTCACTTTGTTCACCTGTAAAATGCAGGTGGTGATATTGCATTTTTAAAAATAACATCAGTGTATTCTTTTAAAGGAAAACAGCCATCTCTGGGCAAAATAGTGTCAATATTGGTATTGCTTACTGTCTCCTGATTCCTCACTCTTCAATTCCTTGCAGATAATGTGTTTCAGAACTGTATGAAAAATGCATTTGACTATTCATCAGATTGTTTTGTGTATCATACTGTATAGTGCAGAAGTGCCTGGTTTGTTTCCGTCGTTTAAGCTGGCTTCTGATCTTAAAAAATTTTTGGAAGAAAAACATCATTGTCATTAAAAACCTAATTAGAGAACAGCTGCAAAATCACTTGGTGCTGTCTCTTTTGCAGCATGCAGTGAAAATTGCGTAGTGAGTTTTGTGTTCATCTGTTTGAATAGACAGCCAAAGTTACAAAACATTTATTTCATTACAGAAAAGACTGTCTGCCTGAATCACAGTTTGCACAGCACCTAAAAATAGATCCACTCACTTTCTAGTTCTTACTGTTGGAGGCTTGGTCTCTAACAAGTCTCAAGAACTGAAAGCAAACCAAAAATCTGGTGATAACTCATGCCATGCAGTGGTATTTTGTTTTAGCAAACGAGTTCCATCACCTTGTGCATTGGGGAAAAATAGTACAAATGATACTACTTTTTCTGATATGTGACTACTCTAAGAGGGAAATATAAGGACTGGAAGCTTCATTTGACACATTAGTTATTGCTTGGTAGTTTAAAAAAAGATACAGGAATATAATTTACTGTGGATATTATATGACAGATGAGAAGATGAACAGAAAAAAAACCATCCAGGGGAAATAAAGGGTATATGAATTTTATTAGTTACTTTTTAGAGTAAGAAGGATGTATGCTTGAGGAAAAAATATTGCAGGATGACAAATGTGAATAAATATTCAAAACTGTGTGAAATTTCAAGTAGTTTGATTTTAATGCTTTTTGAGTTAACCTAAAAGGCTATTATAGAAATTTGTAGTGGAAAGATTCATTAATAGTTGGAAACATCATGAGGAAAGATATACTGAAAAGTGGTAACAAAGTGAAAGGAGTGTCTGTTTGTGCATATATACAATCCTTTCATATACCCCTCTGTGTGTGTGTGAATATATTCATATGTATATGAATACATATTCATGCATAGAAACATACATAAAAGAAATACACAGGTTCAGATGATGTGCCTTCAAAGGAGTTAGAGGATGCAGTGGAGAAAATGGAACTTGTTACAATCCCTGAAGGATAAGAAGCAGCAAATTTTAAACACCCTGATATTTATTTTAGGCAAAATATATTAGCCTTGGGTAGAAAGAGAACACCCGGGAGAAGAACAGATCTTCAACAACTGTCATGATTCTATTACCACAGTTTTTATAGAGGACCATAAAGTAGTAAAACAGAAAGCCTATATTAGATTTCTATTACAGCATTTCTCAGCCTCTAGAGTTTGATCTCTCTTCTGTTTTTATGTGAGGAATTTAGTACCATTGCTGGTTCTTTGCTTTTCCAGACCATAAATCTGTAGTGCACGTAGCAGCCTGGTTTTTGAAATGTTACTGCTACCTTCTGTATGGTGGTAATTCAGCAGGATTGTGGTCAGGTGCCAGCAATCTGTGGGTCCGGGTGCTCAGTGCAGAGCAATGGGGTCAGGAGATGCCTCTTGTCCTTCTGGCTTGTAGCAAAGTAATTTGCATGGCTTGAAAATTCCAGTTAGTGTAATACACTAAAATGGCTTTTTTATAATGGTTTCTGTTGCACGAAAACATTGATTGCATGTTATCCTTATATAAAACCTGGTAAGTACCAGTTACTTAACATGAAGTTGCATAGATTAAATGCTAGTTAATGAACAGGGCAGTTCATAATAATTCCACCTGCAAATTGAGAAGAAAAAAATCCAGGTGGAGTGTTAAAAATTGGTTGTTTTGATCCATGACTTAACTGCCTATTTTTATAACCAAATCACTGCATTAGAAGAATTGATGTATATGGAAAGAATTACTGGCTTAACCTTTTCCAACCACAATCCCTTCCTATAGACTAAGATTGAATATAGATCAAATCTCAAGAATTTAAACCAGGGTTGCTCCTTGAGGTTTGGGCCTGGGGGGTTATGGAACTTGGGTTGAAAAGTGCCAGGATGAGGAATTAAACACAAAAATAAAATAACTGCAAAATACTCCTTCCTCCTGTCATGGAAAATTATGAATGCCATTTCAATTCCTCTTTTCAGGAAATTTGCACAGTACTCAGTTCAGTGTTTAATTTTTATTGTCAGATAATTAGGAGATAGATTGGTGCAGGAGACGAAGAATATTTTTTTTTTAAAATGGTGTTAATCCTTATAGGCTTTGAGCCTTCCTGAGGAAAGCGTCCCAGGAGGGAAGAACAGGACACTGTGCCTCAATGCTCAGTAGAGAGCTATTAACTATATGTAACAAGCTGAATCTGCACCTTTGTCTTCCATCAATCTATATTTGTTTATATAACAAAACCATGTCAACCTATATTTGTTTATATAAATAATCAACTAGTCACTTTAAAATGAGGCTTCATTCACTGTCACCTTTTTTTTTTTATATCTGTTTCAAAGTGTTTTCTTTGTTAAAACTCTGCATATGCCTATTCAATGTCTACAGGAGGGGAGCAGCCAATACCTCTTTGGAATGAACATGACGGCACAACTGATGGAGAAAAACCAAAAATTCTTCTCTACTCATTAAGCCTACAGTTTAAGGTAATCTTATGATGACAAAAGAGTGGTCCTACATGCTATTAATGGCTTTTGGGTTTTTACCTCAAAGCTTATTGCATCAGGAATACTCTGCATGAAGAAAAAAGACCTTGAGTTTGGTTCCTGTAATCTTTTGAAATAGCTTTGAGGCATTGCATTGTGAAAAACAATTATGTCCTCCTTTTTCTGCTGTACAATTAAAAGATTTGTTTTATTTTGTTGGTTAGTTGGTTTTTTTTCACCTTTATGTGACCTTTATGTCTCTGAATCAGATCCTAGTAACTTTGTACCTCCCTTATTCATTAGGGAATTCAAGTGACGGCTACAACTCCCTCAATGCGAGCTGTGAGATTTGAAACTGGATTGATAGAACTTGAACTCTCAAACAGACTCCAAACCAAAGCAATGCCTGGAAGTAGCAGCTACCTCAAACTGTTTGGGAAATGCCAGGTGGATTTAAATCTGGCACTAGGACAGATTGTTAAACATCAGGTTAGTGCTCAATATCTTTGCATGTGATGTTCTGAATAGTGTGTGATTAAAAAGTACATAACAAGCCAAGAGGCTCTCTTACACTGCTGTTTTTTTTTCTGATCTGGCTGTGAAGTCTAGGGGCGGTATTTGGATTTTGTTTGAGAGTTGTTTTTTTTTTTGATTGGTTAGCTTTTTCGGCTTGTTTTCTTGTTTTTAATAAAAGTTTAAGCATTCTGCAGCACAAACGTGGAAGTTTACTTCCTGAATATGCTCTCAAATTTTGGTAAATAGTCTGTCAAAATATATTTTCTCACTTGAGTCAAGAAAGGACTGGAGATGACTTTTCAGAATAATTAGCAAATCTTTATGAAGGCCATTGTATGTGCATAAAAGATGGACGGAGTCAAGTATGGGCTCTTTTTTAAATTTTTTTTTCATGCTACCTATATCTTAGAACTTATTAGCCCCTTGCATAGTGAGTCAAATTCAAAATTTTTGTTGATATTGCTATTGGGTTTAGGTTACATGAAGGAAATAATAAGATCAGACAAGATCCAGATTTGACTAGACCTATATTTTGGCCTAGTTTTTCTGTATTAGTTTGAAAGTTGCATCTGTTGGATTCTTAAACCCACTGTTCACTGGAATCATGAATTTTATGATATGAAAATGTTTTGTGATGCCTAGAAACAAATACACATCTTAGAAGCTATAAATGTACTGTCACAATACAGGATCTGGATATATAAATAGTTATTTTAGTTAATATTTTATGACAAATAAGGAAATAATACTATGATCAGAATTAAATGCAATAAAATTGAATGTTCTTAAATGAGCTTTGGCTAGAAGAGAAGAAGGGGAAAGGAGACATATTTACTTCTTGCTGTAATTTTCCATTTTGTCAAAAGCAGTTGATTATTTTTCCCTGGCCCTGAACTCCTCCCTGCTGCAAACCCCTCCCCCTTCCCAATTTTTTGAATGTTTTAAGGTTTATGAAGAAGCTGGGTCAGACTTTCATCAAGTTGCCTATTTCAAGACAAGAATTGGACTAAGAAATGCTCTCCGAGAAGAAATCAGTGGCTCATCAGATAGAGAAGCTGTGCTCATTACTCTGAACAGACCAATCGTTTTCGCTCAGCCTGTGGCCTTTGACAGAGGTATTTAAGAGAATTGCTACAGATTTGTTTTCATACTGAGGAAGCTATATTTTTTTGTTCAAAGAGGCTTGATTATTGAAGATTTAGAATATATCATGCTAAATCAAAATATTAGGTATAATAAACTAGCTGAGAAATTTAGGAGATCTACTGGATGCCAACAGGTTAATAATTCCTAACACTAAAAATTCCATTTACTGAAGTGATTAGTTTTCAGGTGGTTTGGAGGAAGTTGGTTTTGTAAGTCTTTCCAAATAAATAATACTGAGAACAGCGTCTGAATATGTGTGTGTCCATTACTGTACATATGTTGTCCTAAAGTAACGGAGAAATCATAAAAATGAAAAAAAAAGGGGGGGGGGAAGAACTTTGTTTAGTGAATGTGCTTTTTTTTTTTTTTTTGTATTTGTTGATTTCAATTAAGTATTTCTGGTTTGTTCATAAAGCTGTGCTATTTTGGCTGAACTACAAGGCTGCGTATGACAACTGGAATGAACAGAGAATGGCTTTACATAAAGATATTCATATGGCCACAAAAGAAGTAGTAGATATGCTGCCCGGAATCCAGCAAACCTCTGCACAGGCTTTTGGGACCCTCTTTCTTCAGCTGACTGTCAACGACTTGGGAATTTGCCTGCCCATTACAAACACACCTCAGGTAAGCAAAATGTCTAAAGCGACGTGACTGTTAGTAGTCTGTTGAAAAGTGAAGGTGTGATCTGCACCTCTTAAGTATGAAATTGAAAATATTACATTGCCAGTGGACAGCAGTTTTAAAAATACAGGAAGCAGTAGAGCAATTTTAGGATAGATAATGTTAGATGGCTCTGAAAATTCAGGCACTGTTCCTGTGTTGAACTGGGAGTATTCTTAATGGGGAATAATTCCAGAAGAGAAATGAATCATTGTAACGATGTAGAAGGAAATAGTCATAATATCTACAGATGTTAAAGGAGTAATGATGCCTGTGACCCAGAAGTCATAATGACATAACATTTTGATTGTGAATTTTCTATCTGGCAGCTATGGACAAGGCATGTGGTGTTGATGCTGTTTTGTGCTACAAATGGTAGTAAATTATGAAAAATACATTCTAGCTTATGAAGTCTTAAGCTATATATTGAACAGCATGTTTACAGTCCTTATGCTGGATCAAAATAAGTCTAGTTTTATAGAAGGCAAATATGGGCATTTTTGCAGGTAAACAAAATTATAGACCTTAATATGCAAAGGACTGGAAAGTAATCAGTCAGTCTGTATATTTAAGACTCTGCATAATTGTAGATATCAAAATAAGCACAAAAAGGATCATGTAAAAATTAAAGCTACTTTTCCTCTTTGTTCGATCAACTCATGCGCAACTCTTCATGGAGAAAAGAGTCAATCCTGGGCTTGTGTTCTGTTGTTATGGTATCATATGGCTCATAGCCCTGGATTGTCTATACCCATGTCATTGATCAGACATGGATTTTTCTTTCCTCTTCCAGATGAGCTTGACTCACGGTGCCCTAATATATTTACCATGTAGGTGTTGCATTTAGAAAACAGCAATGCAAGACACTGCACAGACAAATGTGATGCTTTTGAAACTTTCTGCAGAGAAGGAAAAATACCAGGAGATACGAGAAGGAGATCAGTTTTCTATTAGGGAAAGATAAACAGCAATCACTTTGACATTGTAATGACTGGTAAATCCTCTCTGTGGTTTTATTTTCCAGTCTAACCACACTGCAGATCTTGACACTGGCTCTGCTTTAGTCCTGACTATTGAAAGCACCCTAATCACTGCCTGCTCCTCAGAGTCTTTAGTCAGCAAAGGTCATTTTAAAAACTTCTGTATCCGCTTTGCTGATGGCTTTGAGACAAGTTGGGACGACTGGAAACCAGAAATAAGAGGAGATCTAGTCATGAATGCATGTAAGTGGGTGTGATTTCATATTGGACAATAGTATTTCAGATATAAATTCACTTTTACCTTTTCCCATGACTTTTAAAACTGCTGAACTTTCCTCCAAAAGATAAAGAAAATACTTTGCTATTTTGAAAGCAAAGTAATATGGATCCAAAAAGTTGTATTTCTTTGTTGTTTTCCTTTATTAATAAGCTTTCTTGCTATAAGTCTCATTGTAAGCATTTAAGTTCTGTCTGAGAAATGTTGGAAGAGTTGGATGCATGGCATTTGTAGAATTTCATAAGATCCTAGTAAGTTTGTAATAGTTTGATATAGGTGATTTTCATTTATATGTATATATATCTTTCGTTATGGTGAAGATTTATATGGGATTGTAAGTTCATCTAAACTTGGATGTTACCAAGTAGATTCACTTTACTAAATAATGAAAGTCATTCAAGGGGAATTAAAACTAAAGCTTCTAAAGCTTGTATCCCACACCACTGATGCTTTAATTGTGGAGGACAAGAGATTGAGGTGGAATTTGGAAAGGTTGATCTAAAGCTGCTTTCACTGTCAGCCTTATCAGTGTATGTGCTTCATACAGGTGTTGTGCCAGATGGTACATATGAAGTGTGTTCTAGGACAACAGGACAGGCTGCAGCAGGTAACACGTTTTTTTAAGTAATCAAGTCCTATGTAAGTAAAATATTCATAAAATATGAAATTTTAATCCTTTAACTGTTCTGTAATTTAATTTGCAACATATTTTTTTGTTTCATTTAGTATCTTGTTTTTCTGGTAGAACTCCTCCATGTTTTTATCTGCTCCATCTTTTCAAGCTATTCCAGATTTTTAGTCACATCAACAACATTGGTTTTAGATTTATTTATTTTTTTATCTGCAGGAAAACACATAGTGTGTATGTGTTTGTTCCTTGCTTGGAGAATAATCCAACAGCAATGTTGTCCTTCTGCTTTCTGTACTAGAGACTGCTAAATCTTCCAGTCCTTCTAATGCTGAGACTTTGCATGCTGCACTCCCATTCCTCCCTCACCTCTTCCAGAGACAGCTTCTATTCTTCCCAAACTCTCTCTCTTCTCAGTCTCTCCTAGTGAGTTGTTTGGACATTCTCCAGAGGCCTCAAAAATACCTGGCAATCTCTGTCTTGGTCATCATACTTGCTGCTTGCTTCTTCTTATCTCTTTGCCCAAATGTTGCATCTGTGGTGTCTTCTGTCCCTGTAGTTTTGCTCATAGTCCCTCGCTTGCTTTTTTGTGCTAAGGACAAATAAAAATGAAGCACATGCTGCAACTATTAATAACTTACCTCACATGGAATTGTGAATAGTAAAAACAAGCGTGAATCCTTTTAGGAGGAAGAACAGTGTCTATTGTAGTTCTGCTGAAAGCCATTTCTCTATTTTGACACTGAATGGTTGCATTCATTAGAAAAGTTCTGGGAAGACAGGGTATTCAGCAGGCACGTTACACATATGTTATAACATCTTCCAGCATCATTGTTCAACTTGAAACTGTAACTAGGTTAGCATTTTTACATGCAGAGAGACATCCTTTAGGTTTCTTGCTGTTAGAAATCCTGTTCTGGAATAGTATTCTTGGCTGCAGTTGGAAGGGCTGAAGTTTGAGATGCTCCCTCCAGGTCATCAGCTTGGCTGAAGGGATTGTATTTTCATTACGCTTGTCTGTGTACATCACTTGTTAAAGAAACATTAACTTCATAGCTGTGAAGTACTTCTAGGAAGCATTTCAGTTGTGGAATGTGTTTTTGTAACTTTTTGTAACTGATAAACACTGTCTTGGCTAACTAATACGTAACTCAGTAGGAGGGATTTTGTAAAAGAGGAAAAAGGGGTTAAACGTTTGGTTGGTTTTTTTTTTTACATACAGAAAGTAGTAGTGCGGGAACCTGGACACTAAATGTGTTATGGAAGATGTGTGGTATTGATGTCCACATGGATCCAAACATTGGGAAAAGATTGAATGCTTTAGGCAACACTCTCACAACGTTGACAGGAGAAGAAGACATTGATGATATTGCTGACCTCAACTCTGTAAACATAGCTGACCTTTCCGATGAGGATGAAGTTGACACTATGTCTCCCACTATACACGCGGTAAGTGAATCAACCAAAATAAGTGCTGCTAGTTAGAACACGTCATGACAAAGTCTTCAAATGGAAAGATCATAGCCTTGAATTGAGTTCAGTATGCTATTCCTTATAGCTCATATAACTTGTTGCAAACGAAAAAAGTTTGTATGTTAGTTTTCTAACTCCATATTTCAAAGGCAAGAAATGACAGGTGATATTTCTACTGCTGTTATGTGGAAATACTGATCTGGTCTTGAAAATATGGAGACACAATACCTAACTTCGGGTGCCTGAACAGGAAAAGCTGTGACTATGGATAGATTTTCTTAACAGGAGAGTAAGTTACTAACAAGAGCAAATTAGAAAAAATTCTTTTTCAGTACTTCTACCCAATATGCTGCTGACCTTGCTTTTTGGTTTCATCTAAAAATGTTTTAACAAATGTTCTCTAATGGCTGTCTTAAATGTCTCTTGCCTGCCAACAGTGAAAACGTTATCCCAGAACACTAATGTTCCTGTTTGTTGTTTAGAAATCAGGTGGAGGTTCATTATGCGGAGATGCACGCAAGCTAACATTTGGGCAGCGGATTGTAAATCACCTGCTGGGTTTGAGCCCCCCAAACCATCGATACTCTGTTCCTGTAGAATATCTATTGGGGTCAGCGAAGTGTGATTCTCTTCAGTCTAGCAGATCACATATGAAAGCAGGCAGATCCTGCTCATGGGGACATGTATGTAGTAGTTAACGGTGTGTCTAATTGAATGATGGGGTTTGGATCACTGGAAAAAATCCAATCAGCTGCCTTTTGAGATGAAACTGATTCTTTTGCATGCACTAGTACAAAATTTAAGGTGTGAAATTCACTTTGCCTATTGTTAAATCACATCCAATTTTTGATGAGGGCATTAATTAAATGTTTATTTTAAAATAGGAGATTGTTGATCATCGGCGGCAGGGAGCTTCTAGTATCCAAACTGGAGAACAGCGAGGAAGAAAATTTGTGAAACGTTTAGTTGATATTAGAGAACTCAATGAGCAAGCTAAAGTCATTGATGACTTAAAGTAAGTTGGGTTTTGCTTCAACTTGCACAAATATAACAATAACTGGGGAATAACAAACTACAGTTGACTTCTGTCTTTTCTGTTTTTGTCACATATTTTGTGGCATAGTGATGGTCAAGTGGAAATCATTGTCTTTATATAAAAATAAGATATTGTCCTTTTGGATTCCATAAGAAAAACCTACATATTCAAGTACGCTCTTAATTTCTCAAGTTCTTCCCCAAGTGTCAAATTAGTCTATGTTCTTTCTGGTCCTGTGTTACGGTGGCTGATTATAATCAATTTCCTATAGAAAGAAGAAGATAGAAATTGTGGTGATTACTTTAACAAAATATATTACAGTAATAATCTTAGTCTCATTCACTGGAAGAAGAAAAATATTGAAAATAACTGTTTTTGCATCTTGTAGGTACTTTAATATTAAATCTCCTATGTGCTGTACTTGAGAAAACCCTAAGAAAGAATTATTTCAAATTTCATAAATTTCATCTGAACATCTTCTCTGAATTTTATTAATAATTTTGCATAGTTATGGCTTGTTGGGCCTTATTTGTTTTTCTTCTTCCTTCCCGAAGACAGGCTTACTGTAAGTGGATCTGTCTGGGATGGGAATACAGAGCTTGGTAATTACATGTTAAACACTGAAGAAGAGACACATTTTACTGCTTGTACTTGGAATAAAATTGCTGGCACCATTCAGAGGGCAATTGTGTCTGAACTTCGAGTTTTAGGTTAAATGTTTGTTCTAATACAAGTTCAAGAATCAAAATTATGTTTTGTGCCTGCCTTTTCTCAGTTTATGAATGCTTCAGTAAACTGTGATTCTTTCAAAATAGCATTTGCTTTACAGAGTATTTTAAATTATTTAGCAGTGTGCTTTTTCTGCAGAAGGTAATTTGCTACAGAAAGCTCTTGTTGGTGTGCCAGGGCTTTGGACTCTTGACAGCAGGAGGATTTTTCTTCTCAGTTTTGCCCTTTATGTTTGTTTTTAATTAAACAGCTGCCATGTGATTAAACATGTATAGGCGGTCCTTAATCTAGTTGTTACAATTAGGGCTTTTTGAAACAAGGCTGTTGCTGTACAGCCATTTTTACTCTCCACCTTGGTTAGCATCATGGTAGCAATGTTGTTTGGGTCTCCTTGCACGCTCATTTCTTCTACATCCTCTGTCCGATCTGCTAAGTCCCTTGGAGACAGAAACCTTAAAATCCTTAAGAATCCTTGTAAGGACAAAATATACAAAAAAATGTATAATGAAACAAGAATAATTCTTCTGCAGCTGTATTTGGCACAGGTTATAATTAACTACTGAAAAAAAGGAGAAAATGGGATAATTCCCAGAGAAAGCAGAATATCATTGCAACACCTATTTTGAAATTGTGAAATAATGTCACCTATTTGTAAGATAACTCAACCATGATTTATCCCCAGAAAATTAGGTGCAAGTGAAGGAACTATAAATCAAGAGATTCAGCGCTATCAGCAACTGGAGTCGGTGGCTGTGAATGATATCCGCCGAGATGTTCGTAAAAAGCTACGTAGATCCAGTATGAGGGTAAGCAGTATTAAATTACTTTAAACATAATATTAGCACTTATATTGCATATTTCTTTCCTGCACATTGATTAAAGCGAAGAAAATGTTAATAATGGAAAAGAAGATTAAGAATATCAAGTAGTTCAGCTCTAGCTTAAGGAGAGGGCGGGGAAAGGTTTTTTCTCTTATAATAATGATGATAGGAAAATAGGAATTTCAGAGATACTATAATGTAAATGGTTTTATTTGCATGCTCACAATAAATAGGCAGAAAATGTGTATTTGAAGTTGTTACTTACTCCTTCTCTTAGCAGATTTTAAAATGATTCTTTATTGGGCTGATGAATGCAGATGCAGAGGCAAGCATGTTAACTGCCTGGGCAAATGATAGATAGCTATTGTATTCCACTTGGCACGTGTGCTGCTTTCTATAAGTATGTTCTATATATAAATAAACAGTATAGTTGCTGAGTTAGGTGATGTAAAAATGAAAACAAGCTACTAAGTGTAGACACTAGAGGAAACGACAAAAAGCAAGCACTGTTGTTGGTAATCCACAGACACATGTGGCTGACATCCCAGACCCCAATAACAAACCGGGCAAAACGCTATTTTCACTGTGTCCTAGTGCATGAGCTCCAAGGATGATGCTTCATTAATAAAAACAAATCTTTCAAATAGTAATCTGTTAGCAGCTCTTTCTTGGGTGCTCTCATTTTAGCTTATGTTCTTCTGTACTGCAGCAGTAACTAGGAAAGATGCCTGTTGAAGTGGTTAGATTATTACCTCTGGGTATACTTTTCTTCTGGCAACAGCAATTATGAAGAGTGAACATTTATCCAGAGGCAAGATGAAGATGCTGGCAAATGCTGATAAGAGATACATTTCAGCTACTATGGAACAAACCCCATCTTTTTACTTTATTGGCACACCTGTGTAAAATAGCATTTTGCCTTGCCAGAGTTTTTCTCTGTCTTCTCAGTTGTTGCATTTAAATATTATTTTTGTTTTAGGCTGCCTCCTTGAAAGACAAATGGGGTCTCAGCTACAAACCCAGCTATAGCCGATCTAAGAGTATTTCAGCATCAGGAAGACCGCCTCTAAAGAGAATGGACAGAACAAGGTAAGGTTCTAGGAATCTGAGATCTGTGATCACAACAGCAGCTTAAGTAACGGAGGAAACATTGGACTTTGGCCCTAGGAGTCCTTTTACTAGAGGCAGCAGCTATATGTGGTGAAATTGCATAGGAGAAGATCCATTTTGGAAGGCAGGCATTTTCCAAAAAGCAACTTTTCACCTTTCTTTGAAAGTTCTTTTTTGACAGACTTAGTAGTATGTCAAATGAGAAGTTTCCACTTCTACAAGAATTTTGGGTTTTCTACAGAATCCTGCATTCAAGACATAATGAAGAAATGTATATAAAGAAAAATGGCGTAGTGTAATCTTTTTGGTTTCTACACTTGATTTGCAATCATCTGCCTTAAAGGGCTTTTGCAATGAGAAGAAGGAAGGGAGATTCTTTTTTGTTGTTGTTGTGAACAATAATTTTCTTTTAATCTCTTCACCTGTAAAACATGTATTGATTTTGTTTCATCATTTAATGGCTGCTGAGCAAACTGTAATTGTGTAATGATGCCTCCTGGTAAAGTTTTTCTTTGTTTTTAGAATACATGTGTTTGAGTCTATTGCTACTGTAGATCCAGCTGAAGCATTCAAAGTTTGGAAATAAAAATGCACTACGTTACTATGTATTAAATATAAAAGACTTGAAATTTAGGAAGTGGAGAGTAGTGTTAGAATTGTGTGGACTTTTTTCATATGAGAATAGAAATTCTTAATAGAAATTTGCTTCAAATGTGAATACTTCTGTAGAACTGAATGGAAATATATAAATAATCCAGATGGGAAAATATCAAAAAGGAAATATTTCAGTTAAAAAAAAAAAGCTTTCTAAGTACTCTAAAGTGAATTTTTCAAGATGCCCTTGAAAAGGAATCTTTCTTCTGAATTACCCAGCATTCTTGATAATTAAAGTAGAGCAAGTGTTGAAGGCATGAAAGTTCTAGTTTAGGATCTGTCAGATGAAAACAATTTTCATTTTAGCTTTTCACAAGATTATGTGAAGAGAACCAGAATTTGCATGGAAAAGATAATGAGGCTTTTCTGTTCTTCTATAAGAAGTACAAAGTTTTGAAAAACTTGATGAGTACTTTGGTTGTGAATGGAAAATTAGTACGCATACACTATAAGGCCAAATAATTCATTTCATTTGCATCAGGGAATACATAATCTGTCAGCTTGCTCTATGTCCCAAATGTCACAGATGCCTCATTTTTCTATAATTTCTGCATGTTGCTTTAGGATTGAAAATTTGCACAAAGAAATAAGCAGAGACTGGCTAGCTGTTGTCTACTAGCTAAGTAACATGTAGCTGCTTTCCGTTTTCTTCTCCCCCTCTTTCCTTTCCACATATCCTAAGTGCTTCAATTATGATTTTATACTTTCTTCTATAACAAAATTGTAAGTCCTGACTGTACTTTTATTGCCATGTATTTGTGTAGTTAAATGTTTGCATGAACATAAAATCCTGCACTAAAACTCAACAAGCTGTTGTGGTTTTGTTTTGCTTATAGCTCTCGATTTGGAGACAGTGAAGACCTCCCAGATATCCATGTAGATGCTGCATCTCCTGGGCCAAGAGTAACTTTCAACATACAGGATTCTGTAAGAATTACTTTATATGCTATATAATTATATTTCCTGTGCCATTTGGTCACAGATTCATGAGATAGGTGTACTTAGGCAGACCTCAATTGCTTGTATGTTTTTGTGTGTCTTTTTCTGTGTGTGTGCACATGCCTCAAATGATGGATGTGTTTTTGGAAGATATATTTGTTTTGATAGAAGACAGATGTGTTTTGGTTTCTTAACACAGAAATTAAGTGAAACATTAGGAAGAATACTTGAAAATGGTATTATTTTAGGGTGATACACATAATGGTAATACAATTGTTTTATTTATATCAGAAGTGTGCAAAAAATCATCCAGTATTTTTTGGTTTTGAATATATTTAGAGTTTTGGAAATGGGTATTAGACAGTTTGCTGTAACCCTACAGGTATATCCTTCTGTGTGTCTGAAATGGATTGTTGAATCTTTGGTTTTGTTTGTTGCTATGTTTTCTCATTTTTAAAATGTTCCTATTATGTTGTTTTTGCATGGCTGATATTATTGTAATTGTTTTAATTTATTTTTTTTTTCACTTCTAATTAAGTTGAATAAAACAGCTTTGGGGATTGCACAACAATCCAGCTGTCCAGGGGAAGGGTATTTTCAGGTATTTCTGAGAAGAAGCAAGTATTCTTTGCCAGAGAAAACTAATTTATCTCACAGGGAACTGCTTTTCAATGTTTCATCTCTTTTGCATTCAGCTAAACAGAATGTATATCAAATTTGAAAATATTTAAATTTAAATAGGTAAAGTAAGCAGAAGAACATGATTCATTGTTGATGAACTTCTTAGAGTGTTTCTACACCCTTATTTAGACCTAAAACTTGGTAGTTTTTGTAAAATGAATTATTGGAATTGTGTCTGTATATTTATGAAGTCTTTGATCAAGGCTGATGTGAAGCGATGTAAATCTAGCCTTGAAATGTGCTTTAGGAGAGGATTTTTTTGTGCAGGTGTCTACATCTGCTACTTTGTGTTCTAAGACTGCAGGCATCAACACCAGTACAAAATAATTGCTAGGTGAGAGGACATCTTCTCACACTTTTATTGCTATTGGAATGCCTGTATTTAATGCAGAGTAAGACATTTTCAAATAATAGGGAGTATGGAATGTGATAAAACTTAATGTGCAGAGAAGAAATGGGGCTGCCATTAACTGATTTAAAAAACACGTTTAGTGAATATAGTAAAGATTTTTTTTTCTTAAAAACAAAAACAACCAAACCAAACCAACAAAAGCAAACAAACAAACACACACACACCCCGAACAAACTCAAGACATAGTAACATACCTTTTTCTTCCCTTCCAACTCATGCTCGCAGGAAACAAATTTTATTCTTGAGAGAGAGGTGGAAATAAAACATAAAAAAGTGTTTTGCACGTTTATATATGTTCATGTTTAAAAGCTACTTTTTGTTGTTGTTACATATAAGCCTGGTTAGCTTAAGTTTTGTTGGCATAGCAAAATGCTATCAAACCTTACAGGTATCAAATGTTGAATATAAAAAAAAAAAGAAAAAATCTTACTGACATTATAATGCCAGTTCTCAGCAAAGATCCGATTTGAATGTGCAGACAATGACTGTGTAGGTCTATAGTAACACTGCGTTAGGCAGTGCTGGTGTTGAACTAACACTTCTAGATATTTTTCACAGGCATTTAAAGAAGTTAAAGTTGAAAAATTGCTCTTGTGGTGCTTTGTGACGTGGGAGAAACAGGAGGCCCCTTTTGGAAATCTGGCCTGCCGTCTGTTTGGTGCTAAAGCACGTTTGCCCGAGGGTGCAGCCCCGAGCTGCCCAGGGGTGCCGTACATTCTGTGTTAGCATCCTGCATGCACGCCTCACTAACGCTCCGGGGCCTCACCCCTCTGCGAGGTTCATGATGATTTTTGCTATCTTTCGTTCTTTTCTTTCAAAATATTCTTTTAAATTGAAATGAGATGTTTCCATTCCTTCTGATCATGTGAGTTGGTCAGAGCATGATGCGTATTTAGCTTACGGATTGAGCTCGATCACTAAGCAATGGCAAACGGCTCCCCACCGAGCTTTCATTGCTTTCTTTTTCATTACCTCTCTTGCAATTTCTACACCTGCTGTCTCTGTATTATGAGGAACTTGGGAGTGGGAGTTTCTCATAGCGCTCTTCCTTTTTTATTTCCAGAGCTGTCTAATGCATTCTTGACGGAAACAAGATCTGTGAAAATTTACTATCTTTTTGTCTTTTTATAATCAGTTTCCAGAGGAGACAGAAATGGACCTTTTGTCTGTAACTATTGATGGTCCCTCCCATTACTCATCTACTAGTGAAGGCTCATGCTCGGTATTTGGTTCACCCAAAACTCCAGTAGTCTTCTCACCCGGCATTCCCTTCCAGCCTGAAGAAGGACGCCGGGATGACAGCTTATCATCAAGCAGTGAGGACTCTGAGAAGGAGGATGACCGTGAAAGAGAGAGGACGTACTTTTATAGGAAACCACCGTAAGTAATGGTCCTAAGGAAGAACATAGAAATTAAGAAAATACACTTGAAATATTGACTTTAAAGCTATAAAGTCTGATGAAGGATTGAATTTTACTTGGAGTGTGTATGTAGAAGGCAAGGGAGGTTGTGTTCAGCAGAGGTGACTGTGAGGGAAGGGGGAATTCTGACCTGAAAAGGACGCAACTGTTAGAAATTACAGGGCTTGGAACAGAATAAAAGAAATGGAAAAGAGAGTTTTTTGAGGCATGAGGCAGGTCTTAGTAGGACCAAATGACAGATTTGTCAAATACAGCATAACTTTCATTTTTATCCAATGATTATACCTCCACAAAGTACATGTGATAATGTAAATATTTACAAATATGAAAATTATTGTATATATCTTTTCATTCCTTTTCTTGATTGAGAATTCAAGAAAGCTGAATTCTTTGTGGTACCCTATCTAAAGAAAGGATACTTAGTAATGTTGTTAATGAAAGACGGATTGCTGTACTGCTGTGCATCAGACGAGGCCTTTTCCAGAAAAGTTCTTAAAATATCGTACACTGAGTGTGGACATAGTCTAAGAATGCCCAGAACAGAAGTTCAGACATCAGATCAACAGTTGGTGGCCCACCTGTTCAGGTAAATGTCATGTTAATATCTAACCACAATTGTGCCTGTGCAGGAACACCTCTCGCAAGAAAGCAACAGGCTTTGCTGCTGTCCACCAACTGTTCACTGAGCGCTGGCCGACAACACCTACCAACAGAAGTGTGACTGGCACAACCACGGAGAGAAATATTGACTTTGAACTTGATATCAGGGTTGAAATTGATTGTGGAAAATGTGTACTGCACCCTACAATGCTTCAGCAAGAGCACGATGACATTAGTTTACGAAGGTAAGAAATGTTTTACCCTGTTCTCCCTAAGGCTAATGACTACTTAATTTGACTTTACCTATTAAGTCCATCTGTTATTTACATCACTTTAATTATGACCATATGCGCAGTAATTAATGACTCTTAAGAACTGACCTGTTTAAAAAGCATAGATGTATGTGTTAGTTTGTTACTATCACTTTATTTGTAGTAATTATGTCATACCATCACCGTAAGTTGTCGTTGTTATGGCCAAGTATGGTATGGAGAGCTGTGTTTGTATAGCAAGGATAAGCATATGCCTCTCTTCTGATTTTATTTTTTAAATCATGTTTTGTCTTTCATAAACAAAATGTTAGGCTTTCAAAGCACTTGGGTTATTCTTCTTTTTTTAGCCTCCAAAGAGGTAACTTTACAACTTAGTGAATCCACACAATGGTTTGATAAATAATGGGGCTACTAGGTGTTTTCTCATGATCTGAGGTCTCCCATTATTTCATGAGTATAAAACATGCTGATATTATGTATCTTTCATAATAAAATGCATCTTTTTAATTATCTGAGGCAAGATCTTAATGATCTTCTGATCTTAATGAGGTTTGATCCCATCCTCAGTTTTTAAATTCTCCTTTTATCATATGTCTGTGATCGGGGATCCAATGGCAGCTTTACATTACTTTTTAAAATTTGGTATGTCGTTAATAATACGGAGAATTTTAAGAAACTTAACTGTCAACAAAGATAATTTTTAACAAGTGTAGTATAAGGAAACAAGATTTACTTATTTTAACTGTAATTGTAAGAAATACTTTTTCTTACTGAGGAGTATACATAGGAGATCTGTAATGAGAAAGCAATTTGCTTTCCATCTTTCCAAGACATTTTTTTCTAAGAATTGATACAGAAGGAAAAAGAATCTCTTAAGATGACAGGCTTTACAGCAAAGAAGGAAAATTGGTGTTTTCTGCATATCAAAGAGTTTTCACAGAGCAGGTTGGGTAGTGTAGATGAACTTGACTGTAGGAGTACAGAACATTGGAAGGTGTTTCTCTAATGACATAACAATAATTTTGTAGAATTTACTGCCTGAAATAATCACATAATAAAAATGGTGAAACTAGTTGCCTCACAGAAAGATAATAGAGGTCACAGAAAGTAAAGAGTAAAGCAGAGATTGAAATGCTTTCTTATATAGTTGATGCTACAAATTTGTTTCAGGCACATCTAGGTTTTTTAATACTGGAAATATGCTCTTATTAATATAAGCATTAAGGTTACTTTAATAATTTGCATTGCATTTATTTTAGGAGCTATGATCGGAGCTCTAGAAGTCTGGATCAAGAGTCTCCTTCCAAAAAGAAGAAATTTCAAACTAATTATGCATCTACTACTCACTTACTTGCTGGCAAGAAAGTGCCATCATCTCTACAGACAAAATCTAGTGATGTGGAAACAACAGTGTTTTATATTCCTGGGGTGGATGTAAAGGTAAAAGAAGTGTATAACTCAGCAGGGAAGCACTTGCTCTTGCTCTTTCTCTCTGCTGAAGTATGATTTCAAAGCAAATACATTGTTACAGTGTGTAAAGTTCATACTTACAGAGCACCTCGGCAAAATCTCTTTTCAGTTATATAGATACCGCTAAAATAGGAATAATGATTTTTGTAATACTACGTTGAAAGCTGATAGATGCTTTTACCCTCATTTTCTTAGGGAGGAAAAAAAGCGATCTTGTATGTACCATCAAAAATAGAACAAAAATGTCAAATGATGCTCCATAACAAACAGTGTACGTGATATTATATAATGAAAAGAAATCAGTTCCATTAATAGTTTGGTGTCTAAAATAAGATATTTGTTTTGGATATTTTCTTCTCTGACGGGTAATTTATATTGCATGGCCTTTTTAAATAAAGGAAGATGTGTTCACTGCCAGTAATTTACGGGAAGGGCAGCTTAATAGTTGGCCCACTAACACACGAAATTCTCTTCCTGTGTCTTCTATGTTGCTTATTATAGCAGTCAGAGTCTTTGTATAAAACCCCCCCTTTATTTTTTTTAGGACAGTGTTCTCTCAAACACTATCAAACTGTACACTCCCCTGTTATTTTAATCATTGCTTCTACATCCTCATAAGAAAGGGCCTCAACAGAAATGTTCTTGTATTTGTGATTTGAAATCCTATGGAGTAAGAATAGGAAAACCAGGTCACCGCTCCATGGAAACTTCACGTAGTTCAGTTGAGGCAATGCCATAAATCAAGTCCTCTTCACTTGAAACAGCCTGACTCATCTAGTTTTTCAATGTGGAAAGGCTACGTGTGTCTATTTCTCCAGTATTGCAGGCTGTCTTCAGGGATACTTGCTATGGTTCAGGTCCTGCCCCTTGCTTTTTCAGTCAAATTTAGGAATAGCTAAACATTCTCTACAGCTTTTGTTATCTTCTGTGTTTTCATTGATAGTGTACTATGTACATATAGGAATTGTGAATTCTTGGAATATTTTATTATTTTTATTTTTTTAATGCAAATTTTAGTATGCTGGTGTTCAGCAGTGGAATAATTTTACCATGCAGTAAGACAGAAAGCAGGTGATGCAGCAAGGAACAAATAGTTGGTGGCACAGGATGTGTAGGATGTAACAGTGTGGAGGAGCGAGCTTTAGGCATTGTTCCTAAATAGTTCATTTCCTCGTTTTCTCTGTTTCCTTGATATTTTTTTTAGTTATTTAGTTAGATATTTTTTAGTTTATTGATTTATCTTTTTTTGTACAAAGATTTCAGTGCACAGTCTACATGTATAGGACGTGAATTGGAATGTAAAGTATCTTACAATGGTATCTTTGTAAGTAACGAGGAAAAAAAAAAAGAACTGAAGGGAAGGAGTAACACCAAACTGCTATATAGACATTGAGCTACTTGTATGAAGTAAATTGATCTTTCTTTGCATTCCAGTTGCACTACAACTCTAAGACTTTAAAGACTGAATCGCCAAATACTTCTCGAGGATCCTCTTTGCCAAGAACCCTTTCCAAAGAGTCCAAGCTGTATGGTATGAAAGATACTGCCACATCTCCTCCTTTATCTAGCACTATCCACAGCAAGACTAACACCTTACTTCCTCCCCAGCCCCCACCCATCCCATCAGGTACTTAGAGACAATAACCTTCTAAAACTATCCTGGAAATATATCTTTTCTTCATGTAATCTACTAGCTTTAGATCTGTCTGCACATTACCTGAAGCACTGTATATATCAAGTCTACCTTTGGCTGCAGAACCCTGATCTCAGAAGTATGAATGCAGTTCATAAAGCTGCATTGTTAGAAATCTCTTGCCAAACCAGTCTCAGTAATATTTGTCATAGTCAGCACGTCCCAGTGATGGGCTGTCACTGCCTTCTCCCTGTTTTCATTTAACAAAATAATGCTTATTACTGGAAAGCAAAGTTTAAGTATCTGTATAAAAAGTGAATGCTGACTGCTTTATTCTTCATAATCCAAGAAAAAAAAATTCAGATGAATCCTTGTGTCTCTATATCCCTATGTTACACTATTCAAAGAACCCTTTCAGCTTTTAAGTGCCCTCTGCTGCACAAGTAATGCGTAAATTACTGCTGTCTGGAACTGGGTTATATCTTGTAGTACTGAAGCAGCTGATTAGGCATATTTGTATTAATGAAAATACCAGACTAGTGTTCTCAACTGTTGCAGACCCTTAAATAACCATGATTTGGAGTATCACAAGTTTTAATACTTAAATTTTATCTCCAATGATTCCTGTTTTCAAGCAGGAGGCAATTGTTACATCATGTCAGATCTAGAGGTATGTAGATTGCACCTCCAACTTCTGAGACATTCACTCTTCTCTCCTTTGGCATTTGAATATCACTTTAAAAACAAAAATCAAAATTTGATGAGTATCATTATTAGTAGTAATTAAATTAGTAACTGAAAATAGTTGTGTGGGGCTTTTTTGTGGATTTTTTGTTGGTTGATAAAACCAGAGGAGATGCTGGGAGAGAACAGTGAAATGGGGGCACCTTCCTCAACTACCCATGCTGTTGAACCATTAGTTCATACTCCTTTTAAGTGTCCACCCTCTTTATGATTACTGAATGTTTTGTAATCTTGGATTATACTACTGCTTTCAATTTTGCTCTGTATTTTCCTACCTTCTTTAAAATTTTTGCCTTCTAAATTTTTACCATGTCATGTCCAGTTACTGAGTCTTGTTGTTTCTGTGTCTGTAAACTCTACATTTGATGGGCAGCTTAAGGAAATTACACTTGGGAGACATTTCTATGATGATACAAAGCTGGGGATTGCAATCACTTTTTTTTCTTTATGCATTGTATTTCTATAAATATTTATTAGTTCTGAATTGTTCTGAAACACATTTATTTTTATTTATATTACTTTTTTAATATTACTTTTCCTCTGGAATGGAAACCACCTTGTCTTATTGTCTTCGATGTCCAGTAAGAGCAAGATAGGCACTAAACAGAATAATTTGCATAGAGTGAAAATTGAGTGCTTGAGTTTTTTTAGCAAATAAAAGGATTTCTAAGCTCCATTTTAGTCACTTAAATTATGTCATTTTTGGAATATTTGAAAATCAGTATGTTAATTTATCTCCATTCTAATAGCTGTATTTCATAGAGATAGTAATTGAGCTGGTGCTAATACCTTCTGTGCATATTTATGTTTTGATGAGCGTGGGTCCAAGTGCTAGACTCTTCCACAGATTTAGAAGATGACAATCTTTTTATTAGTTTATACTCTGGCTAGCTCCAGGTTTTAAAAAAATGCTGAATTAGAATCTTCAGTTATTCTTTGCATAAATACAGTAGGAATTGCAATTTACAGTTTTAATTTTTTTGGTGCATTTTCTCACTTTAAACTGATATTCTTTCCAGGCTCATGTGTATGTTTTTCTTAATTCTGCCTTCGTTTCCAGTTAGCTGCAGTTACTTTGCATTGTGTATTTGGGGAAGAATTGTGTGTGTGTCTGATTTCAGTGCTGTTCTTTAAAAAGCAAAGTGGTGACAATGACGTATGACAGTGAGTGCTTGGTGAAGAACACACGCAATGGTATTATAATCAATCATGACAGACCAATAGTTGTTTTTGCACAGTTTTCTTAGGGAAAACTTACAGCTTAATTTTTTTCTAACCAATTTGGTTTATGCTTTTTCAGATGATGATACAGAGAATTAGAGGAAACAGCTGTTAGTTATGAATTATTTTCTAATGTTTATCAGTCAGTTACTGTTGAGTGGTATCATGTTAGACAAACTTGTCTTTTAAATGTTGCAGCCAAAGGGAAAGGAAGTGGTGGAGTGAAAACTGCTAAACTGTATGCATGGGTTGCACTCCAGTCGTTGCCAGAAGAAATGGTCATCAGCCCATGCTTACTGGACTTCCTAGAGAAAGCTCTTGAAACCATTCCAATTACACCCATTGAAAGGAATTACACAGGTAATATTTGTGTTCTAGTACTCTGTGCTTTTTCTTTTTTGTCTTTTGGTGGCCTTGAGCTGGTCTTCCTTGACATTCCAGTTTCTAATGAGTTCTTGTACTTGTTAAAAGCTGTTAGTTCACAGGATGAAGACATGGGACAATTTGATATACAAGATCCCTTAGAAGAGTCTACAACATCGTTAGTATCATCCTCGACATCAGCATATTCATCCTTCCCTGTGGATGTGGTGGTTTATGTACGAGTTCAGGTGAGGTTTTAACTCAACATTCAGTATAGTAACTCCAGTCACAGTCTTTGAGACAATCCCTGCTTCTAAGTTTGCTTTTCAAAAAATAAATACTTTCAAGTGTCATTTCTGAGATATTAATGTCTAGTGTGATGATAAAATGACTTATTTCAGCAGAAGTTCTCACATATTTTAGTCACATGGAGACCAAAGAAATGAGCTATTTTGAAAAGTCACAAAAGTTCTGGACATTTTAAATCATTACTTCTTCATTGTCTCTTGGACTTCTTTTGGAAATATCTTTTATAACTAGTATTTCATCCATTGTTTATAGGTACCATTGCAAAACAAAACTAATCATTAAAGATTTTCTCAGGTTATATGTAAAATGTAGGAATGTACAGATATCATCTACAAGACATTATTCACACTATTTAATATTTGATGTGTCTGGGCTTGTTACATGTGTCAGGGAGAAGTACTACTGAAGAGAAATTCAGAGCACTTGAACTTGATCTGAATGTTGCTATTATATTTTTCCACCTTTCTCAAACAATGTTTGTTCCTGGTATAAATTTGATCATGTTCCCAAATTGAAAAGCATACTCTAACAGATGCTTTTTCTTCTTTTTTTCTTTTTTTTTTTTATGCCTATGAAAATTCACCACAACAATCTGTAGGCTCTCTCAGCTCTTACTTGCAAGCTCATCTGGCCAAGAATGTGTTGAGGAGAGCTGAGGCTTTCAGCATCAGCTCAAGTGATTCTGTATAAGTTCTCTCATGAGACGAGCTGTGAATTGACTGGGGCAGGAGGAAGAGAGGGGGATGTTCATGTCCTCTGCTGCATCCAGGCTTCCTGTGCCTAAATTTTTCAAAAGACAGGTTCAAATAATAGCCCTGGTGCTGGAGGGATTCCCTGAAATTAATGGCCCTGCATCAACTTGTATACGGTTATCTTAATAATGCTAAAACCCGTCTGAAAAGGCTGTAATTTGCTTAGTTTCAAAAAATAAATATGTAGCACTTTCTAAGCCAAAGCTGGAATGTTTTTAGTATTTCACATTTGTTCACTGAATCCTTTATTTTCTTTCTGTCTTTCAGCCCTCTCAAATCAAGTTCAGTTGCCTGCCGGTATCAAGAGTTGAATGTATGTTGAAGTTGCCTTCCTTGGATCTTGTTTTCTCTTCAAACCGAGGAGAACTGGAAACATTAGGCACAATGTACACATCCGAAAACGTGTCAGTTGGTGGCAGTACTTCACAGAGTGGCTCAAAGAATTCAGTTAGTAAATCTGGAGCACCAGGTAATATGTATAGGAACATTTATATTACACACAGCTTATAGCATAAATAAATATAACGTTCTGTTGTCTAAAATTAGAGTAGAAGATAAGCTTTTACACACCTTAAGGCTAGAAGTCTACATGTTAGTGAGTTCAGAAGGATTTATTCATGTTGTATCAGTTTCCTGTAAAAGCTTGCACACATTATTGGAGTCTTTCTTGCATTGGTTAACTGAGTTCAGTCATCTCTTATAAAAGGCTATAAAATACCTAAGCTACATTACTGCTACAAGGGTGTCACTTGATGTGCATTTGGTCTGTTTAATATTTCTGTTAACAGTATTATTTCACATTTGAAAATGCTTTTGTGCTAAAACTTAAATTTTGCAAAAAAATATTTGACTTCAGGTTCATCACCTGGACTCGGCAGCCCTCTTGGCAGAACACGGCACAGCAGCAGTCAGTCAGACTTGACCACTTCTAGTAGCAGCTCTTCAGGCCTGAGCTTTACCGCCTGCATGTCCGACTTTTCCCTTTACGTGTTCCATCCGTATGGAGCTGGAAAACAAAAATCTGCTGTTACTGTTCTAACCCCTGGATCAGGAGCCTTAGGTATAGAAAGAACAAGTTTTTGTTTGCCTTAATGAACATTGTTCAAGTTTGGCATGGTTTTCTGAACTGAAGATTTGAAAAGGTCACAGAAGGTTAAACTTTTTCCTTTCTATTTCCAGGTAATGTGGATGAGGAACCAACTTCGGTCACTGGCCGGAAGGATTCTTTGAGCATTAACCTTGAGTTTGTGAAAGTCAGCCTGTCACGAATAAGGCGTTCAGGAGGTTCCTCCTTTTTTGAGAGTCAATCTGCGAGCAAAGCTACCAGCAAGATAGATACTACATTGATAAACATATCTGGTAATTGCTTGTTTCATTTTAATCCCATCTCTTCAGCTAATTACAGAAGTGCTATTCCAGTGATAACTTTACTCTCAGCAGCTTTTGTAGATGTTACGAGGGCCATCTACTTGTAGTGTGCAGTAAAATTTTTGATCTTTTTGGATGAAGTAGGGATTGATACATTAAATTTTAATGGTACATGGAGTACCTATTTGCAAATGCACTTTTTTTAGTCTCGCAATTCATTTCATTTAACTAAGGGGGCTTGCTCAAACGCTTCTCTGACATGAGTCCGTGTGATTAATGCGACCCTTGAATATTTTGAGATTGTACTGGCTCTGGCTAGGATGCAGTTAACTTTCTTCACAGCAACCCATATGGTGCTGTGCTTTGAGTTTTTGGCTGAAACAGTATGGATCACACACCAATGTTTTGGCTGTTGCTGAACAGGGCTTGCCTTCCCTCTTTCCTGCTCCGCCTGAGAGTGGGCACAGCTAGGACAGCTGACCCAAACTGATCAAAGGGATATTCCATTGCACTTGATGTTGTACTCAGTAATAAAAGCTCAGGGAAAGGAGGAGAAAGTGGAGATGGCATTTGGTGGTGGTTATGGCATTTGTCTTCCCAAGCAGTGGTAAGGTGTGCCAAGGCCCTGTGGTCCAGGAGATTGGAAGGGATGAGCACCTTGGTGGGCATTTGGCTGTTGGCCAGGGCCAACCTATAACAGAGACAAAGCCTAAATTGTTTGAGTCAGCCACAGGGGAACAAACTTCTGCGGGCACCCAGTGCCCTGGTGTGAGAGCTCTTTTGAATTACTGGGCTAATCCAGCAGAATGGTTATTATTATCTGCCATTAAAGCCCTCAGATGAGGAGTCTCAGAGGGCTGTACAACACAAGTAGGAACATCAGTTACATTGTTAGGTTCCATCTTGCCTTTATGAAATGTGTTTGTGCCTAATACTGGATTTGGAAAAATGGCAACACCTTGGGAAAACTGCAGGTTTTAATAACTACTTCTTCATTACAGCAGAGACTGTATTGCTGGGTAAAGTAGTATTTGACTATATTGAACGCCTGTCAATTAGATTTGGTTACCAAACCCTGTTACTACTGAGAATTTACAGTTGTGTGTATATGCTTTTCCTTTGTCAGCTGTCTGTGATATAGGATCTGCTTCTTTTAAATATGATATGCGGCGACTCAGTGAGATTCTAGCCTTCCCAAGGGCTTGGTACAGGAGAAGCATTGCTAGACGGCTCTTCCTAGGTGATCAAACAATAAATCTGCCAGGTAAGGTACTGCTTCTTATCATGAAAAGTCTTTTTGTACAAGGGGTTGTAGTAGGAATTTTATAACCATTATTACCTGTGTATTACACGTGTGACTAGTTTAAAAGGTATTATAATTTATTCCATATGCAGTAACTCTAATAAGTTTAATAGAAAATCCTAGAAAGAAGAAATGGGAAATTTTTTAAAGTAATTGAACTATTTGAAGTGCTTATATTAATGAAGACAGTAAAAAACCTTTAGTTATGATAAATTAAATCTATTTTGACACTCTCCAAATACTTCTTAGTATACATTAGAATATCATTAAACAAAAATGAAATGTTTTTTCTGCTTTTCACACGCTGCTTTATTTCTAGTAGCATCGGGTCCTGGAACACCAGATTCAATTGAAGGGGTCAGCCAGCATCTCTCTCCTGAGTCGTCGCGCAAAGCATACTGTAGGACGTGGGAGCAGCCCTGCCAGTCTGCTTCTTTTACACACATGGCGCAGTCGCCTAATGTGTTTAGTGAGCATAATGCAAGCAGCAGTATGTCGCCTGGGACAGCGTCCCACAGCTTAAAGTCTCCAGCTGTTACAAGATCCAGGAGCGTCTCTGACTCTTCTGTGCCTCAGAGAGGTTAGTAGACAATGATTGACATCAGTTGTATCAAAAAAGTGCGTCATTACTCTTTTGTAGAAAGCAACTGTAAAATATTCTCTTCCACTCTGCCTAGGACTGGGGAGCTGATGGCTTAGAGAAATGAAAACATACTAAGAGGTCTAAATAAAGGTAGTTTCTATATAAGAAGTACAGTAACTTTTAATTTCTTTTACTACAAATTTATAGCAGTGTAGCATTGGCTATGTGGGATATTTATGGCATTAGACAGAGATAGGAGATTTAGAATATGGCATTTATTTTCGTCCAGGAAAAATACCTCTGACAAAAGAAAGGACAGGTATTTTGTCTATTTAGAATGCAAGCAAGATGTTATGTATGAACAGTTTTTTTGGAGAAGACACATTTGGAGAAAGATTTATGGCTGGCAGAGTGGCTTGTTGATAGGAAGTACAGTTTTGTACAGGGTTCTAAAAGAATTGCCAGGATTTTTGTGAGAAGAGCAAAGAAAACTCTAATATATGAAATTTTGACTTGACACTTGTGCAAAGAGCTGCTATCAGAATATTAAAATAAGAATAATTAATTTTCTGAATACACTGGTATTTTTAAACACTAAATGATTTAAAATATGCTCTTGCATGAGAGACTGCAAAATAATAATAATTCTCTTACAGATATTAGTAAAAATAAACGTGTAAAATGAGTCAATTTCTATGACAACTAAAGCAACGTATATTGCAAATCCTCTAGTTCTCCCTTATCCTCACTCATAGTTTTGTGGTGCTCCTTAAATATGGTGTTAGTCTGTCCTTTTGCAGTATATACAATGGATATATTCTGCACTTCTTCCCAGCATGTGGAATCAATTAGATTTTTGTCTGTTTTTTCTCTAGATACTCTCTCAAAAACATCAACTCCATTTAATAAGTCAAATAAAGCTGGAAGCCAGCAAGGAACACCATGGGAAACACTGGTTGTATTTGCTATGAATCTAAAACAATTAAATGTTCAAATGAATATGAGCAACGTAATGGGAAATACTACGTAAGTATACAATAAGATCAAGCATGTTTTAACAGATGGTGTTGTTTTGGGGGAAAAAGGCCATTTTACCCACAGACTGTTAACAGCTTGTTATCTTCTAGCTTTAAAATCCTAACTTTTCCAGTTTTGAAGTGTGAAGCCCCTCACAAATACTGATAGATGCTTAATCCTGAAGTCACTTATACTTAAACCACATTGTTTACTGCTTTCCAGTAAATAATTTTCAGTTTCTCTTTTGACAGCCTGGAAAACTTTATTTTCACCTGTTTTCTAGGTGGACCACCAGTGGTTTGAAAAGCCAGGGTCGTCTGTCTGTGGGTAGTAGCAGAGATCGGGAAATTAGTATGTCTGTTGGCTTAGGAAGATCCCAGTTGGATTCCAGAGGGGGAGTTGTTGGAGGTACCATAGATGTTAATACCCTGGAGATGGTGGGTAAGTTGAAAAGCTGCCTGGTATTAGCATATACTCCAGACAATGAATGTGAAAAACTAAAGAATACACACAGTACCTGGCTTTATGAACCTGTTAGTACATAAAAACTTTGGATTCTTACTTGTGCATTCTGATCGAAGACACACTGAATTGAAGGGATAGCCTTCTGATTCAATCTCCGGGTTGCTCTCCTATTACACTATCTAGTTGTGCAACCCTCCAGCCCCTTTCAGTGGTCTGGACAGATGACAACTGAAAGATTTGATAGAATTTCAGCTCCTCCTAGAATTTCTCAAGTGCTTATGGTCTGGGAAAAGCAAAACTGGCTTTGGAAAGAGGCTGGGTGTTCTGGTGCTACACCAGAGTCATGACCTCCCCGTTCACCTGGAAAAAAACAGTGCTTTCTTAGTCCTTCTGTATCATGTGGATGGTATAAGGGTGAAGTCACTGGAAAAAACTTTATTGCCTTGGTTCTATTTCAGCTCATATTTCTGAACACCCCAACCAGCAGCCCAGTCATAAAATTCAAATTACCATGGGTTCTACTGAAGCACGTGTTGACTATATGGGGTCCAGTATCCTAATGGGAATCTTCAGTAATGCTGATCTAAAACTACAGGATGAATGGAAAATTAATCTGTATAATGCTTTGGACTCAAGCATGTCTGATAAAAGGTAATACTTCTTTCTGTGGTAAGAATTTATAATGTTTGATAAGGTCAAATTCTGCCTATATGTCTTCTGTCCAGTATTGCTAACAAAAAAATGTGTCTGCTAGAAAGCAAAAGGTTCATTGTTTGGTGTTTTTTGTCAGTAGGAAATAGATTAACTGCTAATGTTCTTGCTGTTTTTAATATCTAGTGAGATATTTGTCCATGGGGACTTGAAATGGGATATCTTCCAAGTGATGATTTCAAGATCAACTACACCAGACTTAATAAAAATAGGAATGAAACTCCAGGAGTTCTTTACTCAGCAGTTTGATACAAGCAAGCGAGCTTTGTCCACCTGGGGACCTGTTCCTTATCTCCCTCCCAAGACTATGGCCAACAACTTAGAGAGAAGCTCACATGAGCAGTGTAAGTGGTGCAAAAAAACAGTATGCTTCCCAAGTAGGATGTTTTAATTGCAAAAATTAATCTGAGCAACTTTATATGTGCAAGTATATCTATTTGACTTGAAATAGTTTCTTCAGTACATTCTTCCTGTAAATTTGGGCTGGCAATAACCTTTCAATGAAGAATGTAAACACCTTGAGTACTGTACTAGAACACACATACAATAATGAACTAACTTATGTTATTTTTGGGTTTTAGTTAAAGATAGGTATTTTTAAAAGAAGTTAAATCTTTTTTGCAGTTTTCAAACTATTTCAATACAGTTAAAATAGACTTCAAAATAGGCTTTGAAAAACATTTCTACTTTGAGTAGCAGTGGAAGCGTGATGTTACTTTTACTTTCTATTAATCGTGAGCTGAAACCATAGTTTGTCTGAACACAATGAGACACTGATTTCCAAGTATGCTTCTTAGGATAGCCACCTTAGATCACAAAGGTGAAACAGTGTCCTTGAAATAGATTAGAAAATACTGCTCATAATTCCATGCTTTATTAAAAATATAAATAAGGCAGCAATCTTTCCTGTATCTTTCTCTTTCTGCAGTTTGTTCTTACTATTGCGTGTTTACTTTACAGTCCTGGATGCAGCCCATCATCGCCATTGGCCAGGAGTTTTGAAAGTGGTGTCTGGGTGCCATATATCCTTATTTCAGATGCCATTGCCAGAAGATGGAATGCAATTTGGAGGATCCATGAGCCTGCATGGAAACCATATGACGCTGGCTTGTTTTCATGGACCTAATTTCCGCTCAAAATCGTGGGCCTTATTTCACCTCGAAGAACCCAATATTGCCTTTTGGACGGAAGCCCAGAAGGTTTGGGAAGATGGTAATTTAAATCATTTCCTCACTTCTCTAAATTCCTTTAAATGAATTTTAAGACTGTATTGCTTATGTAAGAAGAAATCAAAGAAAAACTTGTTTTCTTTAAGGCTGAATCAAGATTATTCCCACAAAATATACCATTTGCCTAAAATAATAATCTGTTCCCTCACCATCTTTACCACAATTTGCTTTATCTGTGGAATAATGCAAAGTATGTTTTCAAATATAATAGATATGTCCCATATAACATGCCTACAAAATTGATTTTTAATTGCATGTCTGCGTTTATGTAATCCTTTGTATGATTAATTTTGATGATCTTATTGCTTATATTTGTCTTTATGTTGAGAAATTTTTACTCTGTAGCTTCTGAGGATTTAATTTTTCTGTTGTTTACAAGCTTTATAACAGTTTTTAATGCTGCTGCCATAGTGGTTATTTATGTTAAATACCTGTGTGAGGAGAGTAAGAGAAGAAATCCTACTACCCTTACAAAGCTACTTTTTCCATTTTTCCTTTTTCCTCTCTCCCCTGACATCTCCCACACCTTCAATGCAGGTACTAGTGAACACTCCACGTATATTGTGCAAACCCTGGACTTTCATTTGGGCCATAACACTATGGTCACCAAACCGTGTGGAGCCCTGGAGAGCCCTATGGCTACAATCACAAAGATAACAAGGCGCCGCCATGAAAACCCCCCACATGGAGTTGCCAGCGTGAAAGAGTGGTTCAATTACGTTACAGCCACAAGGAACGAAGGTTAGACTCATGTTCATTAAGCGTGGGGATTGGCCTGCTTGCCAGGCAGTGCAGATCATGCTCTTTAAAAGCTGCTAAATTTCAAGTGGGCTACGAGGAGAAGGGAATTTGAAATGATTGAAGTTGTTTCTCCTTGAGAGCCTTACGGTGAACAGCTGGAAGTGTTACTGAGCTCAGTCCTTTTTGACACTGTGCAGTAAAGCCAAAATATTCTGTTAATGTACAGGATGTTTACATATCTGGCATCACAGTAGTTCTAGTCTTCTCTGTATGCAAAAAACTTTCTTGTTTCACATCTAGTTGTGATCTTGTAACATGAGGATATACTTCACTATATATGAAGGATTTATTACTTGACTTGAAGTAGGAATATATTTTAGTCTTCTGTCACCACTTAGGATTAACACCTGAAAATCACTCATCTGCCTAAAGCTTTTCAACCTTTAGCTGCTTCTAGGCCTTAAAACATTTTGAATTGTATCTTTAAATCATTGTTAATTAGAAAATAACATTTTCAAGATAACGTTAAAAGAATTCTTAAAATACAGCTGTCACTATTTGATTCACAAACCATAGAATCAGTAGATGATATCAATAGAATTTCTGTGAAAGGGCGAAGAGCAGAATATGGCATATAGTGAGAAAGGAGCAGATGATAGTTTTTTTTAAAAAACGATTTTAAAATTATTGACACACTATACTAGTATTCCTTTTGAAAGACACAACAGGATTTAGCGGTTGAAGTTCACAAATAGAAGCGCTGCCTGTTAGATGTTTTTACATAGCCTTCTTTTGCTACATCCAAAGCATTTACGTGTATAAACAACAAAACCAACATTCAAGTGTTTTGAGGTTGTGTAGCTGTGCTTTTGGTAACAGGATAAAGGATATAATCTTCGTAATAATCATACACCAGCAATTTTATGATAAAATAGTAACTTTTCTTAACTTTTTTTGTCTTGTCACGGTTTTAACAACTGGAAACTACTTCAAATGATTTGCATGTGTACCATGGTAGAAGTCTTGTGACAAAGTTGGATTTCTGGTCAACAGTGATTTCTGACAGTGATACTGCCTCAGTGAATTTAGATATTACTTGTATTAATTAGAAATATTTATTTTCATTTTAAGTACACCATATTTTCAAACACAAAAGACAGACTTTGAACCCATACAGTCTATATTTCATTTAACTGAAAGCTCATTACAAGAAGAGTTGTGATAGGGTGGTCAGATGAGTAAAATCAAAAAAACTAACAAAAATTCTTAGAAGTGCTTAGATGTTACAGTACTGATACATTTCCACCTTCCAGCTTATGAGATGTATTTTGTAAAAAATTGTCACCTGTCTGTGCCAACAAGCATAACCTTTTTTTAATAACAACTACTGAATTCAGGAATTTCCCATTGTCCCTGTAGAGTTAAACCTGCTTCGCAATGTTGATGCTAACAACCCAGAGAGCAGCACAACAGTGAAAAGCTCAAGCTTGCTAAGTGGATTCAGAGGTGGCTCCAGTTACAACCATGAAACTGAAACCATCTTTGCATTGCCAAGGATGCAGCTGGATTTTAAATCTATTCATGTTCAAGAGCCCCAAGAGCCTTCATTACAAGGTGCAGTAAACATAATTTGTTTTTTCTTGATCCAAAGCTATTTCTCATAAATGAGGAGTTAAATACAAATCTACCGTGCTGATCAAAGGATTTAATCTGAGAATTACTGCAGATCTGAGAGAAAGGATGCAATTTCATATTAAAATGTAGGGGGAATTCTGATGAGAGAGTGAAGATCTAGTCCAGTGCCTGGTCACTATAGGAAAAAAAAAACTTAAAACCAGAAATGAATAAGAAAATTTCACTTAAGCTGTTTTTAGGGATTTTGTTTTCTTATTTTTATTAAAATGTTAGAGAGGAAGGCCAGGCCGTTCTGAAAAATGGAATATGAGATAGGAACGTAAATTGTATGCTCTTGTTTTCAAACTGTTGTCTTCACACTGCAATTGGAACTGGTGGGAAACTAGCCAAACTAGCAAAATTTGCTATCAGCTTTTCTTATTCTCTAAACTCATGCATTGATAGCATAGCACAGGCTAGTGATACTGCTCTAGGTTGACTTTCCACCTTGCGGATGATCAAGGTTGCTATGTAGTAGTATTTCTTTATTTTTAACATCTTTTATAAAATACCAGAAGTTACTCTGGTGGGAAGACTGGTAAAAAAATGCTGAGGCTGCTAAAAAGATGTTAATTGTGGTCCCTCCTCTCTCTTGAGTCTCTTGTTCAGTAGCAGCGATGTCATTTTCTAATTATTTGTATTCAAATTCTGTGTACTTTTATGTACACTGTATGTACTTATAAGTGTATTGATACTATTTTTATCTGACTGTAGATACAAGTGTTAAACCAAAGGTGGAATGCAGTGTAGTAACTGAATTTACAGACCACATTTGTGTAACTATGGACGCTGAATTGATTATGTTTCTGCACGACTTGGTATCTGCTTATCTAAAAGAAAAAGAAAAAGGTAAGTTGTTACTTACAAGTTTACATTTGTCTGACAATCTGCAGTTGTCAGACTATTTGATAGTAAATCTTTTTATACTTTTCAATAGAGTTCACGTTAAAAATTGATTTAATTTTTAAAATGTTAAGCCTAACTGCTTCCACTGAAGTCAAAAGAAGTAGTATTAATGTTCTTGAAAGATAGACTTAGTTATGAAATGATAGTTACCTCTTTCAGTTGCTGCTAAGTGAAGTTTAACTATACAATAACAGAAAGCTTTTCCTGGACTATTTTAGACTGAAAACCAAGAGGTATTTTGACACTTCACGACATTGTTCAGGAAATACTTGTTCTGATTTTAAGTCAGCTCCCGTTAGACTGGAAGCAGAGTAGTTGCATGTAGACTTACAAGCCTCGTGGTGTCCCTATGCTGATGTGTCACTGCTGCCGGTGACACGTGGCTACACCGTGTAGGTACAGCAGGTTACCTCCAGCACCCAGGCCCAGCATGCTGTGGAGAACAGACTAATGGAATGTGATATGCTTTGTGATCGATTTGAAAGAAAGCCTCTGTATATGGATGCAGAGAGAAGGAAGAATCCCACATTCCAGTGTCGTCCAGTGTCTATTACAGTTTTCATGGGGTATTTTTCATTAGCGCTTTGTTCAAACCAAAACTGTTTGCCAGAAATTCTGTAAAACTGAAACACAAGGTGGTTCTCTCTCTTTTTTTTCTGCAATTGGTACTTGTGTTTCTTTAAATGGTGTACAAGGAGAATTCAAGTGAGATGCTCGTGACTGACTGGTGTGGGGTTTTTCCCTCTCTCCATTTCGTAGCAATTTTTCCTCCTCGCATTTTGGCTGCTCGTCCGGGGCAGAAAAACTCCGTTGGTGTTCTTGAGGAGAGCTCTGCTGACAAAGAGGGGGAGGAAAGCATCACTTACACTACAGTCGACTGGAGAGAATTTATGTGCAATACGTGGCATTTGGAACCCACGCTCAGGTAAGAAGCAGGCTTATCTGCCATCTCTTTCTTTGCATTTTCTCTGTTGGGACTGTCCTGAAAACATCAAGTGTTTCCAAGTCAATGCTGTTCAGCTTCCAAAGAGGATGAATCAGGTGGATGCTGTCATGGATTTGCCTTTGGTCACTGGTGCTGCTGTGAAAGATTCCTGCTACAGTACATGACAAAAGCTGGATAATTCAATTATCTGTTACATCAATTAACTTCTAGATAAGAATTTATGTAGATGAAAAATGTTGGAGGCTTTTCAAAATTAGGATACAGTAAAATCAAACTCACGAAGGGGCACAGATTGCTTTGTTTCACTGTCCTACAACAGTCTGCTCACTTTCTGTCAGGGTTTTTCATCTTGTGATTTTCCATTTCTAGCATTCCAGTTTTAGTGCTTCTTTAAACAGTCACCTTAAAATAAAAAGCATGATATGCTAGTTGCTACGTGGCATTTTAAACTTAGACATGAATAGTGTGTTCAGCAGCAGCTTACTGCTCTTCAGCTACGCTTTTAATGACTGAAAATGTCTTTTCTGTCACTTCTGTGTCAGGGTTTGTTTGGTTTTTGGTTAGTTTGCTGATGCTGCTGGAGCACCTACGTGTTCATTCACAAATCAAAACAACACATCAGCCCAGGCCAAACAAATTTTGACAGTAATAATAAATCAATTTCAGTGTGACCTGCAGGCAGCTCAGTCAGGTTTTTTGCCGCCTCAAGCATCCTCTTCCTTTGAGACGATGTTCCATAGGTCATTTTCAGCTCATCTGTATAAATAAAGTTTGCAACAATGCTTGTTGGACTTCAGTTGGTAAAAATGGATGTTTGTTTACACAAGTGCCAGTTGCTATATTTATTTATTTGAGACTGAGTCTCCCCTGGTGATTGTTTTTTAGGTTGATATCCTGGACTGGGAGGAAGATCGATCCCGTTGGTGTTGACTACATCCTCCAAAAGCTGGGCTTTCACCACGCGAGGACTACTATCCCAAAGTGGCTGCAGCGCGGCGTCATGGATCCTTTGGACAAAGTCCTGTCAGTCCTTATAAAGAAACTTGGTACTGCACTACAGGATGAGAAGGAAAAGAAAGGAAAAGACAAAGAAGAATACTAAAAAGTATAATGTGACAACTGCAATTCCGTTTGATTTTTATCAAAGTGTTTTATTGTATTTTAAGAATTTAAATATGGTTTAAAGAGAAACCTAACAGCTTTTTGCTACTCTATTTAAAACTTACATTGTGAGTAACTGTTTACCGTGGTACATGATACCATTCTGTATTTGAAGTTATTGCATGATGATGATGATAATGACCAATGTATATTCTGTGAAGGAATAGCTGGAACACTGTAAATCTGCTCCTCAGCATCCACTGTTTATTATGTGCAATATGATTCCTGCATCTTTAAAATACTTGCAGATTAACTGTGAATTTTCATAAACTTTATTTGCCATAACACAAACCCCTCGTTGATGTGACCGGTAATTGATTTGTCAATGTAGACTTGTGTAAATTATATATATATATAACTTATGAAACTGTGATTGCCTTAGTGCTAAAAAATCATGTTTATTACACTTGTAATAAAATTTAACTACTGTACAGGGCTTTTTTTTTTTTTTTGGTTGTTGTTCAACTTCCTTGATTAAAAAAAAAAATTTAAAAAAATTTTTTTCAGTGTAAAGAGTGTCATTGCCGTGAGGTGACCAGGCAGGCTCCGCGGTGCTTCCCCGATCGAAGGAGTCCCCGCAGGGCTGATGCCGGCCGGTTTGGGCTGTGGCGGTGTAGGATGCCGCCCTGCCCGGCAGGACAGCGGCACAGGAAGCCGCTCAGACAGCGGAGAAAGAGTGCGGGTTGGTCGGCGGCCATTGCGGCGCCGGGACCGGGCTCTCCCTCCCTCGCTCCCTCAGCCGTGCCGCGCCGCTCCGCGGAGGGATTTCACCGCTCCGCAACATGAACCGGGCTGGGCGGAGGCGTCCCCCGCCGCTGAGGTGTTGGGGAGAGAGGGCGGCCCCTGAGGGCAGGCAGAGCTCACTCTCTCAGGGAGGGTCCCTCCGCTCGCCTCAGGCGTGTTCCACCTCCCCGCCGGCGGTAACCGCCCCAGCCGAGCCCAGCGGGGGTGGGTTTCCTCACGGGACAACAGGTACCAAAGCCGTCAGTTGCAGCTCGGGCTGGAAACTTGGCGGGAGTCAGCTTTGCCGCTGTAGTTTGTTTTTTTTACCTCAAGAGCCGTCTGGGGGGTTGTCTCCTCCTTCGAGCTGGTTACAAGGGGAAGGCATAGAGCCGCAGGGAGGCTTGGTTTAAAGCATGAAGGAAGGTGGCTAACGAAGTGGCTTTGAACCTGGGAAACGGGAGAGATTGATTGATTGACTGAAGGGATTGATTGATTGACTGAAGGGCGCTGGGTCTGGGTGCTTTTGCCCCAGTCTGCAGGGAAGCAGAGCGCGAGTTGTTGGTAGTGCCCTCGGGAAAAGGCTCACCTAAGAAAACTGGGGTTGGCAGCACGCCTTTAACATCTCCGAACCTTACTCTTGAACGTAACTTAGGTTGATCAAAATGACGAGCAGCAGCGGCAGGTTTCAGAGTGCTGGAATCCCCACCTTTGACCCCATACAAAAGAAGACTTTACCAGCTCAGCCTCCTAGGAAGCCCCCGTCAGAGAAGCTGTCTCGGTCTGAGGCTGCCAGGCCAAAGCTTCCAGCCTCTGGGAGGCGCGGTGCACCCAAGGGGATGCAAAATCCAGGTATAGCTTGCAGTTTATGCTCTGGGATTAGCTGTTAAAATACACTGTTAATGGTAGCGAAAGTAATTTTATGATTTTCTATTTTATGACACTTTGCAACCCTCTGCTGCTCCTTCTTACCACTGTGTTTTCTTAAATGACTTCTTAGCATCAGTTTGAAACTTGTTCCTCTACTTCCCATGTCTTTCCTGTGGAAATTTGTTAAAGTAAGAGATTTCTTGCAGAGTGGACTACATTCTGCAGCATTTCATAATTATGAATTCCAAGTCATGCATTCAATAGTGCTGTAGAGGTTGCCAAAATACAGGGTATGTATTGCTGCATGAGTTCACGTCAAGGTCATTGAGAAAAGTTTTAACTGCAGTTCTAGATGCCCCAGGGTGTATTTTGAATTCTGTCACTTTGAATAGTTGTATTGAGGTAAAGGCACCTACTCATGAGACTTGGGAATAATAGTTTATTTTAATTCTTCTTGACTGGGAGATTCTTGTGGCTGAGTATGTGGCAATCCTGAAGCTGAAGATTCTATTCGTTCTGGTGTTGATACAGAGAAAAAGATTTCATTTGTTCTTTTAAATCTGAAAGAACACACCAGTCTTTCATAGAAACAGGTGCTGCAGGAAATGTTAATTAGTTATTCTGTTAGGAGATCATCAAATCAAAGGCAACTGTCCCAGTTGGGATGTTGGGAGTGTTTGTCTTGCAAATGAAACTCACAAGTGTGAGTTTGTCTTGGGACTAATTCTCAGGATTTCCAGAAGTCTCTTAGGACTTAGCTAGCTTGCTTCACATTGCCCTCTGAAGAGATTAAGGGCTTTGGGCTAGGACGGCTGAAAAAACCACCCACCTGCTGTCCTGGTTTGAATGTGGTTCATCGTGGGGGAAACTGCAGGGTCAGGGTGGGTGTGCAGTGCAGCTCTGCCTGTTTTGTCCAGGCCACCTGGTCAGCCAGAGGTGCTGTCTTTGTATTCAGCAGCTCTTTCTGAGGGGTGTTCTTTTTCTTTGAATGGGTTACAAGGTTTTTGAATAATGTGTGGGTTGCTAAAACTTTTTCAGTGTTTTATGACAAGGAGTACCACTGCTTCATAGTCTTGTATGAAGAAGCACATGCTCTGTTTTTTTGAATCTGCTGTCAGCAGCTTTTATTTGATCACCAGTTTGCAAGGGAGGAGAAGGGGAATATATGTTGTATTTACATGTGGTATCTGTCTGTCTTCAGAGGTTAATGGATTTAGTACTCAAAAGTTTTTGGAAGAAGAGGTACACACAGTTTCTGAATTGCTGGTATTGTTGATACAGGATTCACTACAAAGCAGTACTGCTTTCGAGCAAATATTTTTGCTTTTTGTTCTTCTAAGAAGCATTTATTTGTAAACAGATTTAAACTGCTGAAGAGTTTAAATTTGTACTTAATTTTGTTTCCAAACCTTTACTTTTGAAAGCAACCCATGCACCCCCATTATCTGCACTTCCTTCAAAGAAAGTCCTAGAGGAGCTTATTGCAAGATACAAACAGGGAGTAATAAACCCAGTATCTACTTTGCATCAGTTGGCACAAATGAGCCATGCACAACTTGAATTGAAAGAAACTAGTGTGGCAGGTAAATATTTATTCTTTTCTTAAATAAAACAGTATTTCCTTATTCTTGAAGTAAGCTGAATTTCTGCAGTTAGCTTTGATGACATTATCACAGATGAGTTTTTTGACTGTTGGTTTCTCTGCATATGTTGCTTTTTTGGCTACCTTTTCATTGTTTACACAGCTGTGTCTCATAATTAATTACTACAGAATTTAATCAGATGAATTATATATAATTCCAGCTGCTACCAAAAATGTGTTGAAAGTGTGTAAAGTGAAAGCTACCAAAGTTCCTGTGGAGGTGAAAGGTTTAAGTTGTATTTCGCTAAAATTGTCTTTTTTTCTTGTAATTGTTTTTGAAATGAATATAAGCACATAAAGCTATGGATAAAAATACCTTAAAATTTAATTTCACTAATCATATCTCCTTTTTTTCTCCTTTAAAGGCAATATCATAAGGCCTTATTTTGCCTTTTGTGCTGTAGTAAATGGTGTTAGCTACAAGACTGGACTGGGAAAAAACAAGAAGGAATCTAAATTAAATGCAGCTAAACTGGCTCTTGATGAGCTACTTAATTTGGAGCATTCAGAGGGAAAGGTTTCTGAAAAGTCAGGTAAATATTCTAGCAACACCTAATTAGAACTTGAAAAGCTTAAACCTTAAAAGGTTTCCTAAGCAAAATCTCCTTATAGTTTTAATAAATGCTTCTGTGTCAGAGCCTCTGTCAAATTTTCTTGAATCCTTTGGGTAGAGCTGTTTGTCCTGCAGTTCTGAGACTTTTTTCCTTTGTCTTCCGTGTTTTAGGAGTTACATCAGTTTGTAGCACAGATTGGAGAATACTGAAGGAGTTAATTTATTTGTTCCACTTAATTTGCTACTCACTAGGTAACAGCAATATGAGGTTGATCCTAAAGGGTTTCGATTTTTTATCATTAAAAGGCTTCAACACTGAGTTACTATTTTAAAAAAAATTAAGTTACCGTAACATTTATCTTCCTTTAAGGGTTGCTGCCTGAATAGTTCCACACTTAGAAGGACTTCAAAATCAGAAAAGAAAATTCTTAGAGAATTAGAAACTCTAACTTGCTGGAAATAGTGTGAGATGGATGTTTTGAAATTTGGAATGTCCATGCAACTTTGAAATTTTGTTAAATTCTTAGGTCATCCCTGTACTCCTGCTGAGCACCAAACTCCAGCAAACTCTGTTCGTGTTTCAAGGATCTGTTTTGGTAAGGAATAGTCTTGGTTTTCACTGTTCATATTACCCAGCAAATGCTTTCTTTTTAAATTTATCTTTCTTTTTTTTTTAATTATTCTTTTACTGTATTTAATGATCTCTATGAAGTTACTGTTACTTTAAACATCTTCTCTTAGAAGAACACAGTAAGAATCAGTGTCGTTAAAGTAGATTTCCTATTGATTCTACAAACAGACACAAATTCAAGCAGTTTACTTCAGTGGCAAAATACTATATTTCTGTCCTTACTTGAAATACTGTGTGCAGTAAGTGATCAGACTTGATCCCATATCTCTGATTTATTATCATGAATAATAAAAGCATGAAGTGTTTAGGTATTCTTGTCCTTTATTTATTTATGTCCACCCTGATAATCTTCAGAGTCCCCTAAGTGTATATTGATAAGTAGTGCTTTTACCATGTGTTTAGGTTTATAATTTGGCAATTGGTTGATCATGTCTCTCCTCCTGCCCTCCCTCCCCCCTGGCTGTGCCTTGCTGGCTTCTCTTGTTTTATTTAGAAGGAAGACAGCTTATATATCAGAAACTTTCAGAAACGCTTAAAGAAGTATTTAACAGGCTGACTATGCAATATCCTGAGTACCAAAGTTGTGGCAGTTCACTGGCTGCCTTCATCATTGAAAAAGGCAAGTCTGTTTGCATTCTGGGTATGGGGGAGTAGAAAACCTAGGCTGTTTGTGTTCCCAGAGAGCCTTGATTAATGTATTTCTCATCTAGTAAATGAATGTAAAGGGTAGCTCTACGTCTTTGAGATGCTCTGTTATATGCCTAATTGTGCTACAGTCACTCAACATAAGGATTTTCTTGTGCTGTCTCAAAGAGAATAAGTCTGTATAGGCCAGAGCAGGTGGATATGCCCTGAAGGAAGCTGCAGCCTGTGGGGAACCCACACAAGAGCAGGCTTCTGGCTGGAGCTGTGGCCCATGGAGAGAAGCCCACACTGGAGCAGGTTTTCTAGCAGGACCTGTGACCCTGTGGGGCACCTACAGTGGCGCATTCTGTTCCTGGAGGACTGCACCCTGGGAAAGGACCCACACTGGAGTGACTCATGAAGGACTGTGTCCTGTGGGAGGGACCCTGTTGTGGAGCAGGGAAGAACAATGAGGGTGCTGCCAAGATAAAGGGTTAGGAACTGATGCTTCCCCACATCCCTGTGCCTCTGAGGCAGGGAGGAGAGGAAGTAGTAGAAGAGTCAGGATTGAAGTTGAGCCAGGGAGAAAGGGGGGATGAGGGAAAGGTGTTCTTAGTTTTGGATTTATTTCTTGCTATTGTACTCTAATTGGCAGTAAATAAAGTCTGGTCTATTTTGCACATGATGGTAAATGACAAGCGATCTCCCTGTCCCTGCCTTGATCTATGAGCTTTTTATTTTTTCATAAAATCATTTAGGTTGGAAAAGACCTTTAAAATCATCGAGTCCAACCAGCTGGGGAGCAGGGTGTGTGAGATTGCAGCTTGGTGGGCAGCTGGCAGCCAGACAGTGTTAACCCACTGCAATCACGTAAAAATACATGATTTCTTTTTAGGTGGACAGCATGAAGTTGTAGCTTTAGGAACAGGAGAATGCAATTATGGCCAGTACTATCAGCCCTGTGGAAGAGTGCTGTATGACAGCCATGCCATTGTTACTGCAAGACGTTCTCTACTTAGGTGAGAATGCGTGTACAAATTGTTACCAGTGCTCTTGCAGTCAGTGCTTTTCAGTTTTACTTTTGCAAATGTAAATATGAATGCACTTGCATTTTACAGTTATAAACCTTCTGGATTATTTTCAAATCACATGAATTAAATGTGAAAAATGTGAATGTCCATGTCTTTGTAAGAAAAGTAGTGTTTTTTACATGTACTGTTACTTAACGGTTTCTTTTAGGTATTTTTATAGACATCTTTTGCTGTACTACAATGAAAATCCAGTGAGGAAAGAGAAATCCATATTTTGCACAGCACCAGGCTCAAAGCTGCTGACCCTGAAGCAAAATACAACTATCTTTCTCTACATGAATCAGCTTCCAAAAGGAACTGCTCAGTTAAAATCACGGATGTAAGTACCTTGGTATTTTCAGAGATGTTGTAATGGAAGATTTATTTGTTTGCAGTGACAAACATGTTGTGAGTGTGGAAAATACACATTGTGCCATGTTTCTAAGTTGAGGGGAGCTATTCTCATTCATGTGTTTCTAGCATTAATGTGCAGAGTGGTAGTGATAAGTATATGAAATACAGCTCAACATGATGATACAAAAACCTTTCACATGGGTTACAGCTTCAGGATGATGCTTTGTTTATTACAGATGGCCAGTTACTAGTTCATCTCCCTCACAAGATACTATTAAAATACTAATAAATAATTAATTTAACCACTGAACAAGTGGGTGTGGTGACTTAGTATCATCCTTTGCACCACAGGACTAGCGTATAAAAAGCCTTGAATTGTAACAATAGGCTCCTGCTCTGCTTTGTAGAAAAAATGTAATGAGAGAAAATTGATGGGACAAATACATCCCTATGCTTATCTTTACACTTCTAACTTTTGTTAAATTTCTGAAAGCTTTTTTTTAATCATTTTGAAAATCAACAGCAGCAGTCACTGGTTTACCAAATCCTAATGAACAATGTTATTTTGTGTCCCTTATAATGGAATAATGTCCCTGGAAGTCATACAGTCATAACTCTTTTTTGTATACAAGACATCTAGCTGCTTTTGTACTGTATTTGGTGTGGTGGGAGGGCAGACTTGTGAACTGAAAGTTGCGCCAGTTCAGTGCAAGATGTGCTGAGTGGGAGAGCCCCTCCTGTACAGTTGCAGGTGTTTTTTGATTTCTTTCAATGTCATAGCCTGCTCTTACAAGGAAATAGTTGATGAGGCTGGATTAAGTTTGTAAACTACTCTGTAATAATTGACAGATCACTGATCTAGCACTTTTTCTCTTGCTTTTTGTTAATTCTGGTGTGTGCTCTCTTGAGACAAACTCTTGAGAAGTATTTTCTTCTAATACAGCAGATTTGCTTCTGTGTAGACTTATTTAAAGATAGAAGGGAGCTACTTGCAAGCAATCCATCGAGTAGCAAAATGTGACAACTTATTAACAGGCAGTAGTATGTTACTTAAGTCAAAATTACATGGTTGCTTTATAATAATGTAGTAAAGCAAAAGCACCTTAGATAATAACATTGGAAGTTATGATGAAATTGGCGAGAGGTAGCTGAAGTTGCCAGGCTTTGACTTAAGGAGGAAAACTGTTTTGCTTCAGAACAATCACTGTTTTGTGTCCCTAGTGTGTTGCATCTGCTTGTTTTAAATATTTTGAAGACTTGCAGTGTAAATTATGTTTTAAAGGAGATTAACAACCTTACAGCTGCTTTTTCACAAGATGAACAGCCTCCAAGTAACTTCTGTCATAGTGTAAGTAGACAGAAAGTGATAGCTTGTTTGTAGCATATGCTGATCTTTTTTAATGTTTGCACAACTGATGGTTAAGATTAGGTTGAATTACTGTTTCTTATTTAAATACTGATTTCAGTATTCTAATCACTTGAACAGCTGAGTGTGGTGTTTCTAAAATTTACAAATACTGAGCATAATGTCAGGCCCAGGTCTATTGGTAGTTGTTTTCTGAGAAACAGTATTAGATACCACTTTACAATAATCTCTGATTAGAATATTTTCTCACTGAAATTTATTTTCTTGTCTTACTTTAGACGTCTCAATCCGCAATCTGTGTCTGCTTACGAAACTAATGAAGAACTGAGTCTCCATGTTGCTATAGAAGGCAAGATTTACTTAACCGTTTGTTGTCCACCTAAAACTGTTAGAGCAAGCAGTATGTCAGCTAGTGACAAGTTAACAAAATGGGAAGTGGTTGGTATTCAAGGAGCGTTGCTAAGTCACTTCATTGAACCAGTGTATATCAACAGTATTCTTATAGGTAAGCTTAATGCAAATTTCAGTGTTACTTTTTATGCTTTCACGTTCCAGTTTCATTACATTTTATAAAACAAGACCTAAAACCAAGATGGTTCTTTAAAGAATTACAGTATTTTTCTGAAAAGGTACTAAGTGGGTTTTGTATTTTTCTCTCATCTTTGAAATGCCCTAATGTAGAACTCAGGCTTACTCTTTTGTCACGGTGAGTTTGTTTTAGCTTGCCAGATTGCCTTTCTTTTACTATGTATTAGAGTAAGAGAAGCTGAATTGCTGAATTTAATTTTATAAAATATTAAATTTTAGATACTGAGAAAATGCCAAGTGTGGCAAATGCTGTGTTGACTGTTCAGTCAGTTGGTGACTTTAAGGTGACAATGTTAGCCACTAGAAATGAGCAGTGGTGGAAGAAACTCTGCCAGTATGCTCAGTTTTATGCTGCGGTATCTTAACGAGCTCTATTGGAAAGCCTTTGTTGGATTTTGTGTCATGTCTGTGGTCTGCACTCCCCCCTGACTTTGTATTGGTTAATTCAAATAGATGTCTTGTTGAGGAACAGGGATTACCAAGGTGACAGTGAATTCTCAGGATTTTGTGGCAGTCGGGAAGACCATACTGTTACCAGAACTCATTTCAGTAGCTTTTATTTATGTGCTGTAATTAAATTAATGGGTATTATCCTGAAAGTTTTCGGGTGTTTCTTCCTGTCAGTACTTGTATTATGAGACTTAGTACAGAGACGTCAGTTTTCCAGACACTGGAGCTGTAGCAGCTTTTTCTTTGCTAACACAGAACAAGGCTTTTGAATGTCACCAGAAGATCTTGTGAGATTAGGTGAATGCCTGCCTGTTCCTTCTGAGGAAGTTTGGGCACTTCTACTTAAAAGCGATAGAAGAACTTCTAATACGCTCAATTAAGTGGTATTCAAAGTAAACATAATAATCTATAATGTATTGCCCTTCTATTTAGTAGAAATTCTATGACTGTTCATTGAGATGCTCAGGACCAAAGTATGGTTTTTTTAGTAGACAGTCAGAAATACTATTGGATGTGAAGTAATGTGGGAAAACTCTCTAGCATGTTTTCTAATCTAGAGCATCAAAGTTTGTGTTGTGGCTTATATTTTAATCGTGTCTTCTGCAAGGAGTGTGAAGAGTTTATGCGGAATAGTTGTTCCAAAAATGAGGCATCCAATGAAAACAATTGATGCTTCTGGAGACGAAACCCTGAAATAATTTTTGTTCTACAACTCACAATTAGAACTGATTTTTCCAAACATTAATCTTGTGTAGAAAAATTAGCATCATGTGGACCAATGGAAACATCTGCATTCTTAACTTTTTTTCTTTTTTTTAAATTTGATGTACTTAAATGTGAATGGTCTTGTTTTGTTTCATAGGAAATGGAAATTGCCAGGATACGAGAGGGCTAGAAATAGCTATAAAACAGCGTGTTGATGATGCACTTACATCAGAGCTTCCCATGCCTTATCTGGTCAACAAATCTCATACTTACTTGGTGAACGCTGCACACCCAATTCAGATAGATGTTGAACAGAGGTTTCTTAGTTTGAATTGGTCGTTGTCAGATGCATCACTGGAGGTTGTGGATGGGTTAAATGGAAAAACCACTGAAAGGTTAGAATTTTTATTCATTATGTCAGAAATAATGGTTAGCCTTATTGTTCTATGTCAGTTCATTTGAGTAATCATTTTTTAAGCTATGCATGGAGGCCACAGTATATCCCAAATGAGAGGAATTCCCTCCTGTGTTAGGTGAATGCATCCTATGATTAGATTTTGTTTTAGACATCTTGTAACTTTACAGTGGGGTACCAAGGTATGAAATTAAATAGAATTGAATTAAGATATATTTATTCTATTATCTTCTGTAGTGAATGTGTTAGTTCTCACAACACATAAAACCAATTAGCACCCTAGTTCTGCTGAATTCCAATTTAAAAACCATTTTTGGCTCGCTTATTTAAATTCTCGCAGCTGCTGATTTGCATTAGCATTAGCTTTGCTCATTCAAAGTGTAAGTAGAATAGTATGATCATATCCACAAAGCATTGGAGGGGAAGAAAATGCTGTGATGATCAAAGCAATATACCTGTAATGTATTTGTTACTGAGTTTTATTATTCTTTTATCATTTTGACTCTAGTTCACCATTCAAAAGTGGCACTTCCATGGCCAGTCGTCTTTGCAAGGCAGCAATGTTAAGTCGTTTCAGATTGCTTGCTAAGAAAGCAGAACGGAATGATTTGCTTCAAGCTGCAACATACCATGAAGCTAAGGTAAGCTGGAATCGGGGGAGAGCTTTTAGTAAGAAGTCTCTTAATGGCTACTCTCAAAGCTGGTGTGATAGCCGGGCGGACTTAGTACTTTGCTGAAGACCTCACCTGAACAGCTGGATATTCTTTATTGCCCACAGTCTTTGCCTGAGAATATATGAAATTGCTGGTTTCAAATAAAATTAATCTCGAAACATTCTCAATGAAAATTTGTCATGTTTTGTCTCAACATATGGAGGTCGCTGACCATTTTTCTCCCATAAGAGGGTTTCATATTAAAAAGGTTGTTTGGTTGGTTTTTTTCATTAGTTCATTTCAATCTTATTTTTTGTTTCACATATATGTAGATATTTTTCTACCACCAATGTAGTCTTGTGGGAGGATTGTTATGTCATAGAGGAGTAGGAAATAGGAATCATTTATGACAAGACAGCATTAGGTTTTTCCTTTGTGCTATAAAAATACAGAGAAATCGCTTGAAGGAGCTACTGTGATTCTTGATTGCTATAAACATAGTTCACTCACTTCTGTCCCCGATTGGAAATGGGCAGGCTAATATTACTTCTCTGTACTCTTCCAGGCTTTTCCTCTCCTTAGTTCAAGAGATACGTTTTATTTCCAAAATAGCTATGTGAAACTTAAGCTTTAATAAAGTACATACCTTTTTTTTTTTTTCTTACTCCTGTCAAAATATGCGAGAGATCATTTTTAAATAATTCAAAAACTACTTTAAAATAGAACGGCTTGCTAATTGACCATTTGTTCATATGTTTAGATTTGCATTGAATGACAGTGAATGGTTATTTTCTGTGTAAAGATACTGGAACTGAAAAGATGCTTAAAAAATAATATTTAACAGTGCAATACCCCCATCATTCTAGATGCCCAGACATACAAAAAGAGTATATTTTTAGAGTCTTTAATGCTTTCTCTCACTGTCAGCTGGAAGGGAACTGTAAGATTTGTAGGTACAATTTTCTAGGAGGTATGTGCTTGTGCATTTTATATGCTGGTGCTAAAGAACACGGATATCTGGAACCATTGTTCTTGAGATCTTTCACAATCTTTTTCTTTTTTAGATTAAATCTGAATTGTACCAACAAGCTAAAAAATTGCTGCAAAGCTACTTGGAGCAACATAGTTATGGATCCTGGATGTTGAAGTCTCCGCATAGCGAGCAGTTCAGTGACTGACTGTGAGGCAGGTTGTATGTGAAGTGAGTTAGGATGACTTCTTTCAGTAAAATCCAATACTGATTAGTAAAATGTTTAAGGTTCATATTTGCAACAAGAAAATAATTCCAGAGCTTCTTCCAAATGCTATTATTAGACCATCTGTAACAGTCTTTTACCAAAGTTGATGTTCTCTTATAGGTAGGAGTACAGCTTTCCAAATCTCTTTTGTTTTGCCCACAATGCCACCCCACATTTCTGCTCCCCCACTCCCACCCCACACCCTGTGGAGTTATTGACATGTTTTTTTCCTGTTAGTTTCAGGATTGATGTGTACTGATTTCTTCCCTTCCCTCACCTTTTTCACAACTGTCTTTAGGAAAGGAAAAAAAATCAGTAAAAGTTGGATTTCTTTAAAAAAAAGTATACCAATGTGAGGATCACTTTCTGAAACAAAATTGGCAGTCTGTGCATTTGCTGTAGGCATCCTTTTCTAGTAATTTTAAGAATTTTGTTCAGCATGGATTTGCCAAGTGGCTTGTAGTTTACTGTGTACTGTTTGTAGTAGAAGGGTTAATAATAATCTGTTTACTTCTAAATGTGAAACTTTGAATTACCGAACTGTTACTCAACTGTTTGGTGACAACTGATATCTTTGATAGTACATTTAAAGCATTATAAAGGTTTCAAAGCTGTAAATTTCATAACAGTGTGATGTAGTACAGAAGTCACCAGAAACAAGGTTCCTTCAACTTTTGTGAGCTGTCACAAAAACCATCACGTTAGTGCTTATAGAGGAGTTGGATTTCTTCACCCGCAGACCACTTTATCACTGTACTGAGGAGTCCTCACAAAATTGTCTGCATACATTATAATCTGGAAAATGTAGCCTATTGAGAGGAAAGTTGCTTCCTTGTTACTGAGGGTAAGAGTATGGTGTTATTATGATAATTATGGTGGTGGTAAGTACCATACTTGGGTTTTGTGTGGTGTTGTGAAACAGTGTATTTGAGCTAGATAATACACTTCATTATGTTACTCAATTTTTATATGTCATACAAGCATGGGAAACTGTTAAGTTACGTCATGTTTTCATACATTAGTGATAGTATAGTGCTGTAGTCATGTTTCAGTTTCTTACTGTAAGAGAATTCTAAAACAAAAACCTCCTTCCATTTGTTTCTTGTTTTTTTTTTCTTAATCTGTTTTTCTAAATAGTATGCGGAGTCTTTGCTGGAGCCTATCTTGGGTTGATTTTCAAGTTGTTGATGCTCGCTGGCTTGTTACCACCCTGTCCTTGACCTTTTTTTGTGCTATTCTGCTCTTGTATTTTCTGTTGTTATCTTTTAACTTGGAGGGTTAGAGTGGTGGTGTTTTGTTGCCTTGTGGCACATGATCGACATAGTATTTGCTCCATGAAGTGTTTCCTTTCTAAGAATGCTGGAGAAAGGCCATCATATTCCAGAGTAGAGCATGGTGTTGCCTTTTTTCAGAACTATTAAAACTTTGGTAAATTTTCTTGACAATGTGTTAGTGTTTTATACGTTTCTGGACTGTTTTTCTATGTGGACTTTTGCTGAGACATCATCACCAGGGTGTTTTCTGCAGTTAAGCTAGAAGCCTTAAGTATGTACAAGTAACTGAGCTTTTTTTGTGTGTGTGTAATTCAGCCATTTTATTAATTGAACAGCAAAACAAAATATCTATGAAACTTACGATCCTTCTTAAGAGAAGAGAGGTTCTGTTGTGAAAACAACGTGTTGTACTGGGTGTGATAGCTGTATCCTTGAGAACTGAGATGATGACAACAGAATGGATACAGTTCTTATATCTGGATTGTTCTTTAAGTAACAGAGTGCTGCGGTTCCAGTAATGAGACTGAAGATGTGTTGCCAACAGGTACACGCACACAGGGCATGTGTACGTTGCACATACATGCACAAGTGGCTGGCTGCACAAACCAGGGACAGGCACGTAAATGTGAACAGCACCAGCAGCCTCCCGTTGAGAGCTCAACCACTTCCCTCTCTGCCTGAGGAGCATGGAGGGCCACTGGTGAGACTGTGTGTACACATGCCTATAGGGGTGGTGTGCATACATATTCCCTTGTGTGCATACATATTCCCTTGTGTACATACACATGTGTACAGACACACCTGCTGTTCCAGTTTGTGCCCGTTACCTCTTGTCCTGTCATGGGGCACCACTGAAAAAAGACTGGCCCCATACTCTTGACACCCACCCTTTAAGTATTTATAAGGATTGGTAACATCCCCCCTCAGTCTTCTCTTCTCCAGACTAAAAAGACCCAAGTCCCTCACCTTTCCTCATAAGAGAGATGTTCTAGTCCCCTAATTATTTTTGTAGCCCTCTGCTGGACTCTCTCCATCAGTTCCCTGTCCTTCTTGAACTGGGGAGCCCAGAAATGGAGACAGTACTCCAGATTTGGCATCACAAGGGCAGAGTAGACAGGAAGGATGACCTCCCTCAACCTGCTGGCCACACTTCTCCCTATGCACCCCAGGATGCCATTGGCCTTCTTGGCCACAAGGCCACATTTCTGGCTCATGGTCAGCTTGTTGTCCACCAGGACTCCCAGGTCTCTCTCCACACAGCTGCTCTCCATCAAGTCAGCCCCCAACCTGTGCTGGTGCATGGGGTTGTTCCTCCCCAGGTGCAGCACCCTACGCTTGCCTTTGTTGAATTTCATAAGGTTTTTTGCCACCCAACTCTCCAGCCTGTCCAGGTGTCACAGGATGGTGGCAGAGCCTTCTGGTATGTCAGCCACCCCTCCCAGTTTTGTGTCATCAAACTTGCTGAGGATGCACTCTGTCCCCTCATCCAGGTTGTTGATGAATATATTGAACAGGACCGGACCCAGTAGTGTCCCCTGGGGAACACCACTAGTCACAGGCCTCCAACGGGACTCTGCTCCTCTGATCATAACCCTCTGAGCTCTGCCACTCAGCCAATTCTCAGTCTCCTTCACTGTCCATTCATCTAAACTGCACTTCCTTCCTAGGAGGATGCTGTGTGAGACAGCGTCAAAAGCCTTGCTGAAGTCAAAGTAGACAACATCCACTGCTCTCTCCGTGTCCACTCAGCCAGTGATGCTATCATGGAAGGCGATCAGATTGGTAGCGAGTCCTACAGCTACTATACTAAGTTCATATGTATGAACTTAAGTATAATTAGTTGCAAATTTGACAGACAAAATATATGGAGAGTTTATTTGCTTTATGTAGAGTTTTTATCAATACTTTTTACACTTTAGGTCTTTTCTCTTTTTTTTAATTAACATTTTATAGGGCTGCCAAATGGACTAAAGCGATTGTATTGCAAAGCAGGGAATTCTACAATTCTAGTCTGTCAAATGAAAATAGATTATTCATTGACTAGAACATGTGACATGTTGCATTCCATATTAATACTGATGCCATCTGTATGTTGTAAATGTGCAAGTTTTAGCGAGAAAACCGTCATGTGTTTTTTCTATAGGCATTTTGAACAAATATAAACTGACTTTTCTCACTGTCTTTAGAGGCATGCTAGTTACTCCCTTTTGCCAATGGTGTTTTTTTATTTAGGCTAAGCTTTTATGTTTTATGTTACACTCAATGGTATCTGCACTTATCATGTGCTATGTCAGGTCTTTCTGCAAGCCTCGTTGCCCACAGAAGTGAAGTGACCAATACTGTCTATCTTGGATCCACAGAAACAGCTTTTTGCAAGATTCTGCTGCAGTATTTTTTTGCCATGCTTACTATTTATTGCTTGGTTTTGTCATTCAGTGGCCTTTAGAGAGTGCAAAATTACAGTTACATGATTCTTCTTCAAGTTGTTTTAATCAGAACTTGTTCTCTGGAACCTAATTCAGTCAAGGAACTTGTTGGCTAAAAGAGTATGTATTTGCAGGTGGTTTTAACTTCAATGAAATGAATACTTCATTAACCATACAGTACTTTTAAATTAGGTGTTTCAAACCTACATAGTGACAGTCTAAGAGTATTGCTTACATCTCTTGATTTTTACATAAAAGAATGTGTATCTATGCTGCGAAGTCTATGGCTTGCAAAATAACATCATGTCAAAGTAGCAATACTTAATTCTAAGGTTTTTTTACTCTACCCTTTGCCTTAGATTTTCTACAGAATGGGGGGGTGTTTCTACACTCCCAGTATTTAGTGTTTTGCTAATGTGACATAAATAACTTCCATCAACTGCTGACATGCAAAATGCTTTGCAAACATCTTGTGTGCCACACAGTTATGTATGGCTGAAACTGAAATATCAACTTAAAACATTAATCAGAATCTAAAAGGCCTCATGACTGCAAGAATGTGCAACACACAACTTCCTTCTACCTTAATAACTCTGCATATCAACAGTCTTTACAGTCGAACAGGTGCTTCTCTGAGAAGGTGTCTTGTAGTGCTTGTTGGAGGTGCTACACGGGGAGCAAGCCAGCCAGAAGATGTTTTGAAAATCCACAGAAGTCACGCAGCAACCCTCAAAACCTAGTGCCGGAGTAGCCAAAGCCTCCGCTTTCCATTACTGTTAACCTGCAGCTGTTTCAGAATATTGCAGCCCAACTCCAAAGCAGTTTGCGCAGACCAAAACCCAAAAAACTTCATGTATATTTTCATACTGCATGTGTTTTCTTTATTAAATTAATGAGCTATGGCTTCTACCTTTCCCCATGAACACATGGGTAAGTATCTCTTTACCGTGATTTCTTCGTTTCTGCAGTACTTGATTGTTCCTACCTTATCTAATGCTTACTGTTTAGGGACTTAGAAATAACGTCATAGTTATTCCATGTGGGGGGTGTCCACCTGCATGGATTGATCTCTCTAGGTAGGTTTTACCAAACGTTTGGAGTTGAGGTCTCATGTTTAAGCAGACAATAAAGGAAGCTTCTTTTCTTAACAGAACTGTGTTCAATGAAAACTGCTCATACTCTTCCTGGTTGTTGAGAGCAGGGCCAGTGATGCAGATAAATTTGCGTGGCCCAATACTGGAACATGTTTGTTTGCAAAGCCACATGTTATGTGGGATGCTCTTACTTTGGGGTGCAGCTTTCTACTGTAAGTTAGAGGCTTTCGATGCCTTAATTGGTTTTATTGTTCTGGTCACTTAGGTATGGGTGCTCTTGCAAGATTCTGCACGCTAAAATTCCTCTATTGCTGGCAGTACTAGTCAGAAGCCAGTAGTATTCATATCATTCTTGCATTCTTATGGGAGTTTTTAAGACTGATCTCTCTTTGACTTTATCTCATAGGCTCAGTGCTTCATATGTCTTTAAATATTGTCTCAAATTGTTTAAATGAGACTTTTTTCATTCTTTTTGCATGCTGCTTTTAAGAATTTATAATGCAAGAAGGAATCTATATAAAGAAAAGCAGCATTCTACAAAGATTGACATGGTAGAAGAAATTTTATGAATAAATGTGTTTACTTATACGTCATACTGCATTTGAGTATTACTGTTATTACAGGCTGTCATTTGGAAGGCATCTGATTTGTGAAGAGGGTGGAGCTGATCTCTTTGTGGCTGGGGTGACTGACAGTATGTTGGTTTTCTGAGTCCTTGTGGGTGGAGACAAAGCAGTCCTTCACTGCGGGAGGAGAAGATAAGTAGAGCAACAGATACCAGGCTGTAAGTATTTTCCCAGTTTTGGCAGAAAGCTAGCATTAACGTCTATTTTCTCTTTGCAGCATTCAAGAAAAACTGCTGGTTTTTCCGCTGTTAGTCTGTGTTTAAGTATAACATGAAATACTCCATACCACACCCACCAGCAAAACACATCAAAGGCTAAACGACAGGCTGATAACTGTCGTAGTAGGCTTACTTTCATCAATCACAGCTTGTGGTGTTAGCATTCAGTGGTAGGTTTAGTATTGTAAAAGATGCTCTTCTTAGTCGTTTCTTTCTGCATAAAACGTACAGTGTCACATGACTGACTCCATCTTCATTTGAAGTAAGCACATTTCTGAGGTTCCACAATAAGATTTTTGTGAATGCTTTAGTATATATTGAAGTATATGTTCACATGGATTTATACATTAATCATCAATTTTATGTAGGTTGTTGGTGGAAAGAACTGGCCATATAAGTGTTCTGGGACATTGATACCTCAGTTACCTGCATAGTTATTATTTCAGGTGAGTTGTTGTTTTAATAATATTTTTCTGTTTCTGAAGATTTTTGAGAACTACACCTTGTGGTTACACCAACAGGAAAAATGTGTCCTGCAAAAAATATAGCAGCCTGAGTAGCTAAGTAGGACAGCTCACAAAAAAAGTTTGGGCTTTTGGGACAAAAAACCTGGTACTATTACTTCTATACCTTGTTCTGTGTGCCAGCATAAAGTGGTATTTTGTATTGCTTTAAAATGGTTATCTGTAGGTGTTTTGTTCTGAGCCTGGTACCTGTACGCTTGTATACTGGTAAAGGTTTTTTCTGGGTTTTTTTAACTGTGTTTAAAAAAAACACCAGAGTAGAAAGACACCAATGAGAAAGACAGTATCATTTAATAAAAAAGAATCTAGACATGTTTTTAAATATGTTACTGAGATTTATTAAATATCTGCAAGTAACCTTTAATAGATTTTTCAATAAATAGTTGTCTCTCTAAGCTTATGGATAAAGTGAGAACCAAATAGTTTTTCAAAGTACATTTTGAGCCCGTAGGGCTTACAGAAAGGATCAAATGTGATCTCTTAGAACAGACTGTCTTACCACCCAGACTAAGAACATACAGTGGTCCCAAAATGGACAGCAAGCTAGCAAGCCACAGGGCAAAATATATAAGTTAGTCATAATTAAATATTTAAATAAATAATGTAGCAGTAAAGATAAAAATAGTTAGCTGGTTTGTTTAAACATAGATTGCAGAAAGTTGCTCAGGTATTGGTGGAATTTAGGAAACAACTTCTTGTCGTTAGCTTCACAGATCTTGCATCCAGTTCCTGGGGTGATTAGGTCCTGCAATACAGATTTTTTTTTGTTGATTGGTGATAGCTCTGGTGCCAGCTAGTTTTAAAATTAATACATCAACTTCTGTATGTTAAGCTTTTCTTTTAAGAATAAAGAACCCTTAGCATTTCAGGGGATTGGCTTTTTTCAGTTGGTAAGTTTTAACGGATGATATGATGAAAAGTCTGCTTGTAAAGGAGATTTTTGTAAATGTAAAAATAATACAAGCTAAACACATTCACTCTCTATGATAATACTGCAGCAGAGACAAATCTTAATTTCTAGGCTGAAAAGGGTTTCTAGAATGATAAAAGAATCTCTTAGCCATGGAATTTGTTTCTGTAGTGTACCAAGGTATACTATGGTCCTTCACAGTCATACATTTATGGTACAGTTTTCAAAGCTATTGCATATGAAAATAATTGTTATGCTCCTAAAAGCAAGTTTTTGTCAGTGTAAGATGGCTTGTGTGAGTCAGTAAAGAAAAAAAGCCTTACTTTTTAAAATGTTGACCTGTATAGCTAATAGGGCTCAAATCTCTTTTACTGATTGCCTTATCATGCAAATAGATGTCATATAGTTTAATGTTATGATATCTTTGTATACAATCCTATATTCTTAAGAGATGATAGACCTTGAGCCATAAAAACACTGATTCTAGCTTTGTTTTTCCCTAAGACTGAAAGACTTTTTTTCTTCTGTTTTTTTTTTTCTTAAACTGTGTAAAAATATTACCTACCATAAGAGACTGGAGGTTCTTTTTGATACTTTGAAGAGTATGAAAATGCTTATCTTCAATTTCATTCTCCAAGGTGCTCAGTTCTGTCAGGTAACATTGTAGAGTTTGCCAGCTGCACTCCTAAAACAGTTAGTAAAATCATTACATGTGTAACTTGTTTCCTGAGGATAATTGGTTCAAATAAAAAATCTCAGTTGCCTATTGATTTTATCCTTATATTAATCTGTTGGTTTTCTACAATGTATAGTTCATTTGTTCCCCTTAAAGTCATATTGTAAGATGTTACATGTGGCCTTAGTTCTGTGGTAGATTATTGTAGCTTTTGAAACTTGAGTAAACTTTACAGCGTGCTGCAAGTTTTCTGTATCTCCTGGGAACAGAAAGCTGTAGTAGTTGCTCCAAAACTGAGCATTACTCCTGGTTGTCATGCAGAATCCTGTCTTAGCAAAAGGGTTAATACTCAAAGCCTCTGTCAGTTTTACAGTGGCTTCTTAGAGCCATCTTCAGTTAATGCACTTTCGTTGCTCTATTTAATGGTTGTGTCTGATCTGGTTTTTGAATATGAGAAATAACTTTATGCATCACTCTTACAAGCTATTTCAGGCACTCAGCGACGCTATGTGTTTAATCGGCCTCGTACATTTGCATTTAAGCACTGGAGCTCTGAGGTAATTACGTCTTGATGTTGCCAGCATATGAGAAAAATGACTCAGATAAGGAAGTGGTTGCAGAATCTGGCTTTAAATCTTTAGCGAAACAAAGTTACTGTTAAGTGAGAATTCTTCTGGATTAAAAACTTAATTGGAGGTTCAAAGTACTTAATGTAACTTTTATAAAGACTAAAATACTTGATGCTTTTTTTGTTGGTATACTTGCACACTGAATTAAAAAGAGAAGTAGTACAGATCAGCAGCCTCTCAGTGATGAATAGTCCATGGTAAAGCTGTGCTTAGAACACTCGCTGTGATGTGCAATTTTTTTAGAAAGAAGCAACCACGATGACAGTATTCTTGTGGAGCTAAGTCTCACGTGTTAACTAAATACCATAAAACATGAATAGAATATTTATGCAGAATGGCTTGATAAAGTTTTGTTCCTGAAAAGAACTAGGTAGAGCATAACTGAGTTTCATCATTGATGGGATATAGAAGACTTGTAACTTCTTAAACAGAACCTATTAGAAGCTCTGCATCTAGTTTAGATAAAACATAGGCGATTTCATATAGATATTTCATATAAATAATCTATTTCTAAGTCTAGTTTTATTCTCAGAATTGTTCTTCTGTTAGTGTTAATACAACAGTATTGTCTCCTGCAAATCTTATACAATGTTTAAATGATTCAAAATACATTTTTTTCCTGTGAATTCAGCTCTGTATTAAGCAGGATGAACAGGGAGGATGCATTTTGTGTTACATATTGCATAGAACAATGAGGTTATATTGTACATCAGCCTGTTAATGTTTGAGAATAGAAATCCAAACCGGAAGTGTCTTAAAAAAACTGCATTCCCTAGAATGAATTCAAGCTATTCAGTTTTGTCTTTTGTGTCTGCCCTTCTGATAAGTGAATTTTTTTTGTGTAATTCAAAATGCACAATTTTAAAGTAGCCATACTTTATAAATTATTCTGAAAACAGAAAATTTAAACTCACCTCTTTGTCATTTGGTGTGTAAAGGTCAAAATGAATCTTCTGTAGAAAAAGGGGAGAAAAAGTTAAGTTTTGTGAAAAAATAAATAGATGAATAGAAAAGTATCTTATAATAAAACAAAATCAATGACTTACATCCTTGCTTTCTCCCAGGAATTTTAAATCTTGCATTAAGGTTGTCAGAAGGCTCTTTTTTGATAGAGGTGCTCCATAAGCTGCAGTCATAAGCATCACTGCTGAAATACAACTGAAGATCAGTATTTTGCACATCATGTCAGTGTTCTGATTCTCTCTATGCTAGTATTTGAGGAGTTGTGGAATGTGATGAGAGCTGGTAAGTTGTCATTAAGCTGTTTAGTGTATTTATACTCTTCTTTCTTGGGGGGGGGAAAAAGATGGGGGCGTCATGTAAAAGAGGTTTTATTACACATTTTTTCATATGTTCTACCTGTATGGCAAGAATCATTACTTTTGTTTTTCCTCCCCTGATGACACTTTGGAATTTTTATAAAGCGAGAGGGATTTTACCTACATTCACTGGTGTAAGAGAAGCCCACACTCAGTTTTGGCAGTCTCTCTCTCTGTGCTTTCTGCATGAAACACTTTTTCCCTCATGCGCTGTCCCACTCCCCCATAGAACATGCTACTGACACACAAAATGTTTTTCTACAGATGTGTAATTTAACCATTTTGTTTGTTTCTCTTTATATATGTATCCATCCACAAATTCTGTAGCATTATTTAAGTGAACAAGAAAGAAGCATTCTCATTTTAGTAATTGTTGATTAAACAACAGGAAGAAAGTTGGCTTCCTGTCTGAAGGTGGTTTTACCTGTCATCTTTTGCAAAGACAGTTACTGCAAGCTTAGGTGCATAAGTCAGTCTTTGTACCATCAAATTTAAAATGTTTATGAAAAAAACTCCAGCAGGATTCTTTGCTTTGGGACATCGAACCATTTTTTCTATTACTATGTATCTTAATCCTGTTCTTTTTTCCTTGTGTGCACCTGTCACTTTTCTTCAGCTTGTGATGAAAATGCACTGCTTTTCAAAATATTCACAGATTTTCTTACTGATACCTAACCCGCTGCATTTTGTGGTATCTATCACAGTACTGAAGTTGAGAGCAAGCAGTCATTTGACACTGAAATGTTGCGTAATATTGCTGAATTGCTTTTCTTTTCAGGGATCTGTTGGCTGCTATCTTTGGAATGCTATGTGCAATGTTTAAAATTCAGAGTTTTCTTCATTTTGAGTGTAGTTCTGAGCCAAATACTCCCCCTGCTGCCCAGAACTATCTAACATGTGAAACGCGGTTCTTTTGCTCAGTGAATTTAGCTGCTGAAGCTGTGTGGAATAAATTCTGGGTTTGCACACCACTGTGGTTTGAAGTTTTCTGGTATTTAGGATGAGCAAGACCTGGAGGGTAACTGCTTCAACCACCATTGCGTATAGAACTACATGTGGAGACCCACTTCACATGTTCTGATCGTGTAATCTGAAAAGGAGTGGATCTGTTCAAAATTGGTTAGAATAGGCTTTTTCTTGGATCAAATACAGTCCATTACTATAATTCTTGTTAGTAGTGCCTGTTTGTCTGCTAACCATTGAGCTGGTGTTTATTAGCAGTGCTTCTGGAGAACTTGGTCTTCATTTCCTGGTTTTGAAATAAGTACAAGTATTTAATATGTATGGTCATACAGAAGTCCTAGTACCTATTGTTGCTTTAAATATGTAGTATTTGTGCAGTTTGAAAGCCTTTCTGGCAATGTATCTTTTGTCTCTTGTATTTCTTCTTGATAGTAACCAATTTCAAACAGGAGTTATGACTGCATAGATGAGCACTGGGTTGTCAGGTTTTCTCCACAGTGCTTATTAAATTGGGTCATTTTATAGGTTTTTAGTTGTTTGGCTTAATGTGTTTTGACTTTGTACAGTATTAAGAAATAACTTAATAGTGAGCACAAGATATGTTTTTGTTCGTAATTATTGTATACTGTTTTCAACACTATTTAGTCTTTCCTGTGTCAGCTGTTCTCCCCTTTATAAAACATTCAATGGAAATACATTTGGAAGCGCTAAATTTAAGATTTTGATTCTGACACCTTTCTGGCATAGTTTTTAGCAGTTTAGATTAGAGATTGCTCCAAGCACTTCCTTTGTGCTGGAGTGTTGGGGTTTTTTTTTTTTGCATCAGTGCTTAAAATACAGCACATCCAGTACTGGATTATTACTTCATTTTCCCAGCATTCTACTGTTTTCTTTTGCAAGTCTCAAAGAACTTTAAAAAAGAAAGCCTGAGCATTCTGTCAGATTTTTCGGCAAGTGTGCAGCCAGGTCTGCTAAAGAGCTAATACTGTTTAGGTAACTTGCTCCCGTGCATCTTTGACCATAGGGCTTTACATATGCCAGATGAGGGGGGGATGACTTGGGGTGTATTAATTAAACTCAGAAACAGCACAAACTCAATTAACGTTAATCCACATCTTAATGTTCTCATTATACCTTAAGTTTTGGGAGGCATGCTTAAAAGTTTTAATCTTCACAGTGCTAGCTAAGCAGTTTCTAAAGTAGATTACTCTTATAGCCTATTCTGGCTTCACTGTGTACGTCATGCAAGACAAACCAAATCTGAGCAGAAGTCATAGAAAGAGGTTGAATCTACAAGGACAAAGGGCAGAACATGTCATTTGCGTCATTTTTTGGCGTTGGTATGCTGACACGATGGTATCAGCCCCCAACAATTCCCAGTGGTACTATTGCATTTGAATAAATTAGTGTCCAAAAAGTTGTTAACTGTTCTTAAAACTAGGTTTTTCTTGTGTGTGTTTTTCACTTAAGTGCTGTCTGTCAGATTATAACAAACCAGTAGTTCAGCGTATGCTCAGGGGCTCATACTCTGTCAGGTGGATAGCTTTTTCAGGTGAGAATATGATGATGTGCTATATTTCTGTCTGTATGGTGTTGGACTTCTGGTCAGATTTCAGTAATTACACTCAATCTGAGCTCATATTTTTCACTGGGCAAGGAATTTCATAGGGTTTTATTCAGCGGTAAAGGGATTTAGATAGCCATCCCAGCTTCACCACAGAGTTGATTGCATTTTAACAGGAAATGAAATTGCTCCTTTAAATTGCCTTTACAGGAATCATACAGGATAAAGTAGTGCTGCCAATGCCGAACCCCAACAATCCTGCCTTTAAAAAGTATTAGGGCAGGTGCTGGTGACCATGTCATACGGTGGGGTTTTTGATTTGCTTTAATTTTAACAGATAATTATGAAAAGTTGATTATACCTCATTTGCTTTCTAAGTAACATAGCATTACACTGAAACAACATTATAAGAAAAACACTGTAAAATGAACCATATCTGAAAAGCTTTAAGGAACAATTTAAAAGTCTCACCTAAATGTTCAAGGAAGATTAATTAACAGTAAAGCAACTAAGTTAAAGGGAAAAAATATTTGTGGAGCAGGGAGCTGGGAAGGGAGAAGAATATTTGTGTCTTGCTGTTGTTTTAGTGGATTGTTAATACTTTTTATGGTACTTGTGCCTAACATAAAGAATAAAGGCTCATTTCTCTTTTTAAAAAAGGAATAAAAGTAAATGACACACACTGACTAAACCCCTGATCTGTACAACTTCAAAGTCTGGAAAAGTTTTAACATAGGATCTGAGTCCTCTCAGTTTAGGCTCTTATTTTTTTGTGTCTTTCTGAACTGAAAGCTTGCATCTCCTTTTTTCTTTTCTTTTTTTTTTTTTTTTTTCCCTTGCAAACCTGATGACTGGTGAATTTTGGAGAGAAGTTTTGGTTTCATTGAGGTATTGGGCATCTTGTTGATCAAGGTGCTTGCCTCCTTTCTTCCTCACCAGAACAAAGGCGTATTTAGCAAGAGTCACTTGAATGTCTTGTTCGGTGTGTCTTAGTTCGTGTGCAGGTGTTTTTCAGACTCCTACTATAGTAGCATGCTTTTACAAGATTACTGTCAGTAGAGTCATAGAACCGCAGCAGAGTTCATATGTCTGATGAAGGTGATAACCATCAATTTGTGATCATTGTCTGTTGATTTAACTCTTTGTAGCTGTGTTCTAGGACTGTTTTAAAGAATTTTGAAGAGTTGAAATTGTCTCCTCTTTGCAGATCCCTAGTTCCAAGCAATAACCTGTGGAAAGCAGTATGCCTTAAGTAGTCCTACTCCACTCAGTAGGGAGACTCGTGTAAACATGTTGAAGTGAAGATTTGAATAAAGGGTTGAGGGTCAGGTTTTCATCAGATTTTAAGCCATCAAAAGGCGATAGACACCTCTTTCCTTCTTCAGCCTTTTCTCAGTCTTTTGCTTCAGTCAAGCAGTAGCAGAGGTTCATGACCTTGCCTGTATTTTAGAAATGGAAAATTTATTTTATTGAAGGTATTAGTTTAATAACAGAAGAATGAAACTTTTTAAAAAATTAGCACTAAACTATATGAGTTTAGTAAACCCTGTAGAATGAAGCACTCACTTCCCAAGTCCCTTTGAACCTAAAACTCAAAATCTCTAATATATTGAATAGGCGACTGTTGTATTTTCTGTTGAGTATGAACAACCATGGCAATATCTGAATTACAGCCAGTAATTGCTATCTCCATGTTGCAGCACATTTTTAATAGGTACTAGTAGAAGAACAGTTTTCAGATAAATGAAATTGATTCCATAATGTATTAGTATTTCAATGTAGGAGTGAACTGATGGCTGTGCTTATAAGGAAAGAGAAGAAAAACCAGGAGAAAGCATTAAATGTTTTTTCTTGCCACATTGGATTAGAACAGTGGTTTTAACTAGTTGAATACTGTCCCTGATTAGAGTAAGTACCCAGTGTTTCAGGAGAAAGTGCCAAAAAAAAACCCCAAAGTGAGTAATTCTTAGAGTGAATTTTTCCTGCAAGAATATCAGTGGCTTGTTGATTTTTTATTTTCTTTTTTAAAGAAAGGCTTTTGGTTTTAGAAGGTTAAATAAATTGATGTGAAAACAGTTGGTTTTGAAGTAATTTTTCATTGAAAAGATAATTTTAAGAGGGAACACTTTTATTAGAACTGTTTTGGAAAAAAAAAATTATTAATGAACCTATTCTTGAGGAAAGTAATTTTAGTCTGACAAATGAGACTTTATCCTGCTAGAAGTCTGTTTCTAATTGTTTAATAGGTGTGGATTTAGTTAAGATATGGGGTGATGGACTTAGGGGAGCCTTGGTGTTTCCCGTCACCATAGTTAGCATCAGCTAAGCACGTTCTCCCTAACAGTGCAGTGAGATCTCGTGGTACAGGTCTCTCTCCTCTGCATCTTTAGACGATCATGAATCTGCCCTGTGGCTAGCTATGTGGCCTGATTTTCATTTTAGAGAAGTGGTGTCTTACCACCAATGTGTGCTCAGTCCGTTTTTTTTCAATACAAGTCATTATTGCATCAAATGGCTCATAAATGCTGCTGATGGTGGTTCTTTCTTGAGAGAGTAAGAACCATCTCTAACTGAACTTTTCAAAGCAAGCTTCACTGAATGTAGAGCATTTGATATACTCACCATTACCGGATTTCTTGTTGACGGCACTTTGTTTTGGTTATTCATTTCTGTTGGTATATGAAGTACATGCAACCAAAGACAAATGGTGATTCTGGCTAGTAAAAAGCAAGAACAACAACAAAAACAAAGGATGAGGAAAAGGATCTGAAGAACTAGAGGTTGGTCAGTGTCACCACAGTCCCTGGGGAAATTACAGAGCAAGTCTGTGGGGATTTGAAGGACAAGGAGGTCTCTAAATTGGAAAGGCATGGGTTTGATGGATGGACCACTTGGCGGATAAGGAACTGGCTGGATGGCCGCACTCAAAGCTGTGTGGCACACTCGACACACTGGAGGGAAGAGATGCCACGCAGAGGGACCTGGACAGGCTTGAGAGGTGGGCCTGTGCAAACCTCAAAAAGTTCAACCAGGCCAACTGCAACGTCCTGCACCTGGGTCATAGCAATCCCAGGCACAAATAGAGGTTGGGTGGAGAATGGATTGAGAGTATCCCTGAGGAGAAGGACTTGGGGTGCTGGTGGATGAAGAAACTCAACATGAGCTGGCAATGTGCACTGGCAGCCCAGAAAGCCAGCTGCATCCTGGGCTGCATCAAAAGAAGCATGGCCAGTAGGGTTAGGGTGGTGATTCTGCCCCTCTGCTCCACTCTGGTGAGACCCCCACCTGGAGTACTGTGTCCAGCTCTGGAGTCATCAGCATGGGAAGGACCTGTTGGAAAGGGTCCAGCAGAGGCCACAAAAATGATCAGAGGGCTGGAGCATCTCTCCTATGAGGACAGGCTGGGAGAGTTGGGATTGTTCAGCCTGGAGAAGAGAAGGCTTCAGGGAGACCTTATAGCCCCTTCCAGTACCTAAAGGGGGCCTGCAGGAGAGATGGGGAGGGTCTCTTGATCAGGGACTGTAGCGATAGGACAAGGGTAATGGTTGTAGACTCTTTTCTTGGCCTTTTTATACTAACAGTTAATGGTAGCTGCTAATTATCCCAGTAATTGTTTTTGTGTATAGAATTTAATGGACTTACTATAAATCAGTATTTTTTTAGTCACATCAGTGTGGTGACCAAACATGCCAAATGTGCAAAAATATGTATATGGAAGAGATGGATCATTTGTTATCTGTCTGAATTATATTTGAGCACTAGAATAGTCTTCAAGAAGTTGCTTTTTATATTGTCATAATTATTGGTGTAGAAGTTGCTACAGAATTTTACTAGAACAAGAATCTGAAATTACTAAAGAGTCAGGTAACAGTACGTGGTAAATGCTGACCATCCCTAACATTTTTCCTTTAATTGCTGGCCATTGGCCATAGTAAATATGATGTGGTTATGGCTTTACAAGAAGAAGAGTTTCTTTAGTACACATAAAGAACTGCAAAAGAAATTTAAAAAAAAATCCTTTTCAGAAAGTAAACTTTGCTAAGGTTATGAACTTTAGAGTCAGTGTTTTCATTATATGGTAAAATTTGGGGTGATTGTAAGTCTGAAAGGGGAAAATGAGTTACTGTGAGAGTTATAGCTTAATGTAAAGAAAGGAGGGTTGGTTAATAAGGGGTAAGGATTATGACTGTCTGTAATACAGGTTAAGATGACATGCTACATTTACAGAGGAAATAGTTGAATTTTTTGCAAGATTTCTGGGTAAACTTGAATGGCTTCTTTTTGTGTAAGTATAATCTATCATCGGGAGGTCCAGCATACATTTACAAGCATGATTAGTCCTGTTTGGTTGGGTTTTCCTTTAGTATCCAACTGGATTTTTTTTTTAGATCTGTCTCCACGGTTTAGTGTTGCCAGTATCAAAACTTCAGTTTCCAATTTCCTCTTAGTTGAACATACACCAAACCTGCTAAAAGTGTTCCTGATAGACCCACAAAATAATACAAGTGTTAACCTCTACTAGTTTTGTTTCACACTTCTTGTAGTGTGAAAGTGAAGAACTGTGGAGACCAATATAAACGCACTGCAGATGAGACACAGTTCTGTGAGTTTGGCCTGGTGATTTTGCAGGCATATGGGTGGAAAACTGGATAGGTCCTTCAAGTTCTTGTTCTTTGTGATTCCCAGGGAGAAATTTGCTTTCTGGACCTAGATGTTGTGTATTTTTCTGTCTGCTTAAGAAAAGGGAAAGCAAAATGGAGGTATTCTGACAAGAGGAAATCAAATCAGAGCATTGTTTATGAATGGTATCACTATGTGTTAACTTTTACTGGTGCAGTGTGATAGGGAGGAGCTACAGAGTGAACTCTGTGGTTTTTTGCAGAGATTCTTTCAAATGTTGTTGAATAATTACTTGTTGTTGTATACCAAAATTCGTAAATACTTAGATGGTATTCTAGGTATTTGGAGTAAGCCTTAGTGGCACATAAGCTGTTTGGCCACCAGTATAATCAACCTGGTGTATCACTGGGTGATACAGAGCTCACAGCTCTATTCTTAAATACTGCTCATTAGTTGTGTAACAAAAAGGAACAGCTAGAAAGGCTGTAATAATAATTCTTGAAGTGGGACTTCATATGCCTTTGTCCAGTGTCAATGATGACTGCTGTCGTCATGCGTGTGCAAAACCAGGCAGGTTGGGACAGGCGAGCTTAGCAAAATACTTTCTGATCACAGAGAAGACGTGTCGTCATTCTCCCCTCCCCTCCAAAGTGTTCCAGAAATTCAGTTCAAAGGCAAATGAATCGAATAAGACCAGTCCTTGAGACCTTGCTTTGTGAGAATGTTGGTCCTGCATTCCTTTAAAAAGCTTTTTAGGAGTTTAGGGTTCTAGTACTGCAGTAGAGAGATGTAGGTCCCTAGAGCTTTTTCAGAGGAATTTACGTGAGCTACAGACTGTCTTTGCCCAGATCACTTCTTTCTGTGGTTGGTGGTGGGCTTGGAGCATGATAGAGGGATCGACTTGAGCCTGGTTTTGCCATACTGGCAAGATGGACAAGGACCAGAATGGGAAGCTTCCGGCTTCAGACTTCCAAAGTGCAAACACCAGCTGGCTTTTATGGATACATTCACAACCATAATAGCTTTTCAGCCATGCAAGCAGAGTTTTAAATGGAGGAAGTATAATTGCCTAATGTTATTGCTTTGGTTAGTGCTGCTCTCTCTGACTTCTAAGCCTTTCTGATTGCATAGGTTGAGACTCAGGAAATTCTCAGAAGATCACCTTGTTCATTTCAAAGCTTGTGTTGTTTCAATGTATCTTTAAACGGCTGCTATGGTCCCACTAGGATGCCTAGATGGTCTGTGTAGGCCCTCCCTCTTGTACATTGGGTGCCTGCCATAAATGACACACAGTGACATTTAATGAGAGAAGCACTAGGATGGGGATTCAGTTCTTGTTCTCTGTTCTTTGTCTTGAAGTGCAGTTACTTGAGTGTATTTATTTATGTCACAAACTGTAATGAAAAAAAGCCACCTTACCTCAGCATAATGAATAAAGGTTGGCTCTTAAGGCAGTGCTATCTTGTCTCAAAATGCTATTGTCACCACAATGCCATTAACTTCAGAGTGTACATTCTTGCACCAAAAATCTCAAAAATCCTCCCTGTTTTTTTTTTTTTCCTCCCATCATACAGTGTGTTGTAGGGGATTGAATATGAAGTTTTCTATGTCACATCTTTGTCAATTTGGGAATCAGCCTCAGGAGGAATCCTCTTTGCATGTCTGTTGCTCAGGTTTTATGAACAGGCCTTAACAGAGGCAGGCTGCATGTTTCAGCTCTGTGGTTATCTATTTGGGAAGACCAGTACAATCAGGTATTCTTTTTTTGTGTTTGTTTTTTCTTTCTTATTTTAGCTATTGGAGGAAAAGCCTGAAGGCAAAAGATTTCTGATTTTTCCATATTACTGTTTTGCAGTGGGAGAGAGACTAGTGTATGCACTGATAGACTAAGTCTCTGGATTTAAGAAATGTGCGGTAAAACGAAAGTTGAAATTCCCCTACTAGGTCAAAAGGCCAGTGTCAGATTATAACCGTACAGGATGTTAACAAACCACAAACGAAGAATAGTGTTTTACCTTACTGAATGCTATGATAATGCACACGCTAAGCAGGTGGCCTAGATTCATCACTAGACAGGGACAAAAGGTATTGAGGTACAACCTCAGTGCTGCCTGGCAGTAATGAAGGCTCAGAAATCATACATAGGCCTTTTTATGAGAATGTACCTGTTCTCTTAAAGTTCAGTTTCTTGATTCCATTTTCTTTTTGCTCACTTTTCCCACTTACTTTGGGTTGGTTGTGTGGGATTTTTTGGGGAGGGGCAGGGGCTTCCCCACATGTACTTATTTTGCCTCCTGTTGTACCCACAGCCAGTAAGATATTCCTGCATTCCTGGTTAAGTGTTACAAGCATTAGCGCAGTAGAAGTATTTGATCAGAGACTGTTCCTCTTAATCTGTCCATCTTAGTCAACCCTTCTGGCTGTTGAGACCCTGTGGAATTTAGTGGAATTCTTTTGAAGATCCAGAGGATTTATTTTGAAATAGCCTGAACAACAATACTGGGAGGAGAATAACATTTTATTTTCCTTAAATTCTGGAGCTACGCTTCATCAGCTGAAGAGTCCATTAAACTCAGTTCTTTCTCTGAAGGTGGCCACAGTCAGAACCTTAGGACATTTGATACTCCCAAGCGCTTTCCCAAACACTCAGCCCAGAAGAATTAGTCAGGAGTGGCTTCTCTGTATTGATTAACCTGCAATGTATGTCCACGTCCTGCCTTGAACCGTGAAAACTCTTAGCATCTGCAACAAGTTCCACAAATCTACCTACTGTGGCTTTGCTTGTTTTGATCCTGGTTCCTGCTGGGTTTATTTGATGGTATTACCTTTCAGTCCTTATACTAGAAGTGACAGTGAGTCTTCCTGTCTACCTGTGCTATGACATGCAAAATTATGTGGAACTTTGTCCACAAGAATTGCCTCTTTTCTAGGCTGTCTCTCCTGTCCTACTTGTTTTTTGTACAGAACAATAGAAGTTTGATTGTTCTTAAAGCCTTTCCCTGAGCCATTTCAAGTTCTGCTATTCTCTTTTGGGAATGAGAGGGCTGCAACTCATCTTTTTCTTTTCCGTTTTTTTTTTTTTTTCAATAGTTGCATGATATTATTTTCTGGTTTCTTCTGTGTTACTTTGATTATAGTTCCGGACATAAGATTTACATCTCTAACATAGGCTGCACACTGAACTGGTGTGGCACTGTAACTCCAAGATCTTGTTTCTAATTGCTAATTGTCAGATTTCAGGTGATCTCTTGATTTTTTTCTTTCCCGTGCTGTCTTGCTTTCTTTGGTGAAGCTTCTCCAACTCTCAGTGACACACTGGTATTTTAAAACAAATACATTTTGAGAATTGAAATGACCTGTGCCATGTAATTCAAAATCTGTCTACAATCTGTCATGGTCAAATAGGAGATTTATACCAAATGTTTGTTTCTCATATCCTTAATTTCTTAAGGAATCACACAGTAGTCTTTGAGTTTGTTTCCACTGTAGTGCTAACATCAGTTTGGGTATTGCTCTTACTTTAGTTCTAATCCATATACTCCTGAAAGAATTGTGTGGGGTGATCTGCTTTCTTCTTTCAGTCATCTTCAAATGTAAGTCAAAACCTAAAAGCAGCATCCTTTTAGAAAGAAGACTTTAGGTGCACATGATCCTCTTTATTTGGAAATAATATTTCACAAATCTCTTCTTTTATTTGGTGCTGCAAGACTCCCTTCTGTTCCATGTTAAGTGATGGTTGTTACAGCCACCATGCAAGTGATTTACGATACAGGTTGAGGCAGATAACATTTCTCAACTTCTATGCTGTATTTGTCACAGTTACTGAAAGATTTTGTCTGGAGTCATCTGAACTCCAGAAAGCGTAAGGTGGACTCTTTTGAATTAGTTGAGTGTTTACTTCAGCAAAAATGTGAAAACTGCTATTTATAGTGTAGCTTTCATTTATTGTCTACGTTGTCTGTCATTCAGTGTAAGGAAGTGTCACAGTAAATCTGGTTTCTTAATATCTAATTTTAGGAATTTTTGTAATGAAATAACAACTGAAAAGGTGATATAATCTCAACTTTTTTTTTCCAGGTTCAGAGCTAAAAGGAATTACATTTTCACTGCTCTTGTTAGATGATGTATATAATAGTCAAAAAGTGACTTTTTTTTTTAAGATGTGAACTGGTTGGTTGTTCAGGTTAGGAAAGATGAAGCCCTGATAGAATTAAATCTGGCCAGGGATCTCAAGGGCAACAAGAAAATAAAAACTCCTATAGGTATGCTAGTGATAAAAGGAAGACTAGGAAAAATATAGGCCCTTTCCAGAAGGAAACGGGATATCTGGTCACCCAGAATATGGAGAAGGCTGGGATACTCCATTCCTTTTTTGCCTTGATCTTCATCGACAGGTGCTCTGGCCACACCGCCCAAGTCATGAGAAGGCAAAGTTAGGGACTGGGAGAATGAGGAACCCTCTGACTGGAAAAGGGGAAACATAATCCCCATGTTTAAAAAGGGAGAAAATTAAGACCCAAGGAACTGCAGGCTGGTTAGCCTCATCTCTGTGCCCAGCAAGATCATGGAGCAGATCCTCCGGGAAACTATGCTTTATCTCAACCCAAAAGTGGGTTTTTTCTTTCCTTTCCTAGCCCGTTTTTTCCCCTCTTCTTGTTGGGGGAAAACAGAGAGGATGAGCAAGTGGGGTTAAACTGCTGCAAATAGTAATAAGTATTAAATGCATCTTGAGCCCCTAACAACGTTTAAGGCTTCTTAGGAAAGGATTGTGCATATCTTTATCTCAGTTGCCTTGAGAAGATGAGTCTACGTAGTAGCTCTACCCAGGCTGAAAATAACACTCCTTCATGCTTTGCTCATTTTCCTTGCCTGTTCAATGTTCAACAGATAACTTCCCTTACAGCTTCTGGAGTGGAAGGAAGTGCTCTACTGTTGAATATTGTCTTCACACCTCAGGTGCTGTGTGACATGGATGGAGGGGCAGGTGACTAAATAGGAGCTAGCTATTAGAGTAGGGTTCATTTTCACATAATGATTGAGGTTGGAAGGCACCTCTGGAGATTGTCTAGTCTCCAAGGATAGATGCTCCACAGCCCATCTGGGCTCGCTGTTCCAGTGTTTGACCAATGTTGACGTTTTGAATAAAATATAAAATGAATAAAATTTTTTAAATCTTATTTTTAAGTGGAATTTCCTGTAGTTCAGTTTGTGCCAGTTGCCTCTTAGCCTGTCACTGGGCACCACTGTTAAGAGTCTGGGTCCATCTTCTTTACTCCTCTCCCTTCCCCAAATCAGATATTTGTACATCTTTATAAGATGGCATGAGCCTTGTCTTCTTTGGGGAGGGTTATTCCTCCCCATGTGCAGGACTTTACATTTCCCTTTGTTGTTCCCCAGCCTATCAAGGTCCCTCTGAACAGCAGCACAATCAGCTTGTCTATCAGCTACTCCTCCCAGTTTCGTATCCTCTGCAGACAGAAGCAAGCTATCATCTGTCCAGGTATCATAGCTAAGCTGTTTTTATGAATACAGATAGTAGTTTAGATACCAGCTGGGGATGTCAAGTAAGACTTCAGCTCATACTCAGCAGAAAGTCCTCTATTAAAATAGCTTTTTTTTTTTTTTTTTAATTAGGTCTTAGTGACCTAAAACTAAGGAAGAATTGTCCTGATCTCACATGGGTAAAATGTAGCTGATGCCACTGAGGAAGGCATTAGAGTAGTTCAATTTAAATTTCACCAAAATATCCAGTATTAGTCAAAAGGCAGAATGCTAGGTACTACTAGGAAAGGAGAACACCTCTGCTGTGTAAATCTGAGGTGCACCCACATCTTCAGTGGTGTGTGTGGTTCTGGCCCCATGTCTAGGCACAGATAATGGCAAAGGAGGTGACCAATGGAATGAAAATGCAAGAGACGGCTAAGTAGACTCAGACTCTTCAAACTGGAAGAGATATGAATGAAGACAGACATTAGAGGCCTGTCAACTCAGTGAGCTGACAGAGGGTAAAGAAGGAATATTTCTTTAGTTGAGGAATAAACAGTGAAACAAGATGAGATGTTGGGTTCCAAATGAAAAGAAGGTTTCTTCTTCTATCTCAGTGTAGTTAAGCAGAGGAACTCCTTGCTACAGGGTGCTCTGGGTTCCAAAACCTTACATAGTTTCATTGCCATTAGTCAGGTTTACTGCTCCAGTAGTATCCTTATTCCGTTAAAAACAAAGATCATGCTTTTTATTCAAGAAGCTCTTAAACCACAAATCCTAAGTGACTCTATACTGAATAAGTATCTTCTGTAGGCATCCTGTGTTGATCCTGTCAAACAAAATGTTAGACTTGGGAGACCTTTTTCAAAGAAGGTTGGAATGGATTATTTGCAGCTGTTGTTTGTAGCAGGACCCTTTCTTAAGGTGGTTGTATCTCCACCAGCCCTTAATGATGCAGGTCAAGGAAACACGGATGCTGGATCAAATGAAGAGGCTGTGGTTTCTTTTTTACTCAGCATAGATAGCGTTTAAAATTCTGCCTTGCAAGTATACCCATTTTCTCCCAAAGGCAACATGTGAGATTTGTGGTAGTGCCTTGTTCTTCTTGTAGTAGATTAATTAATTTATCAATTTAAAAAGTCCCAAAACAACTGACAGTTCCATTTTTCTTCAGTCCTAAGAGTGGGAGTTCTAAGGGATTCCACCACAGAAATAATGAATTCAAATGCAAATTTAATAGTGATTACATAGGCAAATTTCCATACTAGTGACCTGGTATGACATGAATTTGAACTTAAAACCAAAGAAAAAATGTCTTTTGGTAGGAAAATCCTCTGTGGGTGTCAGTGGCTGATTCAGAGCTAAGGAGTGTTCCTGGTTCTTTCCCTTTCACTCATGTTGAAAATAATTTCATTACTAACATAGATGGAGCAAAGCCATCTTTGGTCCCAACACAAACTCTGTGATAGAAAAACTGAATTTCATATATGTCTGCAATGCTTTTTTACTATTAAAAATATTTCTCCCTATCTAGATCACAGTTTTTATGAGTTTGTTCTACGTTTGTTCCTATTAGGCACAGCAATTCAGTATCTAGTTAATTTTAATGCCATAAGCTCGACACAAGTATTTTGTTTCTTAATGTATAGAAAAATTACAAAATCAATTGATTTGGCATAAGGCCATCAGTAAAGTGATCAGAGCTAAATGTTTATAGTGCTCAAGGCCTCAGTTGTGTATCATGCCTTCTTTTGGTTAACATTAAATACTTGACACATTTGCCATATGAAGCAGTATATGCAGTAGGTCAGAGGGTTATTTCTGAGACGTGCTACTTTTGCCATAATGGTTAATTTTTATTTCTAAATTGACTGCTGAACTTTTTGAGATAAGCATCTCTTTACACTGTGATGATACGGAGGCTGAAATTTCACCCAGCTATTTCTGCAGTGCTGGCAGAAGCCAGCTAGCAGAAATAGCTTTTCTGCTGTTTGTATGACTTACATTCTGGAGTACTTATCATATGTAGGCTGATTGATTTGGACCACCACAAAGTACATTTCTAGTAGGATACAACCTCTGTCTTCCCCATTCAGGTTCCATTGAATTAACGCATCCTGAATCATCTTTGTTCGCTTGTTCCCAGTGGTGCAATGCTGTTTGACTCAGTGCTGGGAGTTGAATGCAGCAGATCTTGCTAAATCAAACACCAGATAAGATGTTGTAGTTATTTTCTAGCTGTGATAATCTTGGGATGGAAGCGGTGGTAAATGCTGTGTTCTGTTAAACAAACTGACAGAAAGGGACAAACTGTTCAGCAGAGTCCTCTTACCAGATTTTTGTTCATCTGTACCTGCCTGTGAAAAGTTCTGGGCAGATAATGAAGGTATATATATATAATATATATATATATAATGTGGCGTAAATTTTGCAGATCCTTACATATAGAACAGTTGATGCAAACCAGATAGCGTGCATATTACCATCTCACAGTCAAACCTTCTTTATATGCTTGTGATGACACAGAAATGTTACTCTTTCCAGATATGTGTTCTGTGATCCTGCACTGTATAACATGAAAAATACTTTTGGATAGCTCTGGATTTCTGGAGTCTGAGACCAAAGCAAATAATATCTGTAGTTCCTCTTTTCACTCACTCCTGACTTGCTTTTGTCTGTTATTGTCATTTTCAAAGAAAATATTACTAGACAGCACAGCCGTAAAAATAAATAATAAAAAAAAAGATTTATGATTCTTGGGGTGAAGAATAAATACAGCAGCTTCTGTACAGATCTCTCCATTTGTGTAAGGAGTTGACAGTCAAGACATGAGAAAGAAAAGGCTGAAACTGAGGAGACACCTCCTTTGGGTCCTGCTGTGCAGGCCCCTTTGTAGCATATTGCTTAAGACTTAGCAATCCAGACAAGGACAAGATGACATTTTGCCAGTTCTCCTCAGTGTGGAGGGACACTTGGATTCTGCTGCCCAGATATGATTATTGACCTCTAGATAGAAGGTAGGTACTGAGAAAACTCAAGGAACCAGTTTCAGGAAAACTGAAGTACTCCAATGGATGGGTATTTTCAGTAAGATAAGTTTAAAGTAAGTCATGGAATACGGTAAATGAAATAGTGATGTAGTTTTTATTAATTTAGTAGGAAGACTAGAATCTTACTAAGGAAATCCTTATGTGTTTGGATGCTAAAAACGTTCTCTGTCAGTAATAAAGTTTCAGATGATGTTGTGAGGAAGCAAAGGTATTTTTTACCCGCAGAGGGAAATTGCCATACCCATCACAAAGTTAAGGCTTCATGAATTCCCCTACAATGAGGAACCCTCTCTTATCTAAATCTACACATACAGCTTTCTAAATGTGGCAAGAGGATATGCCTAACCTCTTCCATTATTTCTGGGCAGATAGATCTCAGTTTTATAATCTTATTTAAGCAGTCTGGCCTCATTCTGCTGTCACTTCTACCTATGGATGTGGTTCTACGCTTATGACCATTTTTCTTGATGCCCTTTTGACTTCAGCTAGGATAAAATCTTTATCTTAAGACTATTGAAAGGTTTTCAAAAGTATTTCACGATTATATTAAGAGAGCTAGAGCAGTGGTAATTTCTGACTTGCTCTTTACGTTAGGAGTACTCATTTTGTTGTTTGTAAAGCCCTTGGGATACCAGGGACTTGGACTCATATGTATGACTTGACACAGCCTAAGTTTGTTTGATTTGTTAGATATTTTGATTTGTTGCATATTTGAACAGTTGTTCCTGTGCAGTTGTTGGGAGGTAAGGGCATTTGCTACTGGGTCATTAGAGAAGTTGGTTGATTCAGTCAGGTGATTTCCACAGTTATACTGGGGTCATTTTGTACTCTTTTCTGCAATAAAATAACGACTGTGTTTTCCTTTGATTTGTGTGTGTGTGTGTTGCCAGTTTTGCTCTTTTGCAACTATTCTGTGACCCAGCTTACCTTGTTTCCTTGGTTGAAGAAGGCATTTACTAGCCACTGGGATAGTAAGATGAGTCTGCCACTGTTAACTATCAGAGTACAGAAGAGCAATGGAACAAGTATTTGTGAGACTGAAAATAAGTTTGTCATGTCTAATATCCAGAGCATAGACTGGTGAGAAGTGACTGGGTTAACTGTTAGCTGTGCAGAGTGTTTTTTACAAGCTTTGTGCAATCAAAGGGAAGAGATTTGGAGACGAGCTGGAGAAGGTTGGGAAGTGTCCTTGTAAGTATGAATGCCTGAAAGCAGTCTTCTACCAAATGATTCATCTACTCAGGACAGCAGTATCTAGAATGCACTGTGCACCTTTTTTGGGGGAAAGTAGAAAGTATGTGAAAAAATGAAAATGAAATAATTAACAGAAAATAAAAATTATACATTATAGTATGGTAACAGCAAATTCCATAATTGAAGTCCTGTGGTAATTTTAAAAGAGCCATGCCCCTAGATCTGCATGTCTGTCCCAGCCACGTCATGACCCTGTACCCGTGCACGACCCATATGTGCGTCACCTTCCCTCCTGTACCCTGGTTTTCTCAGAAAGGAAATGCAGTTGCGTGGGCTGGAAAGGAGATGCTGTGCATTCTAGCTAGGTTGTGATCCGGACGATTAGTATAGCTCTCCTATCAGCTTATGCCCATCTCTCAGTCTAAATGGAGAAATCAGAAACTATGGTGTAATTCTTCCCTTTGGTGCCTGAAGAGCCTCATAAAATCCCCTGAAAAATTGGTGGATCTTGGTAGGAGAGATTTTTTCCAAGATAAGTATTAGAATGGGAGGAATAAGTTTCTATGGTACTAAGCCAGTTAGGAGACGAGGTATTAAATTCCAAACCAGTGGAGACTACTTATCTGGCAAAAGTCCAAGAGAGACATGAAACGCTTCAGACTTAGAAAATATTTTCTGTTGAAGTGCATGCACTATCATTTTGTTACTCATGTTGTAATAATGCCAAAGCATAACAAGAGGAATCCATACCCACTGTGTTAACTTTATAAATGCCAAAGGAGAGAAGCTACCATTGTGCATTGAATATGCTCCTAAATAATGATGGGTAAAAATAATTCTAGAAAACTTGTGTTCAGTAGGGTTCAGGTGTTAAGTCTTGCACATCTGAGTTTTCTGGAGTTTGGGAAAGATGCTTTTACATTTCTGAAGCTTTGGAAGTAGTTTTCAGAGAGGCAACACTGAACAGCATAGTAGCAGAAAGATTGTGACTTTCACAAGAGAAACTGTGTTCTTCTGAAGCAATGGATTATTATCTCAGGGATATGGGCTACTGTATCCAAATAGCATAAAATCATTTGGTCTATGACCTCATTATGTCTGTATATTACCACTTACTTTTGCTCATCAGTAACAAAAAGTGCAGGAAATTGAAACTTTGATCATGTAGTTAGAGGTTTCTGAAAGGACCACAGTGATCTGATTAGAGTTTATTCTCTTCTCGCTCTATTTTTGCAATCTTGATAGAATATGAGAAGTCTATTAAACCACAAAGTATGAGTTTAAATTGTGTACAACCTCTGCACAAGGTATAGACTTGGGTGATTCCCCGCTTATGGGGATAGATATGAAGGTCGGTAGACTGTATTGTGGAAAGCAAGGTTGAAGTTTTAGTGCTGAGTTCTCACTCAGTCTCTGGACTTTCTTATTGACAAATTTGGCAGTAGAAGCAAAAGTGATGGAGAAATTTGCTGGGGTATTGGTCTTCCCACCGTTATTCAAATTACTGTACTTTTTACTTTCCATATCTTGCTGAAGGAAAGATTGACAGTGATTTATTGGTGGCAAATGCATCATAGCAACTTCAGTCATAAATTCCATAACCAAATGCGTGAGAGAGCAAGCAGTTTGTCCCCTGCCCTGTTCGGATCCAAATTTAAAAGTTTTTAGTAATATAAAGGTTTTGATATAAATGAATAGGAGCAGAGAGGCACTCGAACGTGTCATTTTGTGCCTATTCAATTTTAAAGCTCTTCAAGGAAAACATCTTTTGGATTTGCTCTTTAGTGTTAGCATATCAGTAGTACAGCACAGTGAAAGGCTGGCTTCCATGAGATAAAGTGGGGAACAGAGAATGTGTGATCACTGAAAAGTTCCCTTTCTAACCGCAGAGAATATCAGTCACTGAAATAAGTATAAAAATGACTATGGCTTACTAGACTGTAATCACCTAATAATCTTCCTGTCTCGGGGACAAGCTGTCAATGGAATGGACCTGACATTTACATCCAAATGCTAAGGTGTTGCTTTCTGAATGGCAACGCTGCACAGAAGAGAAACCAGGGTTGGAGACGAGAACAGGATGGACAAAAAAAAACAACTCCATGAAAGCAGATAACATAAATGCACCTTCCACTTGTGGAAATTAGAAAAGTGAGGGACTTTAATCTGATGCAGCATATAGCCCATTAATATTGCAAATACAAGTAGGCTGTAAATATTTTGGACACTTCAGCATTTCGTGTAGGGATAGCTGTACCTTAGATGCTCAACGCGGGAAGCTGCAACCATGCATTATCACAGTAATGATACAAAGACTTCTCAATGCGTTTGTTTCAGACTTAGGCTAGAGGAAGAGAAGTGAACGTGCAATATTGTCATGATTTTGACTGCCATGATTTAAAACTGCTATTATTTTTATGTTGAATTTATATAATATATTCTTTTTATTGCAAATAATTCTTCTTTTTTTGGCCTTTATTGAACAGAGCGATCTAACACAAGCCATTTATTATTATATTGAGGTGTAAATATTTGAGCCAGATAATAAAATAAAGAGAAGGCTTGTAATCTTGATTTTGCAGAAGCCTTTCTGGTAATAAGCTTTCTGTGCAAAATGGGAGGCTTTGATCAGGCTTTAGTGCCCCAGAGAAAGCTCTTGACATTTCCAGAAGGAAATGAAACATTACCTCTTTGAAACATCTTCTATTCAAAACATTTTGTGACTATGTTTTGTTGTAGTTTGATTATTTTTTTCATATTATGATATGAAATTACCATCAGATTTTGATTCCTGTTGTTTTAAAAGAGACTTAATCCTGATGGTTCTTCCTGATCCTGTCAGGATACTGTAATTGGTTACGGAGTGTAAGATTTACCAATTGTTAGCACAAACATCTGAAAATTGAAGCTGATTGAGAGGATTATGTGTATTTGTGGGTGATTTTCTTCCTTTTCTGGTGAGATCATTTAGGTTTGGAGTTCTGAGTCAGTAGAACACTTAATGGCTGAAAATTATTTCCCCTGAGGACAGAGGCAAGTCGTTATACCCTTTGAAAAAGGGAGTTGATATCACTTGATAATATTAGACATTAAAATCTCTTTAAAATGCTAAGCATTCAAGAAAATGAGACCATTCACTGATGAATCAAACCGACCGGTTGTTTCCTAAAACACAGAAGTAGAGGCAAGAAGCGCATGTAATGGAAGGAAGGAAGGAGTATTTGGAAAGGTGTCACTTGTTAGGATGCCAACATCTAGGGGACTTGCAAGAGGATTCTCTGACTTTTTAAATCCAAGAATCCATTCCCTGTTTTTTTAGACAGTGTGAAAATGAGCCATTGAGTTTTATGATTTGACCTAATATTGTGCCACTTTTCTTCCAGTTTTGTAGGTGTAATAGCAAAATTCTTACTGCAGTTGCTGCCAAAATCATCAAAAGTGACTGTCATGTTGGAATAATTGTGATTCTGCTTTACGTGAAACGGGATTCAACTGCTGTAGAAAATAGAGTAGGGAGAGAGATGTATACTCCTCTGTGTAGAATCATAGAATGGTTTGGGTTGGAAGGGACCTTAGAAATCATATAGTTCCAGCCCCCTGCAGGGACACCTCCCACTAGAGCAGGTTGCTCAAAGCTCCATCCAGCCTGGCCTTCAACACCTCCTTGAACACCTCCCACACCATGGGGCATCCATGACCTCCCTGGGCAACCCGTTCCAGTGCCTCGCCACCCTCACTGTAAAGAATTTCTTTCTAGTATCTAATCCAAATCTCCCCTCTTCCAATTTAAAACAGTTGCCCCTTGTCCTTTCACTGCACTTCTTGACAAAGAGTTCCTCTCCAGCTCTCCTGTAGGCTCCCTTCAGATATTGGTAGGCCATTATAAGGTCTCCCTGTAGCCTTCTCTTCTCCAGGCTGAACAACCCCAGCTCTCTCAACCTGTCCTGATAGGGGAGGTGCTCCATCCCTCTGATCATCTTCTTGGCCCTCTGCTGGACCTGTTCCAACATATCCATGTCCTTCCTGTGTTGAGGACTCCAAAGTTGGATACAGTACTCCGGGTGGGGGTCTCACCAGAGTCCAGCAGAAGGGCAGAATCACTACCCTCGCCCTGCTGGCCATGCTTCTTTTGATACAGCCCAGGATGCAGTTGGCTTTCTGGGCTGCCAGTGCACATTGCCAGCCCATGTTAAGCTTCTCCATCCACCAACACCCCCTAGTCCTTCTCTTCAGGGCTGCTTTCTAGCCATTCTCTGCCCAACCTGGTTTTGTGCCTAGGATTGTTGTGACCCAGGTGCAGGACCCTACACTTGGCTTGGTTAAACTTCATGCGATTTACATGAGCCCACCTCTCAAGCCTGTCCAGGTTCCTCTGGATGGCATCCCTTCCCTCCAGTGTGTCGACTGCACCACTGAGTTTGATGTCATTGGCAAACTTGCTGATGGTGCACTCTACCTCACTGTCCATGTCTCCAGCAAAGATGTTGAACAGCACTGGTCCCAGTACCGACCCCTGAGGAACACCACTTGTCACTGGCTGCCAATTGGACATCGAACCATTGACCACAACCCTTTGAGTGTGGCCATCCAGCCAATTCCTTAGCCACCAAATCCATAGAATCCATGACTTGCTAATTTTGAGACCAGGATGTCGTGTGGGACAGTGTCAGACGCTTTGCACAAGTCCAGATAGACGACATTGTTGCTCTGCCCTTGTCCACCAGGTGTATGGCAGTATCATATAAGGCCACCAAGTTTGTCAGACATGATTTGCCCTTGGTGAAGCGATGTTGGCTGTCTCCAGTCTCCTTCTTATTTTCCAGGTGCCTTAGCAGAGATTCCAGGAGGATCTGCTCCATAATCTTGCCAGGACAGAGGTGAGACAGACTGGCCTATAGTTCTCTGGGTCTTCTTTTTTCCCTTTTTTGAATATCGGGGTTATGTTCCCCTTTTTCCAGTCTGCCACGATTTCTCAAATATGATGGAAAGCGGCTTAGCAACTTCATCCGCCAGTTCCCTCAGGACCCATGGATGGATTTCATCAGGTCCCATGGACTTAATGCACCTTCAGGTTCCTTAAGAGGTCTCAAACCTGATTTTCTTGTACTGCGGGCAGTTCTTAATTTGCACAGCCCCTGTTTTTGCCTTCTGTGACTTGGGTAGTGTGGTTTGAGCCCTTGCTGGTGAAGACTGAGGCAAAGAAGTTGTTCAGTAGCTCAGCCTTATCCATATCCTGGTTGGCCAAGTTTCCTGTTTCCATCCGGAGAGGGCCCACAACTTCCCTAGTCTTGCCTTTGTCCCTGATGTATCTGTAGAAGTTTTTCTTACTGTCTTCAATGTTCTTGGCTAGATTTAGTTCTGCCTGGGCTTTCACTTGCCTGATCTCATTCCTGACCACTCGGGCTATTTCTCTGTATTATGCCCATTCTACCTGCTCCTGCTTCCATCCTCTACAGGCCTCATTTTTTGTCCTGAGCTTGACCAGCAGTTCCTTATTCATCCATGCAGGCCTGCTGGATATTTTGCCCAACTTCTTCTTTTTTGGGATGTGTTATCCTTTTTTTTGCTGTGTTATCCTTCCAACAGATACCAGGGTGGTTGAAGTCCCTCCTGAGGACCAAGGTGTGTGAGCATGATGCTGCTCCTATCTGTCTATAGAGGGCCTCATCCTCCCTGCCACCCTGATCTGGTCGTCTGTAGCAGACCCCAACTGTAGCATCACTTGCCCCTGTGGTCCCTTTAATCCTGACCCATAAGCTCTCCATCAGGTCTTCATTCATCTCCAGGTGGAAGTCCACACACTCCAGCTGGTCGTTGACATAGAGGGCAAAACCCCCTCCCTGTCTTCCCATCCTGTCCTTCCTGAAGAGTCTGTAACCCTCAGTTCCAACACTCCAGTCATAAGAGCCATCCCACCACATCCCACCATGCCAATAAGATCGTAGCCCTGGAGGCGTGTGCATATCTGTAGCTCCTCTTGCTTGTTCCCCATGCTGCGTGCATTTGTGTAAAGGCACTTCAGCTGGGCACCTAATGGGGCTCACTCAGGTGTCTTTCCTTTGTGGTGTTTTGTCTGTGATTCCTTTATGCCCTTTGCCTCAGGAGCCTCAAGGACGGGTCTGATGTTATCATCCCCCTCCCCCTTCACATCTAGTTTAAAAACCTGTCAGTCAACCCCGCCAACTCTTGGGCCAGAACAGTCTTCCCCTTTTAAGAGAGGCATCTTCCATTACCTGCTAACAAGCCTGATGCCGTATGGACCAACCCACTATCAAAGTATCTGAAGTTTCGGTGGTGACACCAGCTGTGGAGCCATGTATTGATAGGTTTGATCTGTCTGCTTTTCTCAGCATCATTGCTTGCCACTGGAGGGAGTGACGAAAAAAATCACCTGGATCCCAGAATCCTTTACTAAGCCTCCCAACTCCCTGAAGTCTCTCTTTATAGCTTTTGAGCTTCAAATAGCTTTTGAGCTTTTCTGAAGCACTATGTGACATGTATACAAAAACAAAAGGTCATGGTAGATCTTTTTTCCATTTATCCAAATGAAAAATGTCACTCTTTTAAAAATACTAATTGAGACTTTAGAATTTGAGCAGAGATCACTGTCTTTGGCTTTTTAAACCTAGACTTCTACTATGTTGCCACATTCATGGAACAACCCTGCTACGTTGAGAAATTCTAGTTGATAATGCAGAAGGCAGTGGCAATGCAGAAATGGTATGCAGTGGAAACTTGGATCAAATTTCAGGTGGAGATTCTCAGCTTGAGTCTTTCAGCACTTAAATTTTAGTGTATTTGCCTGTGAAATAAAACATTGTAGCATATCTCACACTATTTAATGACTGCAACTTCAGGAGGCTTATGTAGAAGGTGGATGTGCATATGAGTAGCAGGAGTATGGAGTACAGCATGCATCCTGTTTTAACAGGAGGATAGAGACAGGATCTTTCATAGGATAGAGACAGGATCTTTCTTAGAATGGTTTGGGTTAGAAGGGACCTTAGAGATCACTGAGTTCCAACGCCCACCCCCCCCCACCCCCCCCCCACCATGGGCAAGGACACCTCCCACTAGACCAGGTTGCTCCAAGCCCCATCCAGCCTGGCCTTGAACACCTCCAGGGATGGGGCATCTCATAGGCTACATTTTGCAAATGTACTCACCACTTCGAACCCTAACAAGTAGTATTACAGATGGAAACTAGCCTAACTGTTGATGGTGTACTGGACTGCAGGTTTTCTCTGCAGCTGTCTTTATGAGCATTGTTAAATAAAGCCATTTCAGAGTCTTGAGATAGTGTCCTTCGTGTCGCAAATACACCGCAACTTAAATTATATTGGTTGGTATGTAGGGAGTACAGGGAATGATGGTCCTCACAACAAAATGTAAGACAAAAAACAAGAGAATGAGAGAAGGACCATGGGCTCCTGATTCAGGTAATGTAGGTAGCTCTAGTAGAAAGAATTTTTTTTTTTGTTGGGTTGTTTTTTTCTTCTCATTTATTTTATGCCAAACAGCTATTCTTGACTTAAGCACCAAGAAAACCATCTGTCTAAAAAATTGTTTCATCCTGAATACTTAGTATTCCGGATGGTAGGTTATCTTCCCTTGCTAGAACTGATCTCCCAGTATCTCACAAACTTGTACAAAGTCTGTGATTGAGACAGGTTTCTCTTACAGTGCAAAAAGCAATAGCAATATTGACCCCATTTCCTGTCTTTTTATTTAAAAAAGTTAGACTGAATACAGAATACCTTTTGTGGTTTGGGTTATAATTTCATTATTAACAAATGTGATTCATATGTAGAACGTAGGGGTTTCCCCCTATGGTGTATGGTATATCCTTGCTTGTGGTAATTCAGGGTTTTTCCTCTCCTGCCTGTTTAGTTGGGTATATAGTCTAATTCTTCCTTTTCTCCTAGATGACTGTATATTAATTTCTTCATTTCTGTCCAATCCTGATAGGTTTTTGTAGGATTACCTGGTGTGGTGAAGCATGACCTTAAGCAGGGATGTGGTTTGGAGACTCCCATGTTGTCATTCTAGCTATGACACTGCCTCCCCTGTTACCTGGGGAAGTTGCTGACTCCTGCTTTATTCTTCCTCTTGAGTAAATGAGAGTGAAATTTCACCACTGCATTTTGGAGGAACTTTGTGCCAACTTCTGAATAATCCAGTCCTAATCCTGATCTCACAGAAACCAAGAAGTGGTTTGCAGTGATGAGTCACTTCATTTTGATGTACAGCTTTGGAGCGTTTATAAATATCTCCTGATTTTGGCTCTAGGTTTTTTCCCACTGGAATTGGTAATAAAATAATACATCGTGGCTTAATGATAGTAGTAAGAGTCAAACGTAGTTTTGAAAAAAACACACTCCTTATCTTTGGATGCTATCTCTGTTCATTCCCCAAGTAATTTTATTACTTCATTACACTTAATTCCTGGATTGCCATAGTGAAAATGGATTTTAGACACCAGCATCTAAGATGCATTTCATTATCCTGGTTGCACCATCGTACTGCTTCAGCAACTAGGCAGTGATCTGCCAGGGTAATGTGTAGAAGTTTGTATAATCCTATAAAAGATTCTTTAAAGTACGAATCTGTCAGGGTCCAAGTTTAAATTCTAGTTCACAGCCCGAAAGGGAACAGGCTGTAGGTGATATTTTAATGAAGTCTGTTGTAATGTATAATAGGTGAAAAAAAATGAGCTTTGTGTCTCAGAACAGCTTTTACAGTGACACCTCATATTTGAAATTCACTGCTTTTACCATAAGAGTTGGAGATTTGAAGGTCTGCTGTTCGTCTCTTGTCCCTCTCCCTATGGCTTTCTTATGTGCTCATTATGCTTGAAAGCTAGTAATATGAAGAATGCACTGTCTTTTTCAAGGAAATGCCCTGAGACTTGGGGTGAAGTGGAGAGAATACGGTGTTTTTTTCTAGCTTTGCTACCAAACCTCTTCTAAGCAGCATTAACTTGAGAGTGAGACAATTTTTTACTACCTGGAGTACTTGCATAATTTTAGATATATGTAGAATAACTCTGTAATGAGTGTGCTTCAAGTTTCTTGTGTGTGCGGAAGACACTCATACTGTACAGGTTCAGCCAATTGTACATATCCATCTTCAGACCATCAGAGGGCATTTTCAAACTGAGAATTTAGTACCTCATCCAGGGACTTTTGGCTGGAGATGTGCTGTTGCTGCTGCCTTACCAACCTAGGTCTTGTGTTAATGACATTGCTTCCAGAGCATTCTCTGTTATATGGCTAAGTAATTTTTCCCTAACACTGGTTTCTTTATCCATGTAAGATTTTACAAGTGATTACTGTGCTGCTTGTGTGGCAGTAAGTAGTTCATTCATGGCTATTAAACTGTTTTTCATCAGAGAGAAAAAGTGAAGTGAAGAGAGGAGAGGAGAGAAGAGAAGAAACCCACAAGTGTCCTAGGCTGGATGCTAGCAAGCAAAATTATGTGCTTTCCTTGCAAGGTACTATTTGTCAAATCCTGTTGGTTCAATGAGAGTTGACATTATACACAGGGATTCTGTAATTGATTGCTTCTATTTGTTGTACATATTGTTAGTGCCTAAGGAAGGAAAGGGGAAATCCCTTTGTTAAATGTCTCTGCAAGACTTAGTTCTCCAGTTACTGCCTGAAGTGTAATGAAGTTTGGTATCTATAAAGATCTACACATTTAGATTGTGCATTCAGAGAAACTGGAGGAATATTTTATGAGACGTGTATTTTATGATATATCTCATAGAGCAGTATTATTACTGTGCCTCCAAAAACCTTAGCTACACATGGCTAAACAAAAATGTCAAAAGGTTCCATTTAAATGCCTGAGAAAAAGACCAAGAGTGAAACCAAGATCTGGGGGAGACAAATTTCCAGTGCTAAACAGGAAGCATAAATATTCAACAGAAAAGTTAGCAAAAACATCCTTAATAATACCATAGACTTACACATGTTAATTTCCCACTCATTTCCCCTTGAGGAATATTAATGTATTTATGTATTATGTATTATGATAGCCAAAGCTATCTATTTTAATATTAAAAATGGAAAGTATAAAAGTGAAAAGAAATAATCCTTCTGTGTATTTACCAAACACATAATCGTGGGAGGAAAATCGACCAGTGCTGTTGTAGCCATGTAGTTTATCCTAAAAAAGGAATTCTGTTTACTCTTTGCTGAGTTCAACACTAGTATTATCTGATATTTGTGTTTTACAGGTTCCGAAATAATACTGACCTCTTGAATAGCAGTGTTAATTAGTACTTCTTAATGCATTTTGCAAAGAAAATTAGTAGTGGTTTTCCTGTTTTCCCTATATAGAATTTGAGAGATAGAGGTGAAATGAGTTTCTGAAATAGCAGCAGCAAAACGAGTAAGATGGCAGCAGTCTCGAAGGTTCAGTTTGCTGCTGTAGCTGTAATGTGCTATTTTTTGTCATTTATATGGAAGCAAATGAGTTTCTACAAATAGCAAACTGTTGGGAAATTCCTGTGTTTAAGAGTATCCACTTTTTTAAACTGGTGACTTTTATGGAGGGGAATGTCAGTTAATTTTAATAATGAGTGAATGAAATTGGAACAGCATGGGTGGGGAGAATGGGAGGATTTGGTATATAGTTAAAATAGAAGGGTCACGACATCTGGAAATCTTTTTTGCCAATTTTACCATTTGAATTGCTGTGCAACCAAATACAGCTTATGTAAATTGTGTGTCTTAATTTAATCCTACGTGGAACAGGGATGATAATTCTTTTCAGCATGTAGGCTCTGGGAAGAAAATTTAAAGTTGCTCAAGTGAACAATGCTTCTACTCACTGTAGCTGAATTTACCCAAAATTTCTAAGGTATGACTGTGGTCTTGCTAGTTCAGCTATTTGTAGGTAGTTATACCTACCTATAAGTTGTTTGGCTTGAAAAGCAGAATAAAGTTCATGTGTTATAAAAACATAGTTGCTACCTGAATTGTACATGCAAGTTCTTGGTCCTGATGGATGACTTACACCTTTGGGATGTCTGTGCTGATCTGCATTTAAAAAGGCAAGCAAGAGTAGTTCTGCCACTTCCAAAAATAGGGCCAGTATAATGTATTGTAGTGTTTCGTAATTATATTAATAGATTCACTTTTACCTTTGGGTCACAACTTCTGAAAAAGGAAGCAGACACACATGGTTGTGAGATTTTTAACAGCGTTTAAAAAATTTTGAATTCTTCATGTTTAAATGTACATTTTTAAGTAGTATTTTAAAGTAGCAATTCATTATTTGCCTAATAACATGAAATGCTTAAAAGGTTGAGGAAGCGGATACTCTCCACCAAGTGGATACTTGATACCAATATCAAGCATTATTTTAAAAAATAATAAAATATGCTTCAGGTAACTGTCACTAGGGTATCTGTGATTAGGAGCTCACGAGTTCCTTTGCAAACAAAAATGCAGTGACTGACATTAAAAAGTTTGCCTGGTTCTTGTCACGAAGGTCCAAACGTTCATTTTAAATCTATAAAATTTATAAAATAAAAAAAAAAAAAAAAAAAACAGAAAAATCAGGTTCATTGGATCTGAGAGAGCTCCAGATGTACTATGCAGTGCGCTGAAAGTGAAAAGCATTTCTCATGCTGCTATAGACAAAGGGTTGCGTGGGGCCTCTTGCACTGCAGTGCTTGTGAGAATCCTGAATTCTAAGTAGAAGTGGAAGGACTTTTACTTTTATTCAGAAACTAAGCTGATAGTTTTTTCCATCCAGAAAATGATTGAAAGATTGTAAAGAGAAAACAACAAAAGAAAAAATCAGAATAAGAAAATGAGTAGGCCTTGACTCAATGTTTTATTATATTTAAAAAGTACAGACACATTAGTCATATTCTCTGAAGGATTTCTTGTAAAGGGGCTTTGCTGTTTGTAAGCTTTTCCTGTGAATAATTTTTTTTAATAAAAATATTTTTTAAATTAAATGAATTGGTACTTTGGAAATTTATAATTAGGTAAACTGAAATTATCTTCTCCTGACTTTCAGGGATACTAAGTAGTAAGAGCACCGTGCAAAGAGCTGTGCAGAGGAAGCCATTTCTGCTGAGGTTGAGCCAGTGTGTGGTGCTCAGAAAACCCCAGGAGATGGTATGGTACCTGTTCTGGGGCACCATCTGCTGGTGCCTGTTCATCTGACTACTGCATATGGGTACATGTCACGTAGAAGGTGTATCCTCTGTGTTCTCTTATGGCACGGAACACCTGCACTTCTCATTGGGGTTGGATCCCTCTGCTTTCAGTGAAGGTCGTTGATGTTGCCCCTGGTCCCATGACTGCTCCACAGCAAAGAATGTCTGCTGTGTATTTATTTCAGTCCGCTAATATACTGTGCCAATAATTTTTTAATATTTTCTAAGTGAATTTACAGGAGAGAGAAACAGAACAATTTACTCCAGTGCTCCCACATGAGGAAAAGGGTGGTATCAAAGTCACTAGATTTCTCCACGCTTTGTGTGACAAGCTTTGACATGCATCTCGAAAAGGCAAGAGGAGGTGTGTATAAGACTGCAGGCTGCTACAAGACAGTCACAGTCCTTCGGCTGTGATGCACCTGCCAGCTCATGAATCTGCTGCGCTTTTCTCCTTTGTGCTAAAGGGCTGGATATTGGAGGAGTTTGGAAGGCTGGAGACAGTAGTCTGGAAGTTGGTTTGAGAGAGGTAGACAGAGTTACGTGTGGAAGCTGCCTGCTGATGAGAGTGGAAGAAGTAAATGGAAACAGAAGAACCGCCATGAGGCAGGTGTGAGGAGGACAATTTAAAGGAATAGCGTAAAGGTGGCTGCCACTGAGATTTCATGGAGCTGTTTTAGTTGAACTGAAAAGTCAGCAAAGGATCCCTGCAAAGGCCAGTGTGTGGCACTTGTAGCGCTTCAGCCTGAGACTGTGGGATACAGCACATTTCGTTAACCATTGGAAACTTCCCAAATATCCATATTCTTCCTGTGATCCGCTGCTGAGGGGCCGATTGCTAAGCTTTGTACTGCAAAGCTGTCTAAGCAGCTCATTGCCCAATTAGACTTTAATTCTTCCTGTATCTGTATCATTATGGTTTAAAAAATCATTGCTGCTTGAGGCTAGAATTGTAATCAGATATTAGTACCAGACAGGGAAGTTTGAAATTGTGGAACTTGAAATCCCAAGTAGTAAAACTTCTGTTTTCTTATTTCGTAACAGCTTACAGGAATCAAGACACACCCGCTGCATTTGTTACACGATACCAGTCTGTCAAGCCTGTCTGTATTTACTAAAATCTAAGAAACCCCTGAACTTAAGAACTTGTATGTTCTGAACGCTGTGACCATGGCTGTTGGCAGAAACAAGCTACCTTCAGGCAGTGAGACATTATAGCTTTCTTTCCCTGCGATGTGAGCTGTTGCAGTCTTCAGTCTAGAGACATGCAGGAGCAGTTGCCATCAGGTAAGCCTCCCTTTACTGAGCTGTAGGTTACAAAGGAGCAGTTGGTGTAGAATAATTTGTTCAGTTGCCTCTGCTGAGTGCAAGGTAAAGACCTTTTAGGATATCACCTTTTCTTGGGAAAATAAGCCAAAGCTGGCTACTCCCAGAGGTAACCATAAAAAAGACATTGAGGTGCTGGAGCGGGTCCAGAGAAGGGCAACAAAGATGGTGAGGGGTCTGGAGAATAAGTCTTATGAGGAGAGGCTGAGGGAGCTGGGGTTATTCAGCCTGGAGAA